>CAWUFW010011958.1:0-577077 GCA_963921515.1 Calotriton arnoldi | reverse complement strand
ACAGCTGACAATCACACTCTTGAGAGCTCAGTGCTGTCTCTGCTGCCTGCAGTCTCTGGCGGTGTTACAATGCTCCCTTGAGTGAGCGCAGCTGACAATCACACTCTTGAGAGCTCAGTCAGTTTCTGCTGCCTGCCGTCTCCGGCGGTGTTACAATGCCCCCTTGAGTGAGCGCAGCTGACAATCACACTCTTGAGAGCTCAGTCAGTCTCTGCAGCCTGCCGTCTCTGGCGGTGTTACAGTGCCCCCTTGAGTGAGCGCAGCTGACAATCACAGTCTTGAGAGCTCAGTGCTGTCTCTGCTCCCTGCCGTCTCCGGCATTGTAACACCGCCCCCTTGAGTGAGCGCAGCTGACAATCACACTCTTGAGAGTTCAGTCTGTCTCTGCTCCCTGCCGGCTCTGGCGGTGTTACAATGCCCCCTTGAGTGAGCGCAGCTGACAATCACACTCGTGAGAGCTCAGTCTGTCTGTGCTGCCTGCCATCTCCGGCGGTGTTACAATGACCCCTTGAGTGAGGGCAGCTGACAATCACACTCTTGAGAGCTCAGTGCTGTCTCTGCTGCCTGCCGTCTCCGGCGGTGTTACGATGCCCCCTTGAGTGAGAGCAGCTGACAATAACACTCTTGAGAGCTCAGTCTGTCTCTGCTCCCTGCCGTC
This sequence comes from Calotriton arnoldi, assembly GCA_963921515.1. Lineage (NCBI taxonomy): Eukaryota > Metazoa > Chordata > Amphibia > Caudata > Salamandridae > Calotriton > Calotriton arnoldi. The sequence continues at coordinate 576,419 of CAWUFW010011958.1, read as the reverse complement.
TCCGGCGGTTTTACAATGCCCCCTTAAGTGAGCGCAGCTGACAATCACACTCTTGAGAGCTCAGTCTGTCTGTGCTGCCTGCCGTCTCCGGCGGTGTTACAATGCCCCCTTGAGTGAGCGCAGCTGACAATCACACTCTTGAGAGCTTAGTCAGTCTCTGCTGCCCGCCATCTCCGGCGGTGTTACAATGCCCCCTTGAGTGAGCGCAGCTGACAATCACACTCGTGAGAGCTCAGTCTGTCTCTGCTGCCTGCCGTCTCTGGCGGTGTTACAATTCCCCCTTGAGTGAGCGCAGCTGACAATCACACTCTTGAGAGCTCAGTCTGTCTGTGCTGCCTGCCGTCTCCGGCGCTGTTACAATGCCCCCTTGAGTGAGCGCAGCTGACAATCACACTCTTGAGAGCTCAGTGCTGTCTCTGCTGCCTGCTGTCTCCGGCAGTGTTACAATGCCCCCTTGAGTGAGCGCAGCTGACAATCACACTCTTGAGAGCTCAGTCAGTCTCTGCTGCCTGCCGTCTCTGGCGGTGTTACAATGCACCCTTGAGTGAGCGCAGCTGACAATCACACTCTTGAGAGCTCAGTGCTGTCTCTACTGCCTGCCGTCTCCGGCGTTTTACAATGCCCCCTTGAGTGAGCACAGCTGACAATCACACTCTTGAGAGCTCAGTGCTGTCTCTGCTGCCTGCAGTCTCTGGCGGTGTTACAATGCTCCCTTGAGTGAGCGCAGCTGACAAATCCACACTCTTTGAGAGCTCGGTCAGTCCGTCTGTTGCCTGCCGCCTCCCGGCGTGTGTGTACAATGCCCCCTTGAGTGAGCGCAGCTGACAATCCCACCTCTTGAGAGCTCAGTGCTGTCTCTGCTGCCTGCCGTCTCCCGCGCGGTGTAACAATGCCCCCTCGAGTGAGCGCAGCTGACAATCATTGCCTCTTTCTTTACCTCTCTTGCCTCTTTCTGCACCTCTGTTGGTTCTTTCTGCACTTCTCTTGCTTCTTTCTGCACCCCTCTTGCCTCTTTCTGCACCTCTGGTAGTTCTTTCTGCACTTCTCTTGCTTCTTTCGACACCTCTCTTGCTTTTTTCTTCACCCCTCTTGCCTCTTTCTGCACCCCTCTTCCCTCTTTCTGCACCTCTATTGCTTCTTTATGCACCCTAGTTGCCTCTTTCTGCAGTTCTCTTGCCTCTTTCTGTACCTCTCTTGCTTCTTTCTGTACTTCTCTTGCCTCTTTCTGCACTCCTCTTGCCTCTTTCTACACCTCTGTTGGTTCTTTTTGCACTCCTCTTGCTTCTCTCGGCACCTCTCTTTCAAATTTCTCCACCCCTCTTGCCTCTTTCTGCACTTCTCTTGCCTCTTTCTGCACCTCTGTTGGTTCTTTCTGCACCCCTGTTCCATCTTTCTGCACCTTGTTTGCCCATTTGTGCAACTTTCTTGCCTCTTTCTACAGTTCTCTTGCCTTCTTCTGCACCTCTGTTGCTTCTTTGTGCACTTCTCTTGCCTCTTTCTGCACCCCTCTTGCCTCTTTTTGCACCCATTTTGCTTCTTTCTGCACTTCTCTTGCTTCTTTCTGTACCTCTCTTACTGCTTTCTGTACCTCTGTTGCCTTTTTCTGCAACCCCCTTGCCTCTTTCTGCGCCTCACTTGCACCTCACTTGCCTCTTTTAGCACCTCTCCTGCCTCTTTCTGCACCTGTCTTGCCTCTTTCTGCACTTCTCTTCCTTTTTATTGCAACTTTCTTGTTTCTTTCTGCAACTCTCTTGTCTGTTTTATCACTTTTCTTGCTTCTTTCTGCACCTCTGTTGCTTCTTTCAGCACTTCTCTTGCCTCTTTCTGCACTTCTTTTGCTTGTTTCTGCAACTCTCTTGTCTTTTTCATCACTTCTCTTGATTCTTTCTGCACCTCTGTTGCTTCTTTCTGCACCCCTCTTGTCTCTTTCTGTACCCCTCTTGCTCTCTTTCTGCACCTCTCTTGCCTCTTTCTGCACCCCTGTTCCCTCTGTCTGCACCTCTCTTGCCTGTTTCTGTACCTTTCTTGCCTCTTTCTGCACCTCTGATGGTTCTTTCTGCACTTCTCTTGCCTCTTTCTGCACCCCTCTTGCCTCTTTCTGCACCTCGAGTGGTTCTTTCTGCACTTCTCTTGCTTGTTTCTGCACCTCTCTTGCTTCTTTCTGCACCCCTCTTGTGTCTTTCTGCACCCCTCTTCCCTCTGTCTGCACCTCTCTTGCCTCCTTCTGCACCTTTCCTCCCTCTTTCTACAGTTCTCTTGCCTCTTTCTGTACCTCTGTTGCTTCTTTCTGCACTTCTCTTGCCTCTTTCAGCACCCCTCTTGCCTCTGTCTGCACCTCTGTTGGTTCTTACTGCAGTTCTCCTGCCTCTATTCTGCAACTGTCTTGCCTTTTTCTGCACATCTCTTGCCTCTTTCTGCACTTCTCATGCCTCTTTCTTTACTGCTCTTACCTCTTTATGCGCTTCCCTTACTTCTTTCTCTACTTCTCTTGCCTTTTTCTGCACTTCTCTTGCCTCTTTCTACATTCTCTTTCTTCTTTCTGGTCTTCTCTTGCCTCTTTCTGCAACCATCTTGCCTCTTTTTGTACCTCTGTTGCTTCTTTCTGCACTTCTCTTGCTTCTTTCTGCTCCTCTCTTGCTTCTTTCTGCACCCCTGTTGCCTCTTTCTGCACTTGTCTTCCCTCTTTCTGCACCTCTCTTGTCTCTTTGTGCACCTCTGTTGTCTCTTTCTGTACCTCTTTGCCTCTTTCTGCACTTCTCTTACCTCTTTCTGCACCTCTGTTGCTTCTTTCTGCACTTCTCTTCCCTCTTTCTGCATTTCTGTTCCTTCTTTCAGCACTTCTCTTGCCTCTTTCTGCACCTCTGTTACTTCTTTCACCATTTCTCTTGCCTCTTTCTGCACCCCTGTTTCCTCTTTCTGCACCTCTCTTGCCTCTTTCTGCACCTCTGGTGCTTCTTTCTGCACTTCTCTTGCTTCTTTCTACACCTCTCTTGACTTCTTTCTTCACCCCTCTTGCCTCTTTCTGCACCTCTCTTGCCTCTTTCTGCACCTCTCTTGCCTCTTTCTGCACCCTTGTTCCCTCTTTCTGCAGTTCTCTTGCCTCTTTCTGCACCTCTCTTGCTTTTTTCTGTGTTTCTCTTGCCTCTTTCTGCACTTCTCTTGCCTCTTTCTACACCTCTGTTGGTTCTTTCTGCACTCCTCTTGCTTCTCTCGGCACCTCTCTTGCAAATTTCTCCACCTCTCTTGCCTCTTTCTGCACCCCTCTTCCCTATTTCTGCACCTCTCTTGCCTCTGTCTGCACCACTGTTCCATCTTTCTGCACCTTGTTTGCCTGTTTGTGCAACTTTCTTGCCTCTTTCTGCAGTTCTCTTGCCTTCTTCTGCACCTCAGTTGCTTCTTTGTGCACTTCTCTTGCCTCTTTCTGCACCCCTCTTGCCTCTTTTTGCACCCATTTTGCTTCTTTCTGCACTTCTCTTGCTTCTTTCTGTACCTCTCTTACTGCTTTCTGTACCTCTGTTGCCTTTTTCTGCAACCCCCTTGCCTCTTTCTGCGCCTCACTTGCACCTCACTTGCCTCTTTTAGCACCTCTCCTGCCTCTTTCTGCACCTGTCTTGCCTCTTTCTGCACTTCTCTTCCTTTTTATTGCACTTTTCTTGTTTCTTTCTGCAACTCTCTTGTCTGTTTTATGCACTTTTCTTGCTTCTTTCTGCACCTCTGTTGCTTCTTTCTGCACTTCTCTTGCCTCTTTCTGCACTTCTTTTGCCTGTTTCTGCAACTCTCTTGTCTTTTTCATCACTTCTCTTGCTTCTTTCTGCACCTCTGTTGCTTCTTTCTGCACCCCTCTTGTCTCTTTCTGTACCCCTCTTCTCTCTTTCTGCACCTCTCTTGCCTCTTTCTGTACCCCTGTTCCTTCTGTCTGCACCTCTCTTGCCTGTTTCTGTACCTCTCTTGCCTCTTTCTGCACCTCTGTTGGTTCTTTCTGCACTTCTCTTGCCTCTTTCTGCACCCCTCTTGCCTCTTTCTGCACCTCGAGTGGTTCTTTCTGCACTTCTCTTGCTTGTTTCTGCACCTCTCTTGCTTCTTTCTGCACCCCTCTTGTGTCTTTCTGCACCCCTCTTCCCTCTGTCTGCACCTCTCTTGCCTCCTTCTGCACCTTTCCTCCCTCTTTCTACAGTTCTCTTGCCTCTTTCTGTACCTCTGTTGCTTCTTTCTGCACTTCTCTTGCCTCTTTCAGCACCCCTCTTGCCTCTGTCTGCACCTCTGTTGGTTCTTACTGCAGTTCTCTTGCCTCTTTCTGCACCTGTCTTGCCTCTTTCTGCACATCTCTTGCCTCTTTCTGCACTTCTCATGCCTCTCTATGCACTGCTCTTGCCTCTTTATGCGCTTCCCTTACTTCTTTCTCTACTTCTCTTGCCTTTTTCTGCACTTCTCTTGCCTCTTTCTACATTCTCTTTCTTCTTTCTGGTCTTCTCTTGCCTCTTTCTGCAACCATCTTGCCTCTTTTTGTACCTCTGTTGCTTCTTTCTGCACTTCTATTGCTTCTTTCTGCTCCTCTCTTGCTTCTTTCTGCACCCCTGTTGCCTCTTTCTGTACTTGTCTTCCCTTTCTGCACATCTGTTGTCTCTTTGTGCACCTCTGTTGTCTCTTTCTGTACCTCTCTTGCCTCTTTCTGCACTTCTCTTGCCTCTTTCTGCACCCCTATTCCTTCTTTCTGCACTTCTCTTCCCTCTTTCTGCACTTCTGTTGCTTCTTTCAGCACTTCTCTTGCCTCTCTCTGAACCTCTGTTACTTCTTTCTGCACTTCTCTTGCCTCTTTCTGCACCCCTCTTGCCTCTTTCTGCACCTCTCTTGTCTGTTTCTGTCACCTCTTCGCCTCTTTCTGCACCTCTGTTGCCTCTTTCTGCACCTCTCTTGCCTCTTTCTGCACCTCTCTTGCCTCTTTCTGCACCTCTGTTGCGTTCTTTCTGCACTCTCTCTTGCTTCTTTCTGCACCTCTCTTGCATCTTTCTGCACTCCTCTTGCCTCTTTCTGCACCCCTCTTCCCTCTTTCTGCACCTCTCTTGCCTCTTTCTGCACCTCTGTTCCTTCTTTCTGCACCTCTGTTTGCCTGTTTCTGCAACTTCTCTTGCTTCTTTCTGCAGCTGTCTTGCCTTCTTCTGCACCTCTGTTGCTTCTTTCTGCACTTCTCTTGCCTCTTTCTGCACCCCTCTTTCCTCTTTCTGCACCTCTGTTGCTTCTTTCAGCACTTCTTTTGCTTCGTTCTGCACCTCTGTCCCTTCTTACTGCAACACTTGTGCCTCTTTCTGCACCCCTCTTCCCTCTTTCTGCACCCCTCTTGCCTCTTTCTGCACATCTGTTCCTTCTTTCAGCACCTCTCTTGCTTCTTTCTGCTTCCCTCTTGCCTCTTTCTCCACCCCTCTTCCCCCTTTCTGCATCTCTGCTGCTTCTTTTTGCACTTCTCTTGTCTCTTTCTGCACCCATCTTCCCTCTTTCTGCACCTCTGTTGCTTCTTTCTGCACTTATCTTGCTTCTTTCTGCACCCCTAGTGCCTCTTTCTGCACTCCTTTTCCCTATTTCTGCACCTTTCTTGCCTCTCTCTGCACCTCTGTTCCTTCTTTCTGCACTTCTCTTGCTTCTTTCTGCACCTCGCTTGCTTCTTTCTCCACCCCTCCTGCCTCTTTCTCCACCCCTGTTCCCTCTTTCTGCACCTCTGTTGCTTCTTTCTGCACTACTCTTGCCTCTTTCTCCACCCTCTTGCCCTCTTTCTGCACCTCTGTTGCTTCTTTCTGCACTTCTCTTGCTTCTTTCTGCACCCCTCGTGCCTCTTTCTGCACCCCTTGTGCCTCTTTCAGCACCCCTCTTCCCTCTTTCTGCACCTCTCTTGCCTCTTTCTGCACTTCTCTTCCCTCTTTCTTCACTTCTCTTCCCTCTTTCTGCACTTCTCTTCTCTCTTTCTGCACCCCTCTTGCCTCTGTCTGCACCTCTCTTGCCTGTTTCTGTACCTCTTGCCTCTTTCTTTACCTCTCTTGCCTCTTTCTGCACCTCTGTTGGTTCTTTCTGCACTTCTCTTGCTTCTTTCTGCACCCCTCTTGCCTCTTTCTGCACCTCTGGTAGTTCTTTCTGCACTTCTCTTGCTTCTTTCGACACCTCTCTTGCTTTTTTCTTCACCCCTCTTGCCTCTTTCTGCACCCCTCTTCCCTCTTTCTGCACCTCTCTTGCCTCTTTCTGCACCCTTGTTCCCTCTTTCTGCAGTTCTCTTGCCTCTTTCTGTACCTCTCTTGCTTCTTTCTGTACTTCTCTTGCCTCTTTCTGCACTCCTCTTGCCTCTTTCTACACCTCTGTTGGTTCTTTCTGCACTCCTCTTGCTTCTCTCGGCACCTCTCTTTCAAATTTCTCCACCCCTCTTGCCTCTTTCTGCACCCCTCTTCCCTATTTCTGCACCTCTCTTGCCTCTGTCTGCACCCCTGTTCCATCTTTCTGCTCCTTGTTTGCCTGTTTGTGCAACTTTCTTGCCTCTTTCTGCAGTTCTCTTGCCTTCTTCTGCACCTCTGTTGCTTCTTTGTGCACTTCTCTTGCCTCTTTCTGCACCCCTCTTGCCTCTTTTTGCACCCATTTTGCTTCTTTCTGCACTTCTCTTGCTTCTTTCTGTACCTCTCTTACTGCTTTCTGTACCTCTGTTGCCTTTTTCTGCAACCCCCTTGCCTCTTTCTGTGCCTCACTTGCACCTCACTTGCCTCTTTTAGCACCTCTCCTGCCTCTTTCTGCACTTCTCTTCCTATTTATTGCAACTTTCTTGTTTCTTTCTGCAACTCTCTTGTCTGTTTTATCACTTTTCTTGCTTCTTTCTGCACCTCTGTTGCTTCTTTCAGCACTTCTCTTGCCTCTTTCTGCACTTCTTTTGCTTGTTTCTGCAACTCTCTTGTCTTTTTCATCACTTCTCTTGATTCTTTCTGCACCTCTGTTGCTTCTTTCTGCACCCCTCTTGTCTCTTTCTGTACCCCTCTTCTCTCTTTCTGCACCTCTCTTGCCTCTTTCTGCACCCCTGTTCCCTCTGTATGCACCTCTCTTGCCTGTTTCTGTACCTCTCTTGCCTCTTTCTGCACCTCTGATGGTTCTTTCTGCACTTCTCTTGCCTCTTTCTGCACCCCTCCTGCCTCTTTCTGCACCTCGAGTGGTTCTTTCTGCACTTCTCTTGCTTGTTTCTGCACCTCTCTTGCTTCTTTCTGCACCCCTCTTGTGTCTTTCTACACCCCTCTTCCCTCTGTCTGCACCTCTCTTGCCTCCTTCTGCACCTTTCCTCCCTCTTTTTACAGTTCTCTTGCCTCTTTCTGTACCTCTGTTGCTTCTTTCTGCACTTCTCTTGCCTCTTTCAGCACCCCTCGTGCCTCTGTCTGCACCTCTGTTGGTTCTTACTGCAGTTGTCCTGCCTCTATCTGCAACTGTCTTGCCTTTTTCTGCACATCTCTTGCCTCTTTCTGCACTTCTCATGCCTCTTTCTGTACTGCTCTTACCTCTTTATGCGCTTCCCTTACTTCTTTCTCTACTTCTCTTGCCTTTTTCTGCACTTCTCTTGCCTCTTTCTATATTCTCTTGCTTCTTTCTGGTCTTCTCTTGCCTCTTTCTGCAACCATCTTGCCTCTTTTTGTACCTCTGTTGCTTCTTTCTGCACTTCTCTTGCTTCTTTCTGCTCCTCTCTTGCTTCTTTCTGCTCCTCTCTTGCTTCTTTCTGCACCCCTGTTGCCTCTTTCTGCACTTGTCTCCCCTCTTTCTGCACCTCTCTTGTCTCTTTGTGCACCTCTGTTGTCTCTTTCTGCACTTCTCTTACCTCTTTCTGCACCTCTGTTGCTTCTTTCTGCACTTCTCTTCCCTCTTTCTGCATTTCTGTTCCTTCTTTCAGCACTTCTCTTGCCTCTTTCTGCACCTCTGTTACTTCTTTCACCATTTCTCTTGCCTCTTTCTGCACCCCTGTTTCCTCTTTCTGCACCTCTCTTGTCTCTTTCTGCACCTCTGGTGGTTCTTTCTGCACTTCTCTTGCTTCTTTCTACACCTCTCTTGATTTTTTCTTCACCCCTCTTGCCTCTTTCTGCACCCCTCTTCCCTCTTTCTGCACCTCTCTTGCCTCTTTCTGCACCCTTGTTCCCTCTTTCTGCAGTTCTCTTGCCTCTTTCTGCACCTCTCTTGCTTTTTTCTGTGTTTCTCTTGCCTTTTTCTGCACTCCTCTTGCCTCTTTCTACACCTCTGTTGGTTCTTTCTGCACTCCTCTTGCTTCTCTCGGCACCTCTCTTGCAAATTTCTCCACCTCTCTTGCCTCTTTCTGCACCCCTCTTCCCTATTTCTGCACCTCTCTTGCCTCTGTCTGCACCACTGTTCCATCTTTCTGCACCTCAGTTGCTTCTTTGTGCACTTCTCTTGCCTCTTTCTGCACCCCTCTTGCCTCTTTTTGCACCCATTTTGCTTCTTTCTGCACTTCTCTTGCTTCTTTCTGTACCTCTCTTACTGCTTTCTGTACCTCTGTTGCTTCTTTCTGCAACCCCCTTGCCTCTTTCTGCATCTCACTTGCACCTCACTTGCCTCTTTCAGCACCTCTCCTGCCTCTTTCTGCACCTGTCTTGCCTCTCTCTGCACTTCTCTTCCTTTTTATTGCACTTTTCTTGTTTCTTTCTGCAACTCTCTTGTCTGTTTTATCACTTTTCTTGCTTCTTTCTGCACCTCTGTTGCTTCTTTCTGCACTTCTCTTGCCTCTTTCTGCACTTCTTTTGCCTGTTTCTGCAACTCTCTTGTCTTTTTCATCACTTCTCTTGCTTCTTTCTGCACCTCTCTTGCCTCTTTCTGTACCCCTGTTCCTTCTGTCTGCACCTCTCTTGCCTGTTTCTGTACCTCTCTTGCCTCTTTCTGCACCTCTGTTGGTTCTTTCTGCACTTCTCTTGCTTCTTTCTGCACCCCTCCTGCCTCTTTCTGCACCTCGAGTGGTTCTTTCTGCACTTCTCTTGCTTGTTTCTGTACCTCTCTTGCTTCTTTCTGCACCCCTCTTGTGTCTTTCTGCACCCCTCTTCCCTGTCTGCACCTCTCTTGCCTCCTTCTGCACCTTTCCTCCCTCTTTCTACAGTTCTCTTGCCTCTTTCTGTACCTCTGTTGCTTCTTTCTGCACTTCTCTTGCCTCTTTCAGCACCCCTCTTGCCTCTGTCTGCACCTCTGTTGGTTCTTACTGCAGTTCTCTTGCCTCTTTCTGCAACTGTCTTGCCTTTTTCTGCACATCTCTTGCCTCTTTCTGCACTTCTCATGCCTCTCTATGCACTGCTCTTGCCTCTTTATGCGCTTCCCTTACTTCTTTCTCTACTTCTCTTGCCTTTTTCTGCACTTCTCTTGCCTCTTTCTACATTCTCTTGCTTCTTTCTGGTCTTCTCTTGCCTCTTTCTGCAACCATCTTGCCTCTTTTTGTACCTCTGTTGCTTCTTTCTGCACTTCTCTTGCTTCTTTCTGCTCCTCTCTTGCTTCTTTCTGCACCCCTGTTGCCTCTTTCTGCACTTGTCTTCCCTCTTTCTGCACCTCTCTTGTCTCTTTGTGCACCTCTGTTGTCTCTTTCTGTACCTCTTTGCCTCTTTCTGCACTTCTCTTACCTCTTTCTGCACCTCTGTTGCTTCTTTCTGCACTTCTCTTCCCTCTTTCTGCATTTCTGTTCCTTCTTTCAGCACTTCTCTTGCCTCTTTCTGCACCTCTGTTACTTCTTTCACCATTTCTCTTGCCTCTTTCTGCACCCCTGTTTCCTCTTTCTGCACCTCTCTTGTCTGTTTCTGTACCTTTCGCCTCTTTCTGCACCCCTGTTCCCTCATCCTGCACCTCTCTTGCCTGTTTCTGCAACTCTTTTGCCTCTTTCTTTTTTTTATTTTCAAATATTTTTATTTTCTTTTTTTTTGTCAACAGAAAAATGAAGTTTGTAGCAACTTTATACAAACTAAAACAAAGTCACAAACATAATCCTAATAATCAAATCTTTTACATTAGACTAAAGAGAAAAGATAGAGGGCCAAAAAAAAGTCAATTATATAACTACATTAATTTCCCTTGTACCAAATAGCAATAAAAAATTAATTAAGCAATCATTTATATGCACATTTTAAAACAATGATCCCCAAATCAACTTAAATTTGCGCATGGATTGAACACCCCTTGATCTAGCTAGTGCTTCCTCCATATTGTGTATTTGCCTGACTAATACCCACCAATCCATTACTGTGGGAGCTTTTGACGATATCCAAACCCGTGCGATTGTTAGTCTAGCACAAACAAGCAAAATGGTTAGCAGATTTTCATTATCGGATCTCAGCTCCCTACCACCCATCAATATTTCCATGACCGTTAATGGTATTTTGATCCCCAGTTAGTGATACCATTTAGTCAGGTTATAAGATTTATTGGTAAAGAGGGTAAGGCTCCTGACTCATGGAAACTTACGCAAATTATTTTCTTTTTAAAAAGGTAAATGCGGCAGAGGAGTGTGGGTCGTATCGGCCGATCTCGCTCATCAATACTGATGCAAAAATATTTGCAAAGATTCTTGCGAATCGACTATTTCCTGTGCTACCTAGCCTGGTCTCGCCTTACCAACATGGCTTTATTCAAGGGAGAGATACGACTGCCCATGTGAATATGGCTGTCTCTGCTTTTGACGCAGCCAAAACACAATCGACCCCACTCGGTATGATATTGCTAGACGCTGAAAAAGCATTTGACAGAGTGGGGTGGGATTTTTTATGGGCTATACTCGCTGCCTTTGGTATGGCAATATTTTATCTGGATAAAAGCTCTATATGATAAACCTAGTGCTAAGATAATGTATGCGGGCTGCAATCAACTGTTTTTCCGATTCTCCGGGGCACCCGGCTAAGGGTGCCCCTATCGCCACTTTTATTTGCCCTTTATATTGAGTCTTTTGTTTCAATCCTTCAAAATCAGCAGTTAATTAGTCCATATATCCTTGGGGATAGCTCCCTTAAAGTAATAGCTTACGCTGATGACATAGCAGTGTTTTCAACGGACCCAGAAGGGGCTATGCAACTGATTACAGATGAAGCGCGAAAGTTTGGCCTGATATCTGGGTACAAACTGAATATTAATAAAACTCAGATCTTATTGAATTATAAATCTGCGCTTCCGATACAGGGGTGTGTTCGACTGCTACATATTTGGGAATCAAGATGGCGACACAGATCGAAAGAATAATTCCTTTAAATTATGAGATCTTACTGAAAGGCGGCTAAATTGCTAAGAGATGGCACAGGTTACCTATTGGAATTATAGGGCGCATAAACATTGTAAAAATGAAGATTTTACCAAAATTTTTGTATATGTTTAGATCTATCCCACTGCGATTGACTATGTCCTTTTTTAAACGATTGGATGGGATTCTTGGCAGTTTCATTTGGGGCTATAAAAAGTAAGAAAATCCCTGGAATTGCTAAAACTCCCCTTTAATCATGGAGGTTTAGATTTCCCGGATTTTTAAAATTTATTTTTGGTCTGCTTTTTTGAGTCGTCTTCAGTAGTTTTATCTATAGTGAAAAAAGTACCTATTATCATAAATTTTTGTTGGCAGGAGAGAGCAATCAGTTTCTGTTTAGAATTAACAACCCGAATTATTATAAAAGGGTTAAATTTAAGACGATTAGGGATTGTATATTGGTATGGCGTGCTATCTCTCTCAAATATGGCTTGACACTGATGAATGATAAATTTCCTCTCTGGGGCAATCCAGGACTGCCTAGCATCTTTCATGATACAACGGGGAAAGGCTGGGCCAACTATGGGGTAACATGTTTAGGGGATTTATTTGATCATGCTGGTTTTATGGAGTTCGGAAAAATGCAGATAGTGACAGATAATATGCAGTTTAAATATATGCAGATACGCGATTATTTTGTTAATCATCTTAAATTGACGAGTTCATTTCATTCAGATATAATGGACTGTTTATATGATTTAAGTGACAAATCTTTGATAAGTAGAGCATATAAAAGCCTATGTGGCCCCAGATTGGAGGATAGCCCCAGAATAGCTGCTCGAGTGGACTAGAATTATGGGTACACCGGTTTCAGCTAAGAATATTTCGGATGCACTTAGTAAAATTTCTGGGGTAGTTTATTCCTCCAATTTGCGAATGCAACAGTTTCGAACAATCTGCTTATTATATTATGCGCCGGATAGAATAGCAACATGGTCATCTAATACCCAAGTAAACGATAGGGCAAAATGCCCCAGGTGTGAATTATATGCGGCAGATATACAACATATGTTTGTCACATGCCCTGAACTTTCGTTATTTTGGCAGAAGGTGGAATATATTCTGTTGCTCTTTTGCCTCTTTCTACACCTCTGTTGGTTCTTCCTGCACTCTTCTTGCTTCTTTCGGCACCTGTCTTGCAAATGTCTGTACTCCTCTTGCCTCTTTCTGCACCCCTCTTCCCATTTCTGCACCTCTTTTGCCTCTGTCTGAACCCCTGTTCAATCTTTCTGCACCTTGTTTGCCTGTTTGTGAAAATTTCTTACTTCTTTCTGCAGTTGTCTTGCCTTCTTCTGCACCTCTGTTGCTTCTTTGTGCACTTCCCTTGCCTCTTTCTGCACCCCTCTTTCCTCTTTCTGCACCTCTGTTGCTTCTTTCTGCACTTCTCTTGCTTGTTTCTGCACCTTTCTTGCTTCTTTCTGCACCCCTCTTGCATCTTTCTGCACCCGTCTTCCCTCTTTTTGCACCTCTCTTGCCTACTTCTGCACCATTCTTCCCTCTTTCTACAGTTCCCTTGCCTCTTTCTGTACCTCTGTTGCTTCTTTCTGCACCTGTCTTGCCTTTTTCTGCACATCTCTTGCCTATTTCTACACTTCTCATGCCTCTTTCTGCACTTCTCTTGCCTCTTTATGCGCTTCTCTTGCTTCTTTCTGTACTTCTCTTGCCTTTGTCTGCACTTCTCTTGCCTCTTTCTACATTTCTCTTGCTTCTTTCTGGACTTCTCTTGCCTCTTTCTGCACCTCTGTTGCGTCTTTCTGCACTTCTCTTGCTTCTTTCTGATCCTCTCTTGCTTCTTTCTGCACCCCTTTTGCCTCTTTCTGCACTTGTCTTCCCTCTTTCTGCACCTCTCTTGTCTCTTTGTGCACCTATGTTGTCTCTTTCTGTACCTCTTTGCCTCTTTCTGCACTTTTCTTGCCTCTTTCTGCACCTCTGTTACTCTTTTCAGCATTTCTCTTGCCTCTTTCTGCACCCCTGTTCCCTCTTTCTGCACCTCTCTTGCCTGTTTCTGTACCTTTTGCCTCTTTCTGCACCCCTGTTCCCTCTTTCTGCACCTCTCTTGCCTGTTTCTGCAACTCTCTTGCCTCAATCTGCAGTTCTCTTTCCTGTTTCTGCACCTCTCTTGCCTCTTTCTGCTCCTCTCTTGCCTCTTTCTGCATTTCTCTTGTCTCTTTCTACACTTCTCTTGCCTCTTTCTGCACTTCTCTTGCCTGTTTCTGAACATTTCTTACTCTTTCTGCATCTCTCTTGTTTTTTTCTACACTTCTTTCTGTACTTCTCTTGCCTGTTTCTATAATGAAATGGGAAGTGCAAGCTGTTAAGTTTAAAGGTCTGTGTGCTCTCGTGACTGAGGAATATGTCTACTTGTACATGTATTCTCACATGTGTTATGGATCTGAAGATGGTAGGTTAAAAAGCGGGTCGCTTCTCTTATAGGTGGTCAAATCTTGTTAGTTCTGCTCTGTCATTCGGTTGCACAGGCAGACATGTGTTATGTATATAGGTGTTATAGAGCCCCTCAAATGTACCGTTGACCAGTGTCTGAATCTCTCTCTAATTATGGATAAATACTCCAGAGCGAAGGGTGGGAAATATATCTTTTATGGATCTTTCGCAAGCATTTGATTGTGTTTCCCACTCCAAGCTCTGGCACATAATGGAGGAGATGGGCTGTGATCTACCTGTTATCAACTTTATTTGCGAATTATATTCAGACATTACTGCAACTGTCCGGTACGGGAAAAATGGGGAATGTACTCGCCCTTTTAAGATCTTAAGGGGGGTAAGGCAGGGCTGCGTCCTGGCTCCGTTCCTCTTTCGATCTATACGAACGGAGTAGAAAAGGCGCTTGTTAGTACGACCTTGGATGTCCCTGTGGTTGATTCTTTCCCATTATCCATCTTGGCTTATGCTGATGATGCCGTACTGATTGCTAGAACAGGGCTAGGCCTTCAGACCCTCATTCCAGCCTATACGTCCTTTAAGGCATCATTGGACCCCCAAGTTAATCAAGCTAAATCTTTTGTAATTGCGTTTGGGGCACAAAAACGAGCTAAAACACCTTGCTTTTATATGGACTCGGGGAAAATTGAGATACTGGATTAATTCCCTTATTTGGGGGTCCTTTTTGATAAAAAACAAACATGGCAACAATTGGTGGAGGGTAGAGTGTTGGGACTCGAGAGAAGTTTACCGGCGATTAAGGCCTTCTCCCACAAATTGGACTCAAAGCCATTAGACCCCATTAAGAAGATCCACCAGGCCAAAGGAAAGTCTGCAGCGACATACGGGGCAGAGGTCTGGGGGATGGCCCCTATTGATCCATTGCAAGTAACTGAAAACTAGTTCTTTAAGTCTATGGTGTCCTTACTGCAATCTTACTCGAACTATATTTTACATATTGAGTTGGATTTACCTTATATTGCCGACTCAATTAGGCTGGCTCCGATTCTCCTGTGGCGCTCCATATGGAGGCGTGCTTCGTTGATTCTAACTCAAAATATTATTAGAGACTGCCTAAAACTGGAGAACCATGGCAAAATTAGATGGCTAAGCTATGTTGAGCGGGAACTGACAACTTTAGGACAAAAAGAATTATTCATAGACCCAACAGCTCGCAGAAGAATTTCTCGGGAAAAATTGGTGGATATTTTCATTAAGAGGGCCCAATACCTTAGAAGGGAGAGGAATTACACTAAACAATCGGACCTTGTTTATCAACTAGTCCCCCCCGGTAGAGGGCAGCTATTCATATTTAGTGGATATCCCGTTCCCGCAACATAAGTTCATTTTAACTTGCTTTCGTTTGAACCTTTTTGCACTGATGTTGGGTTTTCTGTCAAAAAGCTTTAAACATACAGATTTATTACAGTGTCCCTGTGATGGGAAGTCCCCCCAGTCTGACCTTTATTTAACATTTGTTTGCGGATTTTATAAGAAAGAAAGAAAGGAATATATTGTCCCAATTTTAAAGCAGTTTAACCTGGTACAGTGTCGGGTCGCACTATATTTCTTAAAGTCATTGCCCGATCCTCTAGTTTGCTATGCAGTGGCACGCTACTGGTGGGTGTGCATGGGTAAAAGGAAACAGTTGGGTCTTGATCTGGGATGACCATTTTTATATTTTTTTAGCTAACCTCTATATTTAATCAAATTTATATGGTTGTACCTATGTTGCTCTGTTTTTAAATTTGGATATCCAAAATGTACTCGGCTTTGATACTTAAATGAGGATGAACCCGGGAATGTAATGCTGATCATTGTATCGGGCCTGATTGATTTGTTTTTTATGTACTTTTATGATCTTAATTTGTAAAGATCGAATAAAGTTTTAAAAGTAAAGTAAAAGAATATTCATGTGCCCTGAATTAGGAGCAGAAAGAAATACATGCACCTTCTTGTACACAAATTTACAGAGTAAGCTGTTTGAAACACGGATATTCAAGTGTTTGTATGTTTATTCTTATGTAACATGTCACCAGGTAAAAGCAGAGACACACGCATGCATACCTTCACAAACTTGGTCAGACTTACAACAGTGATATGGTTAGGATTGCTGTTTTACATTTGGTATGCCAACAAATTCTGACCAGCCGATGAATAGTGAACCTTCAAGAGAAAAGTGAGGTTTAAGACATCTTGGGAGAAGGATAAGTGATTAGGCTACTTTGTATGAGTCTGTTCAAAGGTACAGTCGAAGTAGGCCTCTTTCTGCACCTCTGTTGCTTCTTTCTGCACTTCTCTTGCTTCTTTTTCCACCTTTCTTCCTCTTTCTGGACTTCTGTTGCCTCTTTCTACACTTCTCTTGCTTCTTTTTGCGCCTTTCTTCCACTTTCTGCACATGTCCTACCTATGAAGGCATGTATAGAAATTAGCATTTAAAAAACCTTAGAAATTCACTGAAAAAAACAGAGGATTCAGGGACGTTATAGTTAGGAATTAGCATTTAAAAAACCTTTGAAATTCACTGAAAAAACCATAGGTTTCAGGGACGTTATAGTTGGAAATTAGCATTTAAAAACCTTAGAAATTCACTGAAAAAACCACAGGTTTCAGGGACGTTATAGTAGTTGCACATTTCACTTGTACAAAACCAGAGAAATTCAGCCGTTATAGTTAGTTGAGCTAACTATAACTCGCGCCCCCGCAATGCACTGCTGATGACGTCACATATTACATCACTCATGACATGGTCAGTGACATCACTGATGACATCACTGATGACATCTCAAATGACATCACTGATGACATCACTGATGACATCATCCACGTGATCATCTGATGCACCTCCTCACACCCTAATACAACCTTTGATACACCCACTCTAAAATACAGACTACCATTCTCGAAACCATAGACACACCAATACCAGTCAGTACATACCCACTCACTGATTCCTAGGTCTACACACACATCCACTCACTCACCCATACAGTCACTCATACATGCAGTCACTCATGAATACAGCCACTATCATATGCACTCATACACCAATACAGACACTCACACACCACCACTCACCCATAGAGTTACTCACACACCTAGTCAGTCATGCAAAGAATCAATCACACTCCCATTTACTCACCTATACAGTTATACACACACCACCTTACTTATTCATACAGATACTAACACATACTTACTATCTTATACAATCACTGACACAGGCACACACTCATCCATACAGCCACTCTCACAATCACTCACTCTCACATATAGTCACTTATATACTCCAACACTCACATATACTGCCTTTCACATATGTAGTTACTCACACATGTACCACTGAGACATCCATTCACTCACCAACATAGCCATACACACACTCACCCACCCATAAAGCCCCTCACAGTTGCACTTTTGAACCCATATACCCAGTGAATCACTCACTCACACATCCATGCAGGGATTCACACACACCCCACCCACCCACACAGACACTCATGCACCCATTCAGGTACTCAGACAACCAATCAAGAACCCATATAGACTCTCATGTAGCTACTCACCAACCCATGCAGCCACTTACACACCAACTGATAGACTGATACAGACATTTACACAGATTAGTCACTAACCCATACATTCAGTAAAACACGTTTAATCACTCACTTATACAGTCAGTCACGCACCTACTAAATAATCCATTCAGACACTCATACACCCACTCATTCTTCAATACTCCTTGGCGTATATATATATAAAACATACTTAAACTTTTCAGAAACACACAGTCACTGGATGATGTCATCAGTGATGTCATCAGTGATGTCATTTGAGATGTCATCAGTGATGTCATCAGTGATGTCACTGACCATGTCATGAGTGATGTAATATGTGACGTCATCAGCAGTGCATTGGGGGGCGCGAGTTTAGTTAGCTCAACTAACTATAATGGCTGAATTTCTCTGGTTTTGTATGAGTGAAATGTCCAACTAACTATAACCTCCCTGAAACCTGTGTTTTTCAGTGAATTTCTAAGGTTTTTTAAATACTAATTTCTAACTATAAGGTCCCTGAAACCTCTGTTTTTTTCAGTGAATATATATATATATAAGTATATATATATATATCCATCAAAGAGTTGCCTCAAACAGGAAGCCCACACAGGTAGGTGTGCCAACAGATTTAATGGAAGCTGCAGGGTACATCAGCAGGATACCACAAACAAATCTTGCTGCAGCTGACGCATTTCGGGCCCCCACCCTTTGTCAAAAGCTAAGTACTATGCGGAGAGTCATTTTGCATTTTAAAGGCACCTGGATTGTTCATTCGATACCCGCCCTTGTAGGCGTGGCTAGCCGCAGCGCCTTCTGGTATCTGTGGTGCCAGTATCCCTCAAGTGACTTGCTTCACTGTCCGCAATATTCAAACCATAAATCCCCAGTGGGTTATTGCGTGCATCCTGCTGTGCACCACTGACATTTTTTCGCCATATATATATATATATATATTCCAACATATATAAACATGTATTGGCAATACTACAATTTGTAAAAATAAAAAGTAAAATAGATACTTTGTACATTAAAAAATTAAATTTCAATTTTTTTTAATTCTCCTAATTTTTTTAATTTATCAATGGGTATTTCTTTTTACTTTTTTGAATAATTATATTATTTGCTGAAAACTCTGTCAAGGTTGACACTGATTACACAAAAGATGGTGTAATTCTATTGTTTTTATTGTAGACATTATAGTTGTTATTGAAGGAAGCAATATTGCGGAAGATGTATGCTTCCATCAGTAATTCACTACTGATCTGCCCTATTGTCTGGCATACCCTATTTTGACAATGTCGCTTTATGATGGTGGACCAAACATGGTGGATGCCTGCCATATTCTTCAAGAAAGACAGACTCTAAGGACAGTCTGTACTTACCTTTTCTGGTGTCTGTGTCCTGCCTTGGTTATAGTGGTCTGTGATTGACTTCCATTTTTTCACTTACCTCTTAATAATCAAGTGTAGCAGATCTCCTCAACTGTTACTGCTCATTAGAGTCTACTGGGTCCCATCATGGCTGAAGGAGCAAATGACAGAGCCCCCAACTTCACACTTGAGAAGTTGGATGTCTTTGAGGAGGAAGCCCTGACCAACTACAGACAACCAATTGGGTTGTTGGTTGTCTGGGTTGTGAGCCCTGGTCAAGCAACAGCCACAATCCCTTGCAGGGTGAATCACAAAAAGTCACTAAATTAACCTGTGCTTAACCCTGGATAGCTTGGCACAAAAAGCAGTCAGGCTTAATTTAGAAATAAAGTGTTTATGCAGCATGGAAACTAATAAACGGAAAACACAACACAAGAAAAATCTTGAAAGATATTGAATTTTAAATTGTTTGAGAAAAATAGCCCTAAAAGGCATAAAGCACCAACTGTGGATATCAGGCCTACTGTTATGGAGCGTGTGTCAGCTAAAGGGACCCAATTAGGTCCGCTGAACACAGTACCATAAATCATAGTTTGTGGAGCGTTGCGTGGACCTGCGTCAAAGAGGTATTGCGCAGTCAAAGAAATGCAGCAGTACCGAGATGCGGCAAGTCTGCAGTGTGAGGTTCTGTTGCGTCAACATTGAGGATCCCATTGAGGGGCCTTGTGATGCGAAGTCCGAAGATGCAGCACACAGTCAGGGTGATACATCAGTTCCAAAGAACTACAAGGGTGCGATGCGGAGTCTGGTGCCATTGTCAAGGCTGCCATCGACAAGAGACGAGAGAGCCTGAGCCGAGGATGCGTCGTGCAGTGGTGGTTCCAAAAGCAATGCGGGCTGCGGCGGCGATGCAAGTCTTTGTGGCGGGTCCAATCAATGCAGCAGTGGAGAGGCTTCCATTCTGGTTGGGGTTGCACCACACAGCAGAGCGGAAGCATCATTTCCGCTGGATCCACAGAGACTGGCAGAGCACCTTGGGCACACATCCAAGGGTCCAGGACGGGAGTGGAACCACTTGGCAGGGTAGACTCACAGAGGGCAGAGTCCAGTTGCAGTTGCAAGGTGCTTGGAAGCCTGTTATGTCACTGAGACTTCAGATCAGGAGGACAGCCAACTAGACCTTGGAGCCATGCTGGGTTCAATATTTGCAGGTCCCGTCCTTCTCAGCCAGTCAAGAGCGCAGCAGGTCAGTACAGCAGGGCAGCAGTTCATCCAGAGCAGCAGTCCAGCAGAATGACAGTCCTTATGTCAGCACAGCAGCCCTCCTTCCTGGCAGAGTATCCACAGGTCCAGAAATGTACTGACGATTTGGTGTCTGAGGTCCTTCTTCTTTTATACCCTGGTTCTATAAGGCAGAGAAGATTAATCTAGACAGTGTCTTTGAAGTGCATGGGATTCTCTACCTCCCCTGCCCTTGGTCCAAGCTGGCTGAAGTGACAATGCAGGGTTGTTAAGCCCTTTGTGTGGAGATAGGACACAGCCTATTCAGGTGCAAGTGAGGCTGGGCCCAGTTTATCTCTGTCATCCTGCCAGTGATGGCCCATCCAGTCACACCTAGGCTCCCATTATTTGTAGCTGTTTAAGAGGAATATACAAGTCTAACTGTCAGCTACACCCAGTCATGTGACCCAAAACAGGCTGTAGGCACAAAGGGCTAAGGGCAGGAAAATGCCAACTTTCAAAAAATTAGTATAGGAAAAAGTGGGAAACCCAATATACCCTTGGAGGCTTGGGTAATCAAAATATTAAGAGGTAAGTTTGCCTACAAGGGATTTGCTAACTTATACACAATTAGACATTCAGGGGCAGATTTACAAGCCCCTTGCGCCACTTTTACGCCGCTGTTGTGTCACTTTTGTGACGCAGCGGCGGCATAAACAATGCGCCACTATGCGACATATTTACAACGTGACGCATCTAGTGAGATGCGTCATGTTGTAAAGCCCTGCGCTACATTATACCTGCATCAGGTATAATGTATGCAGGGTGGGCGTTCCGTCTCAAGGAAGCCCCGTAAAAGTGACGCAGTGAAATCTACAAGATTTCACTGAGTCACTTTTACATCCCCGCTGCGTCAAAACCTTACGCCTGCTTGTAGCACGCGTAAGGAGTGATGCAGCACAGCAACTATAGGGCACCCCTGAGCAGTGCTAGAGTTGCGTTGTGCTTGCGACATGACTCCAGCACTGTGTCACCCTTACGCCGACAGATGCATCACGCATCTGTCTATCCTTGCGCCATGGTGCACCGCATTCTAAATGTGGCGCATCCATGGTGGCGCAAGGTGTTTCTTGAGTCACGCAAAATAACTGGTGCATCCCTGCTGATATGCAGGGATGCGCCAGTTATTGTAAATCTGCCCCTTAATATGCAAACAATTGTAGCAAGCTCTATCTAGTAGCTTACATTCAATCAATTAGAAATTAAATTGACCTATTTCAATTAGAGTAAATCTGCTCCAAAAAGACTTACACTGGTGTACATGTTTCAAAAAAGTGAATTTATATTGGAAAGATTTTTCAAAGGGTACAAAAAGCTAGTACAAATATCTATATAAAATAACACATAGCAACTGAGGATTTACAAATGATTTGATGTTACAGACACCTCATTGTTGCTACTGTGAACACCTCTTTCAAACAATAACAGGAAAGTGTGACTGATTAAACAAAAAACATATCCTTAAGACAAATAATTCAGAACGAAAGTAGGCGTTATTGTCGACGTTTCGGTCTATATGGTATAAACATCAGCTAGACTATCTTCAGGACGTTAGAATCAAGTGATGAATAACCCTGTGGAAATTACACGAACAGTTAAAATTTGTAGTTGTGTCCTCTAAAATCAGTCAAGTTAAAATCGCGGCCAACTTGAGAGGCGAAAGAAGTATGAGTTTGTTAGTAGGCCAGATTGACACTATTATGTCATTTCTCTTAGATAGAACCCTCAAAGATGAGTGAATAGTCACAATAAATGAAGAGTATATTGCGGCAGCCATTTTTAGAGTGGAGCAAGAAATATTACTCTGTTCAAAAATAATGTTTGCAGAATTGATCTTTAAACGGGGACCTTATTAAAGAGGAGAAAACTATGCTTCACATCTTAGAAAAACTTCTAAGTTTCATATGTAGTTGGAAGGTTACGATGAACAGTGAAAGTTAAACTGTTTTGCGGCGACCATCTTGAAGCAAATCAAAGGATACTTTACTGATTCTAAAGGACTGCTATATCTCATGGATACAGAACCTTGGCTAGGCAAGTCTGCGGCCACTACAAAAACTATTATACGACAAGTTGTGCAAAGGCATAGAGACAGTGTTCAAATGCCAGTAAAAAGAAGGGAGAATCCCACTCGGTGAGTGAAATAAAGGAAGAATTGTGATTTTCCCAACACATTCAGAATAAGAGAGATAGCATTAACAATAAGAGACATCATATAATTACGAATGTATATTGTCTATTGTTAATGTGCACATACTCAGCAGGTTTTTCGCAGTCTCAGTTGATTCAAAATATCTCTATAATCTTGATGTAATAAAACATACTGCAGGTAGTCTATATTAGAATCAAAATAACATTTGATTAGCGCATGTCACCATATATTCCATAGCTAACTGGAGTAAACATTTGTGTCAGATGGATACATCTATAAAGTCTGTATCTCCAATGAAATTAGACATACATGGTGCTCAATACAAAATTCTTCTTTAGTCTTTACTACTGATTAAATAAAGATCTGGATATGGAGAAACGTGCAGCAATCAGTTCAAGTGAGAGCCTAAAAACATTAAAACATGGATTAGAGCATGTCACCACATATTGCGTAGCTGGCTGCTACATATGTTTGTGTCAAATCGGTGTGACAATACAGTATATACCTGGACTGGTATTTGTCAAGGCGGGAAATTAACATGTACAATGCTCAATATACATAATTAATAGATGAAACATGCAGAAACACTACCAAAGATGGAATTACAGATATAGCAATTAAAGCACATGTTATAATATGCAAGTCAGAGTATGCCATTATGTTGCTGAATATAAACCTTTAGCTATATTATGTGTACAGCAAATCCACCGAATTTCTTTCAAGGTGAGCACTTGATAAACATTAGATTGTCTTTTTGGTGGTTTCACCACTTCAATAAACCCACCAAGACATGCTTCGAAAACCAATTTATTAATGATGTATCCAATCCCTTCTCATCCAACATCATTTGGTGGTTGAGATACATAGATGACGTGTTTCTCATCTGGAGAGGCAGCAGGGATCAGCTCGTCATCTTTCATGAATGGCTCAACTCCTGGAATCCCCATTTGAGATTTACGATTGAATCTGATTCAAATAGCATGAACTATCTTGATAACACCATAAAGTAGATACTAACAATCTTCTATACACCACACTCTATACTAATCCCACAGCAAGAAATACATTGCTGCAGTATAATATTCATCACCCGCAAGTTTTGAAAGATGGACTGCCGTTTGGGCAGTTTCTGCGACTCCGCAGATACTGCACCCACAAGAGGATTACTTTCTTGAAGCTAAAAAACTAAAGAGAAATTGAAAGCACGTGGTTACCCAGCCAAACTGCTTAAAAGATCACTTAAACGTTCCTGGTACAACAACCGGGAGGCACTATTGGAAGTCAAAGAACGATCTAATCTACCGCAGTTAGTCTGTGTATCTACATTTGGTACCCATTCAAGTAACATCAAGAAAATAATAAACAAACATTGGTCACTATTTAAAGGTTTACCAAAGCTAAGAAATAATAAACCTATGTTCTCCTTTAGAGGGGATCTAATCTGAAAGACCGTCTAGTGCATGCATATGAAACTAGTAACACCACCACTGTGGACAATATAAAACAACTGGTACCACTCGTGGGTCACTATAAGTGCAACATGTGCACAGCTTGTGGCACCACTCAAACGACTAAGGCATTTGAGATCAATGGACATAAGGTCTTACTCAAGCAATTCTGAAACTGCAATACAAACAATGTAGTTTATTGCATCAAATGCCCGTGTGGCCTACATTATATAGGCAAGACAACGCAAATTGTTAAGAAACGGATTCTACAACATCAATCACATATCCGCTGCAGGGTAGAAAATGCCCCTCTAGTGGAACATTTTACCAAATTGAAACACTCAGAAAAAGACATGTCTTGGTGGGTTATTGAAGTGGTGAAACCATCAAAAAGACAATCTAATGTTGATCATGTGCTCACCTTGAAAGAAAATCGGTGGATTTGCCATACAGATAATATAGCTAAAGGTTTAAATTCAGCAACAGAATGGCATACTCTGACTTGCATCTTATAACATGTCCTTTAATTGCTATAACTGTAATCACATCTTTGGTAGTGTTTCTGCATGTTTCATCTATTAATGATGTATATTGAGCATTGTACATGTTAATTTCTCGCCTTGACAAATACCAGTCCAGGTATATACTGTATTGTCACACCGATTTGACACAAGCATATGTACCAGCCAGTTATGCAATATGTGGAGACATGCTCTAATCCATGTTTTTATGCTCTCACTTGAACTGATTGCTGCACGTTTCTCCATATCCAGATCTTTATTTAATCAGTCATAAAGACTAAAGAAGAATTGTGTATCGAGCACCATGTATGTCTAATTTCATTGGAGATACAGACTTTATAGATGTATCCATCTGACACAAATGTTTACTCCAGTTAGCTATGGAATATATGGTGACATGCGCTAATCAAATGTTATATTGGTTCTAACATAGACTACCTGCAGTATGTTTTATTACATCAAGATTATAAAGATATTTTGAATCAACTGAGACTGCGAAAAACCTGCTGAGTATATGCAAATTAACAATAGACAATATACATTCGTGATTATATGATGTCTGTTATTGTTAATGCTATCTCTCTTATTCTGAATGTGTTGGGAAAATCACAATTCTTCCTTTTATTTCACTCACTGAGTGGGATTTTCCCCTCTTTTTACTAGCATTTGAACACTGTCTCTATGCCTTTGCACAACTTGTCATATAATAGTTTTTGTAGTGGCCGCGGACTTACCTAGCCAAGGTTCTGTATCCATGAGATATAGCAGTCCTTTAGAATCAGTAAAGTATCCTCTGATTCGCTTCAACATGGTCGCCGCAAAACAGTTCAACTTTCACTGGTCATCATAACCTTCCAACTACATATGAAACTTAGAAGTTTTTCTAAGATGTGAAGCATATTTTTCTCCTCTTTAATAAGGTCCCCGTTTAAAGATCAATTCTGCAAACATTCTTTTTGAACAGAGTAATATTTCTTGCTCCACTCTAAATATGGCTGCTGCAATATACTCTTCATTTATTGTGACTATTCACTCATCTTTGAGGGTTCTATCTAAGAGAAATGACATAAGGGTATCAATCTGGCCTACTAACGAACTCATACTTCTTTCACCTCTCAAGATGGCCGCGATTTTAACTTGACTGTTTTTAGAGGACACAACTACAAATTGAAACTGCGCGTGTAATTTCCCAAGGGTCATTCATCACTTGATTCTAACGTCCTGAAGATGGTCTAGCTGATGTTTACACGATATAGACCGAAACGTCGACAATCACGCCTACTTTCGTTCTGAATTATTTGTCTTAAGGTTATGTTTTCTGTTTAATCAGTCACACTTTCCTGTTATTGTTTGAAAGAGGTGTTCACAGTAGCAACAATGAGGTGTCTGTAACATCAAATCATTTGGAAATCCTCAGTTGCTATGTGTTGTTTTATATAGATATTTGTACTAGCTTTTTGTACCCTTTGAAAAATCTTTCCACTATAAATTCACTTTTTTGAAACATGTACACCTGTGTAAGACTTTTTGTAACAGATTTACTCTAATTTATTGAATGTAAGCTACTAGATAGAGCTTGCTACAATTGTTTGCATATTGAATGCCTAATTGTTTCTAAGTTAGCAAATCCCTTGTAGGCACACTTACCTGTTAATAAAACTTTCTAAAAATGGCATTTTAAAAATTGTAATAGAAAATCTGACTTTACTATTAAAGAGGGTTTACAATTTCATAGGTACCAAACATGACATATCTACCTCCCCTCAATTAGGAATTTTAGTTTATTAAATGCAATAAGGAATCCCCAATGTTATCCCAGAGGAGGGGTAAGCCTCCTAGTAGTCAAAAACAAATTTAGGATTTTTCACTATTAGGACATGTAAAACTTAAAAGTTCATGTCCAACCTTTTAAGTACACAGCATCCTGCCCTATGGGTGACCTACAGACAAGTGGCTTGTATGTAATAAAAGGGGAGTTTATGGATTGGCAAGGGGGTTGGAATGCCAAGTCGACATGGCAGTTTAACACTGCTTTAAGGTTGCAACGGCAGGCCTGAAACATGTTTTAAGGTGCTCCTTAAGTGAGTGGCACAATAAGTGCTACAGGCCCACTGGTAGCATTTAATTTACAGGCCCTGGGTGTGTCATATACCACTCTACAAGGGACCTATAAGCAAATTAAATTTGCTAGTTGGGTGTATGCCAATCAAACCAGCAGTGATAAAGTGCACAGAGTCCTAAGGCCAACAAAAGCAAATTCCAGCAAGAATTGGAGGTAAATAGGCAATATGTTTTGGGGAAGACCACCCTAAGGCTCGCATGGCTAACACCTATCCCCCAGGTGAAAGTGGGGAGAACTACCCAACCTCCTGGGAGTTCTCTTCACTAAGGCAGAAGAACCTGGTGAGGCCTTCAGCATTGGAGTGGTCTGACCCAGATCTATGTTCCATTGTAAAGTCCATTCCTTGTAGAGAGGTGGACAACCTCAACAATTTTAGATTCTCACCCCTCATTTGCATTAGCCACCTGAGGAGCCTGTGGTCTCTCTGAGCCCGGAAGTGAGTCCCAAACAAGTATGGTCTCAATTTCTTCAGTAACCATATCACAGCAAAGGCTTCTCTTTCAATAGTACTTCACCTCTGTTCCCGTGGAAGTAACCTCCTATAGATGAATACTACAGGTTGGCTTAGGCCCTCATCATTGAGCTGTGATAAGACTACCCCTATGCCATGCTCTGAGGCATCTGTCTGAATTATAAACTATTTAGAAACATCAGGGGCCTTTAGCACAGGGGCTGTGCACATGGCCTGTTTGAGGGAGTTCAAGGCTTTCTGGCAAGCCTCTGTCCAGATCATCTTCCTTAGCGGCTTCTTGGAAGTCAGCTCAGTCAAGGAGGCAACAATGGAGCCATACCCCTACACAAACCTCCTGTAGTATCCCGTGAGCCCCAGGAAAGCCCTCACCTCAGCTTGAGTTTTTGGGGACTCCCAGGCCAGAATGGTCTATATCTTGGCATAGAGGGGCTGCTCCTTATCCTGCCCACAAGGTGTCCCAAGTACACCACAGACCCATGCTCTATCTGGCACTTACTGGCCTTGATACTCAGGTCTGCGTTCTGCAGGGCCTGAAGCAATTCCTGCAGGTGAACGAGGTGGTCCTCCCAGCTGCTACTGAAGACAGCTATGTCATTCAGGTAAGCAGCACTGAAGACCTCCATACCAGCTAAAACCCAGTGCACCTGCCTCTGGAAGGTAGCAGGGGCATTCTTCTGCCCAAAGGGCATCACTGTAAACTGAAAGTGGCCCTCTAGAGTTGAAAAGGCTAACCTCTCTTCAGCCCTTTCAGTTAGGGAAATTTATCAGTAACCTGAAGTTAAGTCAAGGTACTCAGGAATTTGGCAGCCCCTAACCTATCAATGAACTCATAAGCTCTGGGATGGCGTGAGGATCAGTTTTAGTTAGCGTTGAGCCCCTGTATTCCACACAGAACTGAAATTCTGAGGCTGTGCCCGGCAGGGCAGATTATGGTACCAGCACCACTCAATCACCCCTAGTGCCAACATCTTAGAGACCTCCTCCGTGATGCTGGCCCTCCCTTTCTCAGACAGCCTGTATATTTTGTTTTGATGGGGGGACTGTCTCCTGTGTCAATGTCATGGGTACAGAGATTTGTAAGTCCAGGAGTGAGGGAACGCACAGAGGAAAACTGCCCCAATAACTGGTGATAGTCCTTCTGCTCTTCTGGGGTCAGGGTAAGGGAGAGTTTGGCACCCTTCACTGACCAATCTTCCTCTTTTGATAATAGGAGGTCAGGGAGATAGTCACTCTCCTCCTCCTCCCCATCATCTGTCATCAACAGCACGGTCACCTCAGAAGTCTCAATGTGTGGCTTGAGACAGTTGATATGGCGGACTCTAAAGAGGTGTCTGGGGTTCTTAAGGTCCACCAGGTAGGTGGCCTCCCCCCTCCTCTCAACTATCTCATAAGGCCCAGTCCAACTGTCTTGGAGGGCCCTGAGCTCCACAGGCTCCTTTACCCACACTTTTGGTCGAGGCTGGAATTCCACAGGGGTCTGATCCTACGACTACTTCATCACCTCCTAGCCTCCAAGTTGTCAGAAGCCTTTTTCCAGAACTTCACCATCTGGTTCTGGAGGGCTGGCATGTTGCTAACCACATCCTAGGGAGGCTTTTTGAGAGCTTGTTCTCACTCCTCCCTAACCAGACTGAACTCCAACCCTCTTCTGTGGCACCTCCCTTTAAGCAAAGATCAGTCATGGTAAGAGGATGTCCCACTTCCAACTCATGGGCTCAGGCAGGCCCATACCATGCCTTTTAGGGTCTTTTTCAACCTTTCAACAAGCCCATTTGTTTGTGGATGGTAGGGTGTAGAAAACTTTCAACTACTCCACACTCCTTCTACATTGATTTCATGTACACAGACATGAAGTTGGTACCCCTGTAAGACACCACTTTTTTGTGGAAATCCACTCTGGTGAAAAAAAACCATCATTGCCCGAGCCACTAGAGGTGCAGTAGCAGTCCCCAGAAGTATGGCCTCTGGGTATCTAGTGGCGCGGTCCACTAAGACCAGGATAAACCTGTTGCCTGAGGCTCCCTTGGAGCCCAAGGGCCATACAATGTTGATGTCCACCCTCTCAAAAGAGGTGCCAACAACATCCAAGGGATGCCGGCGAGATTTCAGCTTTCTCCCAGTCTTCCCAAAAGTCTGGCAGGTTAAGCAAGTCCTACAGAATGTATCTGAGAAAACATTCATCTGGGTCCAGTAAAAGTGGGAGACAAGCCGGGTAAAGGACTTGTCCACAGCAGATGTCCTGCAACGAATATCTCATGAGCTAGCCCTGGTAGGAAGGCGCTGTAGCATTAAGGAACTTCCAATGCACGTGTTTCCCAATGCACAGGTGCTTAGGCTCATTATACAGGAGATCATTCCCCCAATGTATGCAGTGATCTCCAAAGGTATCGCGAGCTGCCTGGGCTTCAGCTTGCTGCCTCATACCCTCTAAGTTTGGGCACTCCCTCTGTGCCTTACAGAACTCCTCCCTGGTGGGTCCTCCTGCTAGTTGCCATCCAGCAAGCTCAGACTGATCTCCAAGGGAGGTAATATAGGCTCCGGGGGCCAATCCATCTCGAGAGGGACATTTAGTGTTTGGTTGCCTATGCCCCTTGCCCTTCCCTCTCTTGGCAGCTGTATGGGCTGTTTTACTTACCAGGCTTCAGATCTCCTTGACTCCCCTTCTTGGCAGCCATGGACCTGGTGGTCACACAAACCCACTCAAGCAACCACAACATTTTCAGGTGTTACCTGAGCTCCACATCCTTCCAGGCAGTGTGCAGAAGATCATTCCCTAACAGACAGTCCACAAGCATGGAAGGGCCTATAGCAACTTTCAGAAGACCTGAGACTCCTCCCCATTCAAAGAGAACTAGAGTCACAGGGTAGTGGCTCTGCCAGTTGTCTGCTACTACAACCTTGTGGAAAATATTCAGAATCAACTTCTCTGAAGATATCAGATGACACCTTACAGTAGTCATACTAGCTCCTGTGTCCCTCAAAGCCTCCCCCTCTGCCAATTAATGGTAGCCCATTGAAAATACTTGAACGCATTGGAAGGAATGCGGGCTTGAGGTACTATCTCCTTGTCACCCAGAGACAACAGGGTAACCTCACTGACTTCCCTCCCACTAACTGAGACCATCTCCTCCCCAAGTCCTACACTAGTCAACCCTGGGGGATTTCCTCCAGGAGAGGTTGTGCCCTTTTGGGGCACTTGGGCTCACCCTTGTAGTGCCCATACTCATAATATTCATAGCATTTGGGGACAGACTTGGTATGATTCTTATCAGAGAAGACTTTCTTCTGGTGGACAGATTGGTATTGGCAGCCTTACCCTTGAGAACTATTTTGGGGGCCTTGAGAGAAATCCTTTTTTTATCTCCCGCTTCTTCTTCTGGTGGGAAACTTGACCTTCCTTTTGGGAGTCCTCCCCCACATACCGTCTTGGACACTTTGGTGCTGACCCAGGGGTCTGCCTCCTAAGCAAGCTTCCTAGGGTCAGTCAATTTGCTATCTACCAGGTGTTGGCATAGCTCCGTAAACAGTTATTGAGCATGTGCTCCCTCAAAATTAGGTTGTACAGCTCAGTGAAATCATCTACCTTGCTAGCTCTCACCCAGCCCTTCAGTGCTTCCCTGGAATAGTCTAAGAAGTACACCCAGGACTGGTTTGGGAGTTTGTGGCTGTCCCCGAACATCTATCTATACTTCTCAGGGGTCAGCCCAAATTTGGTAAGAAGAATGGCATTCATGGGGACATTCTTCCTCTGGTCTTGTATCTCAAGTGTCAGGAGCATGTCCCTCCCCACCGTGGGCATGTACCTCCACAAGGTAACTCCCAGGTACTCTCCCGGGACCTTGTGTACCCTCAGAGCTACCTCATATGCTGAGTACCACTTAATCATCTCCCACCACAAAGCTAGGCACCAAGTTCTTGGGTATGCGGACCCTCACCTCTCCAGTTAACACTGATGGTTTGCGGTCAGCAGTATTGCTGAACTCCATCTGCCTTGTTTTTAAGGACCGCTCCCTGAGACTGAGCTCATGGGCCAGCCTTTTCTCCTCCATGGCCGGTATCTCTATTGCCACCCCCTCCTCAGATTCCAGTTTTAGTTTGGATAACTCCATCTACAGTTTGAGTTTCCTCTTCTCTCTCCTTTCCTCCAGCTCCTGTGGGGCCAGGCTCCTAGCAGACACACTGCCCCCTGCTCCATCCTGGGCATCTTGGCCATCTGCTGGGGTGGAGTTGGGCACTCCCTGTGCTGGGTCTTATCCCTCCTCCTTCCCCATTTGCACTCCCTCCCCCTCATTTCCATCCATTACCTCCTCTCCTGAGGTGGGCTGCTATGGCCTCAAAGGCCATGAGAGCTACTTAGAGATCGAGTTTGGTACCTCTCTTGACGGACCTCAGCCCCGTCCGCTTACAGAGTTTCAGCAGCTTAGCCCTGCTGAGGATGTTGAAGCTGCACAGATCCATCTCCATGGTGCAAAAAGGAAGGTAGGACACTTAAATTTAGTAAGGGGAGAAGAATGCTAATGGAAAAACTAAGGTAGAATTTTAAACAAGGGGTTGCTCTCATGTCAATTTATTTATCTGGGATTTTTGTGTAACACAAATCGCTGAATGGTACTGCACAAACACAAGTCTTGATCCACATCGCTAAACACCAAAGTGAGAATTGGGTTGCTGATTGACTGGGGTGTGCACCTGTGTGGTGCCCTCATTGTATATGTAACTTAACCAGAAATGAGAGCTTTGAGATCAATTTTGGAATCCAAAAGGCAAACTCATGTGCACAAGATGAAGGTGATGTTGCTTTCCTAGACAGTGGACGTGTATTGCTGGCATTCCTGAAGCTGGAAGGGGGAGTCATAGACATTTGGAGCCTCATTTATGAGGTTTTACCGTACGGCAGCGCCTTCCTGCTTAGCTGCCCTATGGTAAAAGAGAACGGCAGAAATGCGCTGTATCTATCAGATACAGCACTTTCCTGTCCTTTTCCCCTTCACCTGCACACAATGGCCTGCCGTGCGCCAACGCATGCACCTTTGTACCATGGTGCAAGGGTGCCTGCGATGCGGGGATGAATATTTCTGTGCAGGAAGGGAAACCTTCCTGCACAGAAACAATCAGAAGAGGCTTTTTCCTCTTTCTATGTGTGCTGCAGAATGCAGCATACATAGAAAAAGGAAAAACAAGGAGAAATAAAGATATTTCTCCTCGTTGTGCCTCCCTGTCGCATGCCCTGGGGAGGCGTAAGTTTTTGGCACTGCCTCGAATTTACGATTTCTCGTAAATCTGGGGCAGGGTCCAAAAGCCATGGATGTTGCTGGGAACGCCCCCAGCAACACCCATTGCACGCCCCTTTAATGCAGCAAAATGCATTAAAAGAAGCCATATTTACGAGGCAGCATTAAGCCAAAAAAAGTGCCTTAGTGCTGCAACGTAAATATGGAGCAGGCTCCTGTGCCATGGAACGTCACAAAAAGTGACGTTCCGGCGACGCAAGGGGCCTCATCAATGAGGCCTTAAGTTGTGGCCAAAGCTGACTGCTGTGCTGTGATGACTGCCTGGACCTATGCAGACTTTGCCAGTGTCCCATTAGCGTGAGTTGGTTCGGAGCAGCTCTGCCATTTAAGAAGTGCCTTTGTCATCCCTGTAACGTCTGACTCTGCAACTCACTGCCAGACTTCCCCAAAGCATGCATGTGACCAACCATCAACTACACCGAAACCTTCCCGCAAGAGCATACTTTGGGTGGGAGCCTCCACTGTTGCTTCTGCGGAATTGGACACAGCCAGCATCTTCCCAGAGGTGGCAGGGAGAAAAGATGAGTACTGCAAATCTTGGTCATGACCAGCATTTCCGAAGAACTTACACAGGCTGGATATGATGGTGGTGAATATGTCTGGTAACTGAGCACACAAGCAATAAAAATGAGAGCAGCACTGTACCTGTTCCTGAAAACTGCCATACCAGATTTAACCCAGAATTTAGTGCAGAGAGTGGAGGAAGAAAGGTGGGAAAGAGGAAACTGTGATTTCTGGGAACAGTGGCCCCACACCAGTAGGTTTGATACCTGCATAAGATAGGGGCATATTAGCAAGACCCACGTTAAAATTATCGCCGTTTTAGCGGCAGGAAACTGCTGCTAAAACGGCGATAATGGGCTTGCTATTATGCGTTATAGAATTCCAATAGAAGCCCAGGTTAGATGTGCAGGACATCTAACCTGGGCTTCTATTGGATTTCTATAACGCATATTAGCAAGCCCATTATCGACGTTTTAGCGGCAGTTTCCTGCCGCTAAAGCGGCGATAATTTTATCGCCGGTCTTGCTAATATGCCCTCAATGTGCAGGATTTAAATTTGTTAAAGAACTTACATTTTTATAAAAGATAAGCACTGGGCTGTACAGTAAATTATTGCTCTGCTGCATGATTATCTAGTTTGGAGCTAGACACACTCCCACACTACCTCGCTGAGAACTCCCACTGAGAGTTAAATGATGAAGGGGTTGTACTCTTTCCAGTTAGTAGACTTTTAATAGGACAGACCCAGTCAAAACTAAATCTCAGGGTTTTCCCAGTTTCCACGGGACAATACTACAGTATTGTGGCCCCATTTCAGTCAGCTCCCAGGGAACACTAACAACCCTGGGCCTTTCTGAAAACTATAGTTCCCTGGGAGACAAAAGGGATATTGCTTGTGTGGAGTTCTAGCAAGTTTTGTTTTGCCTAGAATCCACTCCAAATGTTAAAATAATGTCTAAGAAAATTAAAATTTCCTTTTAGTTTCCTTGAGAAATGACTGAAGTGGTTGGGCCCATGGTCGGCTGGCACCAAAGGAACGCTAAAACCCCCCGACATTTCTGAAAACTAGAGATCAAGGCAAATCCAAGACGGTGTGGCTTATTTACATACAAAGAATGCAGTTTAACAATGAAAAACTAATCTAAAAATCAATGTCCTTTCATTTTCTATGGAGGATTCTTTGCTGTATTTGGGTCGTAGATCTCTACCTAGATAACTCTATAAGCACTAGGCACTGCTTCTGAAAACTAGAGGTCAAAAGGAATACAGGGTGTTCTGGTCTGTGTGATTTCCAGCACATTTTCATTTTAGAATGCCCTGCAAACATCAAGGTTATGCCAATAAATATTTTGATGAGTAATTGTTGCAGTATTTGAGCCCAAGGTTGGGTCTAAATCAAAAGACCAAGGGGAGTCAATGGTGGTGCACTTATCATGGTGTAGTTTTCATGGGTTCCACAACTTGTACTACCCAGAAATCCCTGGAAATGTTAAAGTATGTATGAAATTACCCACCCAATTTCCTCATAGATATGTGACATAAATCTCTGGAACTGGGAGCCAAGACAAAACCTT
The DNA here is from genome assembly GCA_963921515.1 of Calotriton arnoldi. Lineage (NCBI taxonomy): Eukaryota > Metazoa > Chordata > Amphibia > Caudata > Salamandridae > Calotriton > Calotriton arnoldi. The sequence continues at coordinate 542,410 of CAWUFW010011958.1, read as the reverse complement.
ACCATCCAGCATCCCCTAGCTTCTACCATTGGAAGCGGTACTGTTAGAACTGGGGGTCTCTAGTTGGCAGAGGTAGGTACCTTTGTCCAAATAGGGACCCTTGCTTCTAGTCAGGGTAAGGGGGATACACTACTAAAATAACCCCTGCTCACCCCCTTGGTAGCTTGGCACGAGCAGGCAGGCTTATCTCAGAGGCAGTGTGTAAAGCATTTGTGAACACATACAGTAACCCAGTGACAACACTACAGATGGACACCACACAGGTTGTAGTATAAAAATAAGTATTTTTATATAGACTTAACACAAGACCCAAAACGACAAAAATCCCAAATACAATACGAAAAATGACTGTCAAATGGTAGAAAATAGCTCAGTTCAATAAAGATGATAAATGCAACACTTTACGTTCAATGTACCTTTGGATGCGTAACGCGATACAAACAAAAGAGTTGCAGGCAAGGTGATGCGTCGGTTCCTTACACGCAAGAACGGTGATGCGTCGGTTCCTTACTCCGGGGGTGGTGATACGTCGGTTCCCTACTGCTGCGTAGGGGACAGTGATGCGTCAGTTCCTTACCGGAGAGGAGGTATGGCGTCGGTTCTTCACTGCGTGAGGAGGTGATGCGTCGGTTTCTTACTGCGCTTCTGTGGCGATGCGACCAGCAGCGCTTTGATGCGATGACGACCCGGTGCAATGAAACAAAATGGCATCTTCCTCTCGATGCGACAACGAAGGGGGCGATGCGTGCACGCCCGGCGGCCGTGCGGCGACTCGGTGAATCTTCTGAGCCGAGACAGGCCATGCGACACGCTTCTCCGATGATGCGACGGCGTCTGCTGCAACGGAGACACTCTTCTCCGGTGATGCGAGGCGCTTTGGGGATGTGATGGCGACAGCAGCAGCAGTGGCACGCTTTCTCGGCGATGCGACGACAACTGCTGCGGCGGCGACACGCTTCTTCTTCGTGAGTCGCGCTTCCAGCTCCCAGCGACACGCAGTCTCTCAGAAGGCCCAACACAACAGTAGGCACTTCAAATTCCCAGCAAGGGAATTCAGGGGAGTTGGTTGGTGAAGTCTTGTATCCCTGAGACTTCAGCAGGAGGCAAGCTCAATCTTCAAGCCCTTGGAGATTTTCTGCAAGATGATGAAAGTAGGCACAAAGTTCCTTTCTCTGGCAATCAGGCAACCACTGCAGGCCAATCCCTCAAACAGCACACAGCATAGGGATAGTCTCCTCCTTCAGTTTCTCTGGTTCCTCTCCTCAGCAAAGGTTCTTCTTGTTTCCCAGAAGTGATCTAAAATCTTGGGGTCTGGGTCCCAATATTTATACTAGCAAATCCTTTGTCCTCTGAAGGCAGAGGATCCTGTACCTAGTCCATACCAGTTCTGGGTGCATTCTGCCAGTGCACAACTTCTTCCTTTGTCAGTGTGGGCCAGGGTCATCAGACACACCACAGGAGGTGGAGCCAGCATTGTGGAAGGCAGGCACAGCCCTATTCAGGCCCAGGTGCTACTCCTCCCACCACTCCTCATGCAGCTAGGTCTATTCAGCCTAGTGCTGACTCACCCTGCCTCCTGGAGTCCCCCAGCCCCTGTCACTCATAAACCCAGACACACAATACACAAGCTAGCAGAGGCAGGCTGGATGGTTAGGCAAGAAAATACCTACTTTCTAAAAGTGGTATTTTCAAACACAGAATGTTAAAACCAACTTCACTAAAAGATGTATTTTATCATTCTGAGTTCAGGCATACTAAATTCGTTTTTCTACCATGTTCCCTGGGTCAGTTAGGATTATAAGATGTTATAATCAAACTGCCCATTCTGGCCTATGGGGGCAGGCAGCCTTGCAATAGTGAAAAACGAAATTGGCTGTAATTCACTATCAGGACATGCTACACATACCAGGGCATGTCCTACCTTACACATACAATGCACCCTGCCCTAGGGCCTACCTTAGGGGTGACTAATATGCAGGAAAGGGAAGGTTTGGGGACTGGTAAGTGGATGCACTTACCAAGTTGACATGGCAGTACCAGACTGCACACAGGCTCTGCAAGGGCAGGCCTGAGACACACTTTACAAGCTGCTCCTGTGGGTGGCACAACCAGTGCTGCACGCCCACCAGCAGCATTTGATTCACAGGCCCTGGGCACAAACAGTGCTCTGTACTACGGTCTGACAGTGAATCAAATAGGCCAAACATGGAGTCACTAATCCATACATCAATTTATCATAGGGAGCACTTGCACTTTGGCACTGAATAGCAGTGGCAAAGTGCCCAAAGCATCTAGACCAGCAAAAACATATCAACAACAGTGGTGGCATAGTGAAAAAATGGAAGGGAGACCCACACCAAGGATGCCAGGTCTAACATGTGTCCCCTCCAGCTGAAATGTGGGGAGAACTATCCTACCTCTAGGGAGTTTTCATCACTAAGGCGGAAGAATCTGGACAGACCATCAGCATTGGCGTGTTCTGTACCAGGGCGGTGTTCCACCGTGAAGTCCATCCCCTGTTGAGAAATGGACCACCTCAACAGTTTTGGATTCTCACCCCTCATCTGCATCAACCATCTGAGGGGCCTGTGGTCTGTCTGCACCCGGAAGTGAGTCCCAAACAGGTATGACTCAACTTCTTCAGCGCCCAGACCACAGCAAATGCCTCACGCTCAATAGCACTCCACCTCTGTTCCCGTGGAAGTAACCTCCTACTGATGAAGGCTACAGGTTGGTCTAGGCCCTCCTCATTTAACTGTGCCAGAACAGCCCCTACACCATGCTCTGAAGCGTCTGTTTGGACCACGAACTCTTTTGAGAAGTTGGGCGCCTGGAGCACGGGGCCGTGCACATGGCAGTCTTCAAGGCGTCAAAAGCTCTCTGACAGGTGTCAGTCCAAATCACTCTCTTGGGCTGCTTCCTGGAAGTCAGCTCTGTCAAGAGTGCAACGATGCTGCCATACCCCTTGACAAATCTCCTGTATTACCCGGTGAGTCCTATAAAGGCTCTCACCTCTGTCTGGGTCTTGGGGGGCTCCCAAGCCAGAATGGTATCAATCTTGGGCTGTAGGGGCGCCACCTGGCCGCTCCCAACCTGGTGTCCCAAGTACACCATGGAACCCTGCCCGATCTGGCACTTACTCACCTTGATCGTGAGGCCTGCCCTCCGCAGCGCCATCAACACTTCCCAGAGGTGGCGCAGATGTTCTTCCCAACTGGCGCTGAACACTGCGATGTCATCCAGGTAGGCGGCACTGAAATCTTCCAGTCCAACCAACACCTGGTTGACCAACCTCTGAAAGGTGGCAGGGGCATTCTTCATCCCAAAGGGCATAACCCGGAATTGGTAGTGCCCATCTAGTGTGGAGAATGCTGACCTCTCTTTGGCCCCATCAGTCAAGGCGATCTGCCAGTACCCAGACGTTAAGTCAAACGTGCTGAGGTACCGGGCAGCCCCTAACCGATCGATGAGCTCATCAGCTCTGGGGATGGGGTGCGCATCAGTCCTGGTGACTGAATTGAGTCCTCAATAGTCCACACAGAACCGAAGTTCGGGTGTGGCACCAGGCGCGGCAGCCTTTGGGACCAAGACCACTGGGCTGGCCCAAGGGCTGTGAGAGGACTCAATCACCCCCAATGCAAACATCTTGGAGACCTCCTCCTTGATGCAAGCTCTCACCCTGTCAGTCACTCTGTAAGCCTTGTGCTTGACAGGAGGACTGTCCCCAGTGTCCACATCATGGACGCACCAATCAGTGACACTAGGAACCAGGGAAAACAGGTCAGAAAACTGTCCCAACAGTTGGCGACAGTCTTCCTGCTGCTCAGGTGTCAGGGAGTTAGAGGTTCACACCCTCCACTGACCCATCTTGCTCTGTTGCAGACAGGAGGTCAGGAAGAGGTTCTGTCTCCTCTTCCATCCCATCATCCGTTGCTAGGAGCATGCCCACTTCAGACCTCTCAAAATGGAGCTTCAGGCGGTTGACATGTAGGACCCGCAAAGGGTTCCTGGGAGATCGCAAGTCCACCAGGTAGGTGACGTTACTCTTGCGCTCCACCACCTCAAATGGTCCGGTCCACTTATCCTGGAGCGCGCAAGGCTCCACGGGGGCCATGACCAACACTTTTTGCCCAGGCTGAAACTCGATCAGAGTGGCATTCTGATCATACCATCGTTTCATCTCCTCCTGGCTGGCTTCCAGATTCACCTCAGCGAGTTGTCTGAATCACCTAGTTTGGTTTCTAAAGGCCAGCATGTAGCTAAATACATCCTGGGGAGGTTTACTGGGAGCTTTCTCCCAGCCTTCTTTCACCAAACTCAGAGGTCCTCTTACTGGGTGACCATAGAGCAGTTCAAAGGGACTGAACCCTGAGGACTTCTGTGGCACCTCACGGTAAGCAAAGAGAAGGCATGGCAAGAGGACGTCCCACTTACGCCTCATGGGTTCTTCCAGACCCATAATCATGCCTTCAGGGTCCTGTTCAATCTCTCAACCCATTTCCTTGGGGGTGGTAAGGAGTGGTGAACTTATAGGTAACACCGCACTCCTGCCACAGGGACTTCATATACTTGGATATGAAGTTTGTACCACGGTCACTCACCACCTCCTTGGGGAACCCCACACGGGAGAAAATCCCCATCAGTGCACGTCCCACCACGGGGGCCGTCACTGTCCAAAGAGGGATGGCGTCCGGGTACCGGGTGGCATGGTCCACCAAGACTAGGATGAACCTGTTGCCCATGGCTGTCTTGGGGTCCAGTGGCCCCACAATGTCAATACCTACCCGTTCAAAGGGGGTGCTGACCACAGGGAATGGGTAGGTAGGGAGCCTAGTGCTTCCTCCCACTTTTTCCACTTGCCTGGCAAGTCCGACATGTCCTGCAATGAGTGTCTGAACTCTTGCGCATCTGGGGCCAATAAAAGTGGGTGACCAGCCTTTCAAAGGTCTTGCTCTGCCCCAGATGTCCTGCTAAAGGCACATCATGAGCCAAACCCAGTAGGAAGGCTCTGAAGCTCTGGGGTACCACCAGCACACGGGCTGACCCAGGCTCAGCAACCTTAGGCTCGCTATACAGGAGACCATTCTCCCAGTAGAAACAATGTGATCCAGACTGATCACCTGCTGCCTGGTTTGTGGCCTGTTGCCGCAAACCCACAAGAGAAGGGCACTTGTTCTGCTCCTCACAGAACTCCTGCCTGGAGGGGCCTCCCTCCTGCTGCCAATGGGTCAGCTCAGGTAGGTCCCCCAGTTCGGCCACTTGCTCCCCTGTAGGTTCTAGAGCATCCCCCTCAGGTTCTGCTTCCTCCTGGACCATGGGAACTATGGGGGCCAGTTTCCCTTGCCCCCTGCCTCTTCTCTTCAAGGCAGGCACCTGGGCCCCCCTCTCAGGCTCCAGGTCCTCTTGAACACCTTTACTGGCTGCCATAGACCGAGTGGTCGCGCACGCCCACTCAGGCAATCCCAACATCTCCAAATGAGACCTTCTCTCCACCTCTGCCCAAGGTGAACTCTCCAAATCGTTGCCCAACAGACAGTCTACAGGCATGGCTGGCCTCACAGCTACTTGAAAGGTACCTGAGACCCCCCCCCACTCAAAGGGAACCTGAGCCACTCTGCAGTGGCTCTCTGAGTTGTCCGCGGCAACTACTGTGCAGAATGCATAAGGGATCACCTGCTCTTCAGACACCAGCCGACAACTGACAGCTGTCACACTGGCTCCGGTGTCTCTCAGAGCCTCCATCCTTTGGCCATTGATGGTCACCCACTGCCTGTATTTCTTAGTGTTATCAGGCAGTTGGGCCCTGGGGACCATCTCACTGTCTCCTAAAGAGACCAAGGACATTGCTAAGGGACCCCACCCACCTTGGGCACCCATCTCCTCCCCCAGGGCTACACTAGCTACCTGCCGGGTTGGTGCACCAGTGGGTGCTGATTTTCCATACAAGGGACATCTAGTTTCCCAGGAGCAGTGGCCCACTTGACCACACTTAAAGCAAGTCTTGGGCCCCCTGTGAACAGGCTTATCTGTCGGGGCCCCTGGCTTCTTTTCAGGGGGAGGCTGGGAACCCTTCCCGTGGTTCCTTTGGGGATTACTTTGGGGCCCTTTCTGGAACTCCCTCTGTTTACCCTTGTCCCCCCCTCCTCTGCTGGGGACCCTGCCCACCCTTGGCGGAGTCTCCCACGTGACCCTTGTGAACCCGGGTGCTCACCCAGCGGTCCACCTCCTCAGCATGCTTCCTAGGGTTAGTCAGCCTTCTATCAATAAGGTGCTGGCGTAGCTCTGGAAAACAATTTCCTGACAAGTGCTCCCATGCAATCAAATCAAAGAGCGCTTCAAAATCATTCACTTTGCTACCCTTCACCCAACCATCCAATGCTCTGTAAAAAAAGTCACATATTCTACCCAGGTACTGCCCTCCAACTTTTTGCAATTCCTGAACCTCTGCCTATACAGTTCAGGAGTCAACCCATACCTGGACATCAATGCTTCTTTCATATGACCATAAGAATTGTGGACTTCAGAGGGCAAGTCTAATAAGGTATCCCGCCCCTGACTAAGGAACCGCCCCCACAACCCCGCTCCCCAATCCTTCTCAGGGACCCGGTGTGATATCATAGATACCTCATAGGCTTTAAACCATTGCCCAATGTCATCATTTTTATAAAACTCACCACATCTTTAGGTATATACACCCTTGCTTCAACAGGCATGGACGGTGTGCTGCCACCAGAGGGAGTAATCTCTAAGCTCCTAGCTTTCAACTCCAACTCCCTCAAACTTCTCTCATTCTCCATTTGCATCCTCTTTTCCTCTAGGGCCAATTTCTTAATTTCCAATTCTAACTGCCCACCCATCTTAAGCTTGGTCAGCTCCATTTCATGCACCCTGCTTCTCTCCCTGTCCTCCAGCTCTCCTGGGGACAGGCCCTTGGAAGAAACACTGCTACCTGCTGGGGAAGGTGCTTTCCTCCCCCCTGGACCCAATAGCCCATCTAGCTGCCCTCCTGCATCCTCAGCCCCCTCCACATGCTCTTCCACATGCTCAGGGGTACTCCTTGCTTCCACCCAGGCCCTCAGCACCTTTTGGAACTCATCCTTCTTGGAGAGACCGGTCATAGCAACTTTAAATCTCCTGCAGAAGTGTTTCAGCTGTTTTACAGTGTAACTTTCTAGTTTCTCTTCCTCAAAATCTAAATCAACAGATGCGATGGACGCTGTTTTGCTCATGGTGAAACTTGGAAGTTCTTGGCAAAAATAGAAATCCCAGGAAAAAAACAATCTACCAAAATGGTTGCGTTTGGTCTGCACTCACTAGTAGTGTACACCAATCACTGTATATGAGTCACAAATGCAAGTCCAGAATCCTCACCGCTGACCACCAATGTTAGAACTGGGGGTCTCTAGTTGGCAGAGGTAGGTACCTTTGTCCAAATAGGGACCCTTGCTTCTAGTTAGGGTAAGGGGGATACACTACTAAAATAACCCCTGCTCACCCCCTTGGTAGCTTGGCACGAGCAGGCAGGCTTATCTCAGAGGCAGTGTGTAAAGCATTTGTGAACACATACAGTAACCCAGTGACAACACTACAGATGGACACCACACAGGTTGTAGTATAAAAATAAGTATTTTTATATAGACTTAACACAAGACCCAAAATGACAAAAATCCACAATACAATACGAAAAATGACTGTTAAATGGTAGAAAATAGCTCAGTTCAATAAAGATGATAAATGCAACACTTTACGTTCAATGTACCTTTGGATGCGTAACGCGATACAAACAAAAGAGTTGCAGGGAAGGTGATGCGTCGGTTCCTTACACGCAAGAACGGTGATGCGTCGGTTCCTTGCTCCGGGGACGGTGATGCGTCAGTTCCTTACCGGAGAGGAGGTGATGCGTCGGTTCTTCACTGCGTGGGGAGGTGATGCGTCGGTTTCTTACTGCGCTTCTGTGGCGATGCGACCAGCAGCGCTTTGATGCGATGACGACCCGGTGCAATGAAACAAAATGGCGTCTTCCTCTCGATGCGACAACGAAGGGGGCGATGCGTGCACGCCCGGCGGCCGTGCAGCGACTCGGTGAATCTTCTGAGCCGCGACAGGCCATGCGACACGCTTCTCCGATGATGCGACGGCGTCTGCTGCAACGGAGACACTCTTCTCCGGTGATGGGAGGCGCTTCGGGGATGTGATGGCAACAGCAGCAGCGGTGGCACGCTTTCTCGGCGATGCGATGACAACAGCTGCGGCGGCGACATGCTTCTTCTTCGTGAGTCGCGCTTCCAGCTCCCAGCGACACGCAGTCTCTCAGAAGGCCCAACACAACAGTAGGCACTTCAAATTCCCAGCAAGGGAATTCAGGGAGTTGGTTGGTGAAGTCTTGTATCCCTGAGACTTCAGCAGGAGGCAAGCTCAATCTTCAAGCCCTTGGAGATTTTCTGCAAGATGATGAAAGTAGGCACAAAGTTCCTTTCTCCTTTCTTTGGCAATCAGGCAACCACTGCAGGCCAATCCCTCAAACAGCACACAGCATAGGGATAGTCTCCTCCTTCAGTTTCTCTGGTTCCTCTCCTCAGCAAAGGTTCTTCTTGTTTCCCAGAAGTGATCTAAAATCTTGGGGTCTGGGTCCCAATATTTATACTAGCAAATCCTTTGTCCTCTGAAGGCAGAGGATCCTGTACCTAGTCCAAACCAGTTCTGGGTGCATTCTGCCAGTGCACAACTTCTTCCTTTGTCAGTGTGGGCCAGGGTCATCAGACACACCACAGGAGGTGGAGCCAGCATTGTGGAAGGCAGGCACAGCCCTATTCAGGCCCAGGTGCTACTCCTCCCACCACTCCTCATGCAGCTAGGTCTATTCAGCCTAGTGCTGACTCACCCTGCCTCCTGGAGTCCCCCAGCTCCTGTCACTCATAAACCCAGACACACAATACACAAGCTAGCAGAGGCAGGTTGGATGGTTAGGCAAGAAAATTCCTACTTTCTAAAAGTGGTATTTTCAAACACAGAATGTTAAAACCAACTTCACTAAAAGATGTATTTTATCATTCTGAGTTCAGGCATACTAAATTCGTTTTTCTACCATGTTCCCTGGGTCAGTTAGGATTATAAGATGTTATAATCAAACTGCCCATTCTGGCCTATGGGGACAGGCAGCCTTGCAATAGTGAAAAACGAAATTGGCTGTAATTCACTATCAGGACATGCTACACATACCAGGGCATGTCCTACCTTACACATACAATGCACCCTGCCCTAGGGCCTACCTTAGGGGTGACTAATATGCAGGAAAGGGAAGGTTTGGGGACTGGTAAGTGGGTGCACTTACCAAGTTGACATGGCAGTACCAGACTGCACACAGGCTCTGCAAGGGCAGGCCTGAGACATACTTTACAAGCTGCTCCTGTGGGTGGCACAACCAGTGCTGCAAGCCCACCAGCAGCATTTGATTCACAGGCCCTGGGCACAAACAGTGCACTGTACTACGGTCTGACAGTGAATCAAATAGGCCAAACATGGAGTCACTAATCCATACATCAATTTATCATAGGGAGCACTTGCACTTTGGCACTGAATAGCAGTGGCAAAGTGCCCAAAGCATCTAGACCAGCAAAAACATATCAACAACAGTGGAGGCATAGTGAAAAAATGGAAGGGAGACCCACGCCAAGGATGCCAGGTCTAACAGGTACCCACATACATGGGCCCAAATGCAGCAGATAACCTGTTTGCCTTTCTCCACAAATTCGACTTCTACTTCTATTTTTATTTCTTTGCATTTCTAAAGTGCATGCCTGCCTAAATAGGGCTTCCTGGCACTCAAAGTTTGGCTGTCAGGTAAATAAAATACTGACCCCTGTATCTGTTTTCATGAATTTTGGAATCCTTTCATGCAGCACATTAGAGGATCTTAAGGCTCCTAATGGCACATATGGCTTAAGAAGATGGTGTAATAAGATTGGGACAGTGTTGTGGAAGGCACAATATGTTATACACAGTGCTTTAAATTGAACACTTTTTTTGATTGGGTGCCAATGAAGTTTGGCAACTAACTTAGAGGTGGAGTGATGATTAGGCGTCCTCATCAGTAGGTGTGCTGCCATGTTTTGGATAATCTGTAGTCTTTGTAAAGTGGATTAGGAAGTACCTAAGTAAAGTACATTACTGCAGTCTACATGCGAGGTTGCTCAGTTCTTTGAGAAGAAATAGGTATGATTTGTATTAAGTTTCTGATGGTTCTCAATATGTTAAAACAGTCTGCTGCTCCTGCCTTGGACTTCAAAAGACAGTTTGTAGTTAATCCAGATGCCTAAATTCTTAACTGAAGATTTAGGGTTGTTACCTATGATCATGACCTCTGTTTTTCCACTATTCAGTTTAAAACAGCAGTTAGCCATACAGTTGGCCACTGCCAAGAGGCATAGTTTAAGGCATGCCACTTTAGAATGATGTCTCAGGGTTAGTGAGATCATCAGTTCGGTGTCATCAGCATATGACACCAATGAAAGGCCATAGGACTGGACTATGTCTGCAAGAGGGCGGACATAAACACTAAACAATGTGGGGCTCAACGATAAGCCTGGGGGAGCTCCACATTGAAGGGATAAGATATCTGAATAAAATGTCTTATCCCATACTTGAAAGCTTCAATCATCAGGAAAGGACAAGAGCCATTTAAAAGCCTGTTGTTACACCCCAAGATTGTATAATCTCTCCAGCAGAATACCATGGTCAACCCTGTTGAAGGTTGCACTGAAATCTAATAAGATAAGGGCTGCCATACACCACATATCCAGAGTGCATTTGAGGTCCTTGGTTACCACCAGTCGTGCTGATTCATTGCTATGGCCAGGACAGAAGTTCATCTGGGCGGAGTGGAGCAGTTGGTTATTTTCTAAAAACTCAGATAATTGAGTATTTTCCAGCACCTTTCCTAGAAACTGAGGGACTGGGATCGGCATATAGTTCTCCAAATGTGAGGGATCAAGGGATGGCTTCTTTAATTGAGGCTTAGCTATTGCATATTTCCAGGCCTTAGGTAGAACTGCACTCAACAAATATTGGTTTAAAAGCTCATTTACAACAGAAAGGATAGTTTTTGTCATGAGGTTGAGTATATGAGGTGGGGATGGGTCTAATTGAGAACCCGATTTTACTTTCCTAACAAGAATCACTAAGTTCTCCTCATCAAAATGTATAAAAGTAAAAGAGAAGGCTTAAAGTCTTTGGATTGAATAACTGTTTCATCTAGTGGGGCAGCCTTTCTTAGTTAGGGAAGGAAGCAAAAATTTCATGGATTTTCCTAAAACAGAAAGTGGTAATTCATTACATTGGGTCCGCCACTGGGTTCTATGCTGCAGGATCAGTAAAAGACATTACTATCAGAAACACTTCTTTGGCAGAATTGTCTACTTTCTTCGCTAAGAAGTGAGCCTAATCTTTCCTAATGGCGTAGTGGTAGATGTTAATCACCTTCCTGTATTCCTACTTGTCACCCATATCATAGCTCGTTCTCCATTTCCGCTCCATAGGTTTGCATTTCTTTTTCATGTCTCGTAACTAGGATTTGCACAAAGGGGCAGATCTCTTTGCCCTTGGGTCCGTACTTTCATGCCTAGGGACACTGTTATCAAGCTCCATGGTAATTCATTCCCTAAAGATCTGGTCACTATCAGTCACAGAATCATTGAATTCTGGCATCGTAGCGGCTAAGAGGGAGTTAAATTCTATGGGAGTGAGTTTAGACCAGCATCTACTGATGCTTAACATCATTGTAGAGGAGGACGGGCTCTTGGGCAAGGAAAGTGAGATTGGGACTACAAAATGATCCAACCACATAATTGGAAATGGCAGATTAACCAACAAATCATCAATATTAGAGTACACCGGGTCAAGAGGGTGGCCTTTCTTATGCGTTGAGGAATTCACCAAGTCCGTGAGTTGGACAACAACTAAATATTGAATTAAATTCTTTGTTTGTCGAAAATAAACATTCTCTAAATGAATATTGAGGTCGCATATTAGTGTAAAGTTTACCTATTTAAGAGCCTGTGTAGCTAATGCTTCAGGCAACGCCCGTAAGAACTAAGTGAAAAGACATAAATGGACAAAATCTTTATAGAAAAATAGCATTTTCGAAGTCAGGTAGCTTAAATTGGGGGTTAGTAATACTTAAGGAATCCCTGATGACAATAGCACCCCCATTATCCTCCCTATCTGCCTGATCCTGCCTTACAATCTAATAGCCCTCTGGTACGGCTTGTACTGCATGCGGCATAGTGCTCTCGTTGAGCCATGTTTCAGTTAGAAACTTTACATTTCTGGGCATTCTTTGTCTATAAAGGTGAATAATTTGAGCTGATGTCTCACTAGTGATCTACATACAGGTAATCAAAAAAGTAATCTAGTTACCTTATAACTGGATGAAGACAGTCGCCGGACAACATTGCCGAAAAGGTACAAGTTCTACAGGTCAAAACATCTAAGTTGGGGTAAAGAGAGTGTTGACATATGTCTTAAGCCTACGTCCTCAGCTGGAATAACTGCTATCCGAGTATAAAAGGTGCAGAGGTCCTGGCCTCTGCCCCGTCTAGGCGTGAACGGGCACAGAAGGGCTTGCCTTTCAACCGCCTCCGGTGTGCCCTCTGCGTGTCTCTGCCTTGGGTGTCATTAAAAAGGGAAGGAGGCAGAAACACTAGAACCTCACCAAAGATGGCTCCATCTATGTGCAAATCAAGATGGCAGTGAGGTTCCCTGAAACGAGGTGAGGGAGCAGTAAGGAAGAGGGGATACTCCTTGTTAAAGTCCAAAGTGAAAATAATCATAAACACAAATAAAATCAAGTAAAATCACGGTCCCAATCCCTAGGTTTAAAGCAATTCCTAAATTAAAAAAGTTACTTACTTTGCTTCCAGACTACTGCCCCGCATTGTCCTCTTCTGTTCCTGCTTGAAGCAGGAAGCACACCCAGCCTTCCCTAAGCCAATCACAATGCTGCAATGCAGCGATTGGTCTGAGCGACGTGGTTAGGCGCTCAGTCAGGCAGTGGGAACCTGTGCATTTTCCTCACCAGGCTGTTTATTACAGCCTGATGGGGAACATGCAAGGTGCGCATGCCGTCATGCGCAATTAAGTACCCACCAATCCTGCCTTTGCTGGCTGTGAGAACAGCCAAGCCCCGCCCCGCAAACCGGCCTGACAACGGAAAAATAAAATGATAATAACATAGTGTTATTATAATATTATTTTTCCCTTTTCCACTGCTCAAAGTGCATTGAGGCGACGCTCCTCCACCTTAGCAGAGGAGCCGTTACTGCTCAGAATGCCCTGCAAACAAGAAAGGTATGTGTAAAAACAATTTAACTCCGTTTTCAAAGGGGGATAGCTGCAGTATTTGGACTTGGGGTAAGCCAGCATCCAGGGAACACTACCATTCACAGGCACATAAGAAAACTCAGATTCAGAGGAATTCCCTGATGTGTGGCTTACGTGTATCGTTTAACATTTTCATAACTCTAATGCCCTTTAAACATCTAAACAATGCTCAAAAAACAATTCTCTCTCATTTTCTAAGAACAATGGCTACAGTATTTGGGCAAGGATTTGGCCAAGACCTGGTCATCTCTAACAACCCTAGACAGTTCTGAACACTACAAATGCAGTGGAATGTGTGTTTATTAGTACCTGTAAATAGAATATGTTATTGGGCAATATTTATTTTCACTGAGGTGGCGAGGATGTATAAATAGGTATGTGAAACAGCATATTATCAAATGGTGTTACGTCGAACATTGCTTACTAAGTGAAATCGACTAGAAAAGCCAGCCCTCCAAACAGTTTCCTGAATATTGTCAGTGTGCTGTTTGCAGAAAGAACCATTGGAGGGGCATATCTACAAGGGCTTTATCTCCGCTTTTTGGCTTCTAAAGCCAAAAAAGCGGAGATAAAATCCTCGCCCTATTAACAAGAGGGTGCTAACATGCATTGGCGCATGTTAGCACCCTTTTACCCGACGTCCCCCTTTGCATCTCTAATGAGATGCAAAGTGGGCGTCACTGAGCAAGTACAACCTTGTAAATATATCTGATGTGCACATCGCAATATTTACAAGGCTGCTAACGCATTTTAGCAGACGTTAGTTTTGGGCGAAAACTGCTGTTTTCGCGAAAACTAACGTCTGCTAAAATGCAGACTTAGGCATACCTATTATGGGGTGGATTGTGCTGATACGACCACAGGGTCGTATCAGCAAGGATTATCACCGTTTTGCAGGGAACATCGCTGGAAAACCAGCGATGTTCCCTGCAAAGCGGCGATTTCCCCGCTATCGCTGGTAATTATATCGCCCTGGGGAAAAGCGTTGTAGATAACGCGCTACCAGGGCGATATAATCAAGCGATAGACGGCGATAAGTAGAAAAGCGCTAAGCGCGCTTTGCGTTGACTTATCGCCGTCCTCGTAGATATGCCCCGGAAGGGCTTCAAAGGAAAATTATACTTATTACGTTAATCTTTAAAAAGATGGATGTGGTTGAAAATGCACATCCTAAACTATCTTTAAAGGCTTGAAAAGGCAAATAGGAAAACGTCACCTAATTGAAGCCAAACTAATTGAGGCAGCACATGAAGGGCAATTTTCTTTTTATAAGACTCCTGACCTATGAAGCTGTGCTACAGCAAAATGGAAAGTTCTTTTTAGGTCACTCAGCAAGCTTAGAAATACAAGCATACACCAAATTTGAATATAAAATCAAGCAGATTCTCAAAGCATCTCTTCACTTTGCAAACATGCAAATTCTGGTCTTTCAAGTACAAGGCATTGATGCCCCCTTGAAGTCATTTCAAAGAGTTTTATCTTATCAAACCAAAATGTCAAATTCCAAACATTTATTGCACAGTTCACATTATATAATTTTACTTGAAAATGAACCGTATTAAAATACAGAGATGTTCAACTACGTTTTGACCTCGAGATCTCAAAGTTCGGCTCCACATGGTCAATAATTTGTCAGTTGCAGCAGTTTAAAGCAGTGATGTCTAACCATAGAGTACAAAAGGTCCGATCACTGCTGAATTTCCAAGAGATTCAAATACGATAAATTTACATATACACTTCATCCTAGTCTTCTACATAAACAGGGTATCATTTGCAAACCAGTTTAAGACAATAAGAAATAGTATTCTGTACATATGTCCAGAGCATTGTCACTCAGAACATTTGCTACTCACAAAGCCCATTTGAAAATATTTGTACATAAGAAGTCGGTCTTTCACCACCACACATATTTTCACATTAGTGGAATATAACCAACTCGGACACTTACTACCAATGTGCAAATGTGGGTGGGTGCAGTGAAAAGGACCACATATTGTGGGTTTACAAGGAAAACATGAAGGAGGGGCACTGAAAGGGAAATGCATATGCTCTGAGGCATAAAATGTGTATGTTAAGTAGCACTCCAAGCCAAGCTCGACAACATTTTCATTCACCCAGCCTCAAGGTAAGTTAGACCAGCGGCGTAACGAAACTTGAGGGGGCCCCTGCAAAGTACACGGAGCCCCCCCCCCCTCCCCCAGAGTCAGTCAGGAGCTCTCAGGCCAGGGTACTGTGCTGAGGGGGCTTCCTGGATCTCGGGCCCCCCTGGCCGCGGGGTTGTGGGGGCCTATGTTAGGTCACTGACTCAGACACTGTGCTTAGACAACTCATAGAAACTGCTATTGAATCACACAGACACTAATAGAGTAATAGAATAAGTGTAACATGACACAGGGCAGAAAGTTCAAGCAAAATAAAGCGTTAGTGATGCAACAAAATATACCTTGCCAAAGTCACCACAATAACTCATATCCACGCTGGAGGGACTATAGATTAATTTAAAAAAAAATGACTGAACATGTAATTGGAAGACACACTAATTGAAAACATATGGCATACTGTGAATCACAACAAAACACATGCATATGGCCGCACTTTCATAGAAATGTCACATCAGCACACAAAAACAATTAAAAACATATACATTGAAAACAGAAATACTGCCGAAAAAGTGAATTTAATAATAGTATCTCTAACCAACACAAGTGATGGGCGGTTTTCTTTGAGAACCCTTATCTCACAACATCGTAAATCAGAATATCAGTATCAAAAATATAATCTGAAAGAAATATTGAGTCCTAAATATTTTTTATAAAAGTATTGTCACTTTGTGTGTCGTTTTTCTATTGTTAACTCCAATGGGGTGATATTTTTGCAAAGCTCATTTAGGACACAATATTTATGTCACATGATATTTTTATTACAATACTCCGTTACCATACTTTCATCAACCCACTAAACAACAACCATTTTAATGCCAGCACATAAGTAACACGGCCACGGGCACACAAATGTTTCCAACAACAACAGTGTCAGCATTTTCTGCACTGTACTGCACTTGATCTTGAGGAACAACTAGGTGAAGAGGAGAGAATCTAGGGCTAGACGTATCAGCATTTAGAATACCGATTTCCCAATTGAGAGTATCTCTGAATCGCAATTAGGAAATCGGTATTCCTAATGTATGAAACTCTAAATGTTCAAATAGGGATTCCTAGTAGGTCAGAAATCTACCCACCTCATGAATATTAACAAGGTTGGTCACAATTTGCTATCCATTAGGAATCACCGTCATCAAAGGGATGGTGACCTGCTTGGATCAGCAGATCATCATGTCTGTGATTGCTGTTCAAAAAAGCAAATTATTTTATTTAAATGCAGGGATGTGTTTAAAAAGAAAATGTAGCTTTTAAGTTTAGTTTTATGAGTAAGCAATGGTCCGTGAGACCACTGGCTGCTCTTAGAAAATATTTTTTTAAACAGTCTTAAAGTTGAAGGGGTCCCCAAGGGACCCCTTCCCATTTGCAAATAGGCTGCCACCAACTTTGAATTGGTGGTAAAATAGGAATCTTTGCAACCAGAATTCAGTGGCAAAACATTAATACAGAGCATTCCAATTTGGCATTTGGAAGAGACACCCTAAACACCCCCTTCCAAATTCCGAACTGGTATGTATTTTCATTCCCTAATTGCGAATCAGTAACGTATTACTGATTTGCAAATTTGGGGTTAATACATGCTTAGAACGATTCAGCCATGGTCAATATACCTTTTTGGTAGCCTGAGATAAAAAGGGGTTAACAACAATTTAAATCTTAAGGTACAGTGTGATCATTAGGACCACACAATAAAAGTCTGAGTCAGTAACTTGAAGTTAAAAGATTTATTATAAACTCAAAGCCAGACTAATATAAATCAATCTCCAAAACATACTATAAAAATATAAGATTATCAAAGGAAGACCAAAGCGGAATACAATATTGGTCCTCAACATCAAAGAGCATATAAGAATCTCCGCGGCAGCAATGCCAAAAAATAAGGGAAAGAATTTGATTACTAGACAAAGGGTTTCAATCTTTCTCCCCATACATGGAAAAGACTTGCAACAGATGCTGAACCCTACACTAAACTAAGGATAGGGGCAACCCTCACAAACCATGAAAGCAAGGAAGGTGTCAGCATCAGAAACTCTGTAAAAGTTCTATAAGTAAGAAGTCATGTATAGCAGGAAGCCACACAATCAGAGATGACAAGAGAGGTCTGTACCTCTCCAAGTCGAAAGGGAATCTAGCCAAACCCAAGAAGGATTTACTAATTAAAATACACAAATCATTTGAGAAATATGACCTCATACACATCATAGTGCTTTTACAGTTCCCAAAAAAGAACTTGCCGCCTTGAACACTACTCCCATATTCCAGTGTCCTTTGATTCCGCCCTTCATCTGATAGTGCCAACTGGTAACACTCCCTTTCTTCCTCATTACAATTGTTTGACCTTGCCAATTCTTTCTCGCCTCACTACCTCTGAAATGCAATGTGCTTTTCACTAACTAATGAATGCCTTTGGTCTGCACCTTCAAGGAGAAACATGCAATAAAACAACTTTTACGTTAGTATTAAATGTCTCAGCTGTAAGCTTAAGGCCCACAATCGCACTAACTTAACAGTTTTTTGAATGCATATTAATTCTACAACCTACATATAATCCAATAAATGAAATCTTTAATAAATGAATCAAGTTCTTTTTGTACTGTACTCTTATATGTGACACAATAACTAATACATGTATTATTCAGCCAAAACGACAAATGGTCACAATTTATAAAGAAATCATTGAACAAACATATGATTCATTCTCTCTAATCCCTGGCAAATGCACTGCATTAAATGCATTTTAGCACGCCACCATACAATCTAAACCTATAGAAGATTAATATCAGCAATCAAGATGTTTCTGAAAAGGAAAACATTAATGTGCACACACATACATATCAAAACACACAATAGATGCACTTTCTATACCTTTAGTGAACCATATCTCATTGGTATTAATGCACCACACGAGTACATAAGGCTATATATATATATATATTCACTGAAAAAACCATAGGTTTTAGGGACAGTTATAGTTACTTGGACATTGCACTCGTACAAAACCCGTGAAATTCCCCGTTATAGTTAGTTCAGCTAACTATAACTCGCGCCTCGCAATGCACTGCTGATGACGTCACATATTACATCACTCATGACATGGTCAGTGACATCACTGATGACATCACTGATGACATCTCAAATGACATCACTGTTGACATCATCCAGTGACTGTGTGTTTCTGTAAAGTTTAAATATTTTTAATATATATAGGGAAAGGCGTTTTGAAGAATGAGTGGGTGTATAAGTGTCTGTATGGATGATTTAGTAGGTGCGTGACTAATTCTATAAGTGAGTGATTAAACGTATCTTACTGAATGCATGGGTTAGTGACTAAACTGGGTGAATGTCTGTATCTGTCTGTTGCTGTGTAAGTGGCTGCATGGGTTTGTGAACAGCTACATGAGTGTCTATAAGAGTTATTGATTTGTTGTCTGAGTATCTGTATGGGTGCCTGAGTGTTTGTGTGGATGGGGTGTGTGCGACTGTGCATAGATGTGTGAGTGGGTGATTCACTGGGTGGATGGTTTCAAGAGTGCATCTGTGATAGACTGTATGGGTGGGTAAGTGTGTGTAACAGTGTGTTAGTGAGTGAATGTATGTCCCAGTGGTACATGTGTGAGTAACTACATATGTGAAAGGCAGTATATATGTGTGTTAGAGTATTTAAATGGCTATAAGTGAGAGTGTGTTATTGTGAGAGTGGCTGTATGGATGAGTGTGTGCTTGTATCAGTGATTGTATAAGAGAGTAACAATGTGCTAGTATTTGTATGATTAAGTGAGCTGGTGTGTGTATAACTGTATAGGTGAGTAAATGGCAGTGTGTTTAATTATGTGCATGACTGACTAGGTGTGTGAGTACCTCTATGGATGAGTGGCGGTGTTTGAGTGTCTATATAGGAGTAAGAGTGCATATGATAGTCCTGTACTGAGTGACCATAAGTATGAGTGACTGTACTGGTGAGTGAGTGGATGTGTGTGTGTGTAGACCTAAGAATCAGTGAGTGGGTATGTAGTTATTGGTGTTGGAGTGTCTATGGTTTTGCGAATGGCAGTCTGTAATTTAGAGTGGGTGTATCAAAGGTTATATTAGGGTGTGAGGAGGTGCATCAGATTATCACGTGGATGATGTCATCAGTGATGTCATTTGAGATGTCATCAGTGATGTCATCAGTGATGTCACTGACCATGTCATGAGTGATGTAATATGTGACGTCATCAGCAGTGCATTGCGGGGCGCGAGTTATAGTTAGCTGAACTAACTATAACGGGGGAATTTCACGGGTTTTGTACGAGTGCAATGTCCAAGTAACTATAACTGTCCCTAAAACCTATGGTTTTTTCAGTGAATTTCAAAGGTTTTTTAAATGCTAATTTGTAACTATAACGTGTCTGAAACCTATGGTTTTTTCAGTGAATTTCAAAGGTTTTTTAAATGCTAATTTCTAACTATAACGTGCCTGAAACCTATGGTTTTTTCAGTGAATTTCAAAGGTTTTGTAAATGACAATTTTTAAATGTATTAATTGTTATATTAATTTTTTTCATACTGATTTACTAAATTTTTAGAAACAATTTTTTTTTACATATTTTATTTTTTAAATTACATTGTAATTACATTATACATTACATTACAAAAAATACTTTCTCAGAATGAATTACTTTAGTTTAAATACTTTGCACATAGGCAATAGACTTTTAAGTACAGTAGTTACAGTTGTTGCAATGGGCAACACATTTTCAAACACAATGCAACATTCAGCTCAATGTGAATTTCTAGTTAAATGCAATTAGTTACTTTATGGATTACTTTTCTAACCACAGGACTGGATCCTAGATTCAGTCCTGGGACATCTCCTGTAAACAGTTGAGTAAAAGCGTTTTGGTTACAGTACTGATTTTTAAGGAATATTATTGTATTTTAAAAGTTGACACTTAGAAACTTTTTCTCATATGGTCACCAATGTTATCCTATGGAAGGAAATTCACTTAGCAGGTAAAAACTGTTATTGTTACTTTTTCTTACTCAGTGTTGGATCCTGGATCCAGCACTGGTGCATCTCCTGTAAACAGTTGAAAGAATGCGTTTAAGTCATACAGGTGATTTTTAAGGAATATTTGTAGTTTGTAAAAATCAACACTTTGAAACTTTTTGCTGAAAACCAGACAATGGATTCCTATGGAAGAAAATATAAGTTACTGGTAAGTACGGTTAAAATTACTTTTCAGGGTCAGTGCTGGGCTAAAAGATGCAGCACTGGGTTCTCTCCTGATAACAGGTGAGTAAATCGGAATTCGTATTTCTGCTGATTTTAGAGGAATATTTTAAAGTTCCAAAACTCCACACTTAGAAGAATTTCCAAGTGAAACCAGGCAATGATATCCTATGGAAGGAAATTCAAGTTACTGGTAAGTACGGTTAGAATTACTTTTCAGGGTCAGTGCTGGGCTAAAAGGTGCAGCACTGGGTTTTCTCCTGATAACAGGTGAGTAAGTCGGAATTCGGATTTCGGCTGATTTTAGAGGAATATTTGTATGTTTCAAAAATCAACACTTAGAAACTTTTTCAGCAAAAAGCAGGCAATGATATCCTATGGAAGGAAATTCAAGTTACTGGTAAGTACGGTTAAAATTACTTTTCAGGATTAGTACTGGGCTGAAAGATGCAGCACTGAGGTCTCTCCTGATAACAGGTGAGTAAATCGGAATTCGTATTTCGGCTGATTTTAGATGAATATTTTAAAGTTCCAAAACTCCACACTTAGAAGAATTTCCAAGTGAAACCAGTCAATGTTAGCCTATGGAAGGAAATTCAAGTTACTGGTAAGTACGGTTAAAATTACTTTTTAGGACCAGTACTGGGCTGAAAGATACAGCACTGAGGTCTCTCATGATAACAGGTGAGTAAATCGGAATTCGTATTTCGGCTGATTTTAGAGGAATATTTGTATGTTTCAAAAATCAACACTTAGAAACTTTTTCAGCAAAAAGCAGGCAATGATATCCTATGGAAGGAAATTCAAGTTACTGGTAAGTACGGTTAAAATTACTTTTCAGGACCAGTATTGGGCTGAAAGATACAGCACTGAGGTCTCTCCTTATAACAGGTGAGTAAATCGGAATTCGTATTTCGGCTGATTTTAGAGGAATATTTGTATGTTTCAAAATCAACACTTAGAAACTTTTTCAGCAAAAAGCAGGCAATGATATCCTATGGAAGGAAATTCAAGTTACTGGTAAGTACGCTTAAAATTACTTTTCAGGACCAGTACTGGGCTGAAAGATGCAGCACTGAGGTCTCTCCTTATAACAGGTGAGTAAATCGGAATTCGTATTTCGGCTGATTTTAGAGGAATATTTTAAAGTTCCAAAACTCCACACTTAGAAGAATTTCCAAGTGAAACCAGTCAATGTTAGCCTATGGAAGGAAATTCAAGTTACTGGTAAGTACGGTTAAAATTACTTTTTAGGAACAGTACTGGGCTGAAAGATACAGCACTGAGGTCTCTCCTGATAACAGGTGAGTAAATCGGAATTCGTATTTCGGCTGATTTTAGAGGAATATTTGTATGTTTCAAAAATCAACACTTAGAAACTTTTTCAGCAAAAAGCAGGCAATGATATCCTATGGAAGGAAATTCAAGTTACTGGTAAGTATGGTTAAAATTACTTTTCAGGACCAGTACTGGGCTGAAAGATACAGCACTGAGGTCTCTCCTTATAACAGGTGAGTAAATCGGAATTCGTATTTCGGCTGATTTTAGAGGAATATTTGTATGTTTCAAAAATCAACACTTAGAAACTTTTTCAGCAAAAAGCAGGCAATGATATCCTATGGAAGGAAATTCAAGTTACTGGTAAGTACGGTTAAAATTACTTTTCAGGACCAGTACTGGGCTGAAAGATGCAGCACTGAGGTCTCTCCTTATAACAGGTGAGTAAATCGGAATTCGTATTTCGGATGATTTTAGAAGAATATTTGCACAATGGTGAAGGGAGGGGCGGGGCCTGAGGTGACATCTGTGCAAACGCGCCCCGTGGCGTGTTTTAAGTTGGGGATTAAGTCCCCTTGAATCCTGAGGGTCCCTAGGGGCCAACTAGCCCACCAGGAACCTCCAATATGCGCCAGGGGCTGCGTTGCAGAGACGTGTAGAGAGGCCACACCCTTTTACACCTCTCTGCAACGCAGCTCTGTGGGCTTTCTGGATGTACCTGTTGGGCTAGTTGGCCCCCAGGGACCCTCAGGATTGAAGGGGATTTAATTCCCCATCTTAAAACGCGCCACGGGGCCTGTTTGCACACATGTCACCTGAAGCCCCGCCCCTCCCTTCACCACTGTGCAAACGCGCCCGTGGCGCGTTTTAAGTTGGGGGATTAAGTCCCCTTGAATCCTGAGTGTCCCCGGAGTCCAACTAGCCCACCATATACCTCCAAAAGCGCCACAGAGCTGCGTTGCAGAGAGGTGTAAAAGGGGCGTGGCCTCTGTACACCTCTCTGCAAGGCAGCCCCTGGCGCATACTGGAGGTTCCTGGTGGGCTAGTTGGCCCCCAGGGACCCCCAGTATTCAAGGGGAATTCGTTCCCCCTCTGCAAACGCGCCAGGGGCGCGTTTGCAGAGTGGTGAAGGAAGGGGCGGGGCCTGCGGGCCCGATCGTTTTTGTTTTTTTTTGGTTTTTTGTCCCCTGAAGGGGGGCTGTGTGGCCCCCCTTCCTTTTTCATGTTTTTGGGCCCTGGGGACCCCATCCCCCAGGGCCTTACCCCTTTTTTTAAATTAAATATTTTTAAAAAAACGGGAAGGGGGCCGCGGGGCCCCCTTCCCTGGGCCTGTATTGGCCCCGGGGACCCCATCCCCGGGGCATGGCCTCGATTTTTTTTTCTTTGGAGGGGGCTGCGTGGCCCCCTCCTCAGGCCATTTAAGGCCCCGGGGACCCCATCCCCCGGGGCTGGCCTTTCCGTTTTTTTAAAATTTAATTATTTTTAAACTTTGGGGAGGGGGCCGCGTGGCTCCCCTCCCGGGCCACTACTTGCCCCGGGGACCCCATCCCCGGGGCTGGCCCTCTCCGTTGGGGACTGTGGGGGGTCCCCAAGCCCCCACAGTCCCGCCGGCTCCCCGCGTCCCTTGGGAGCCGGCATTGCTTTTACACATGGGGAGCTGCTAAGATGCAGCTCCCCATGTGGAAAAGCAATCGGCTTTGGATATTGGAAGAGAGAGCAGGTTTCCCTGCTCTCTCTTCCAATATCCAAAGCAGTTTGCAATGACAGGACGGGAGCCGCGAGGCTCCCGTCCTGCCATAGCAAACTACAGTGTCCCGGGGGTAGGCACCCCGGGACACTGCAGGAGCCGGCCCTGGGGGGTGGTGGTCCCCAGGGCCATCAAGGGCTCCAGGAGGGGGGCCGCGCGGCCCCCCTCCCATTCAGGTCACAGCCCCGGGGAGGTGGTGGTCCCCGGGGCTCTGGGGGTCCGTAACGGACCCCCATATTTAAATGGGACAAAATGGCTGCCAACATTTCCTGAATCGGAATGTTGACAGCCAGCTGACAGCCAATTAACATGCAGCTCGTGATCGGGACGGTGCGCGCAGGGTGCGCTGAGGGTACGCGGACCCTACTCGGCCATAGATATCACTAACTTTTTACTTTTCATTTTCTCAGCAACTACTGAACGGATTTACACCATTTAACAAAAAGGGTTCTTTCTGAACCAAGAACTACCTCTTTGCCAAATTTGGTGTAATTCCGTTCAGCAGTTCGAGCTGTAGCCGTGTCTAAAGTTTCCTATGGAAAAGTGCATGGGGAAAACGCGTTTTGGGACCCCCTTTTTCTCGGCCCCCGCTTGACGAATCCCCCGAGACTTTCAGGGTAGGAGCGGACCGGAGCGGGCCACAAAGTTTGAAAATTTCGCGAAGATACGTCAACCGGCAAGAGAGTTATTTCAAATAGAATGTCGCGGATTTCCTATGGATAATAGGTTGTAACTATAACTATCTACTGGCGACCGCCAGTAGATATATATATATATATATATATATATATATATATATATATATATATATATATATATATATATATGATGTCATCAGTTATGTCATGAGTGATGTCACTGACCATGTCATGAGTGATGTAATTTGTGAGGTCATTAGCAGTGCATTGCAGGGGCATAAGTTATAGTTAGGTCAGCTAACTAGAACTGCTGAATTTCGATGGTTTTGTACAAGTGAAATCTGAGCCTAACTATAACATCCCTGTAACCTTTGGGTTTTTTCAGTGAATTTCTAGTTTTAAAAAAAATTCTATTTCCTAACTATAACGTCCCTGTGACCTTTGTTTTTTTAAATGAATTTCTAAGGTTTTTCAAATTCTAATTCCTAAATATAACATCCATGTAACCTTTGTTTTTTTAAGTGAATTTCTATGGTTTTTGTTAACTAGTAGTCACTTTTGCAGAGTGGTGAATACGGGGGGCAGGGCCTCTGACCAGCTCTCAGGAATCCTGCTGTGTGGGACTTACTGGAGGTAACAGGAGGGCTGCTTTACCCCCAAAGGGCACTCAGCATCCAAGAGGACTTCATCCCCCAGCCAGTAGTGGGCCAGGAGGCCATTTGCAAAGTGGTGGAGAAAGGGGGCGTGACCTCCGAAGACTTCTCAGCAATCCCGCTCTGTAAAACTTACTGGAGGTAACAGGAGGGTTTCTTAGCTCCCAAGGAGGCTCAGCAGCCAAGGAGACTTCATCCCCCAACCAGTAGTGCGCCAGGAGGCACATTCACAGAGTGGTGGTGAAAGGGGCAGGGCCTCCGATGACCTCTCTTCAATCCCGCTGTGTGGGACTTACTAGAGGTAACAGGAGGGCTTGTTGGCCCCCAAGGACCCTCAGCATGCAAGGTGACTTCATCTCCCAATTACAAGTGCGCGAGGAGGCGCGTTTGCACAGTGGGGGTGAAAGGGGCAGGACCTCCGGAGACTTGCGGGGCTGGAGTTTAATTTTTTGTTTGATTAGGGAAGGGGGTCTGTGCGGCCCCCCTTCCCCTGGCCAAAGTTGGCCCTGGGGGCCCGGCCTTTTTATATTTGTAATTTTTTTAATTTATTTGGGGAGCGTGGCCAGGAAGCCCCCATCCCGGGCTGATTTCGGCCCCAGAGACCCCATCCCCCAGGGCCCAGCCTTTTTATTTATTATTTTCTTTATAAAGTAGGGGAGGGGGGAAATGCGGCCCCCTCTTGGGTCGATTTTTGTCCCCAATGACACCTTCCCCAAGGCCCGGCCTCTATTCTGGATACCTAGGTCCCACCCAGGGCAACCAGTGAATTTCGTTGGGGAAGCCTGAATGCCCCCGCAGTCCATGCCAGCTCTCCGCCTCCTGCAGAAGCCAGCATTGCTTTTAAACATATAGAGCTGCTACACATGCAGCTCCATCTGTCTAAAAGCATTTTTGCTCTGCTTCCAGCAGGTGAGAGCATTTTTAATGCTGTCGCTTGCTAGAAGTGGAGCATTGCTGTGGCTGGGCTGGAGCAGTAACATTCCAGCCAAGCCACAGCAAACAGCTATGTCCTGGGGGTGGGCACCCCAGGACATATCAGGAGCCGTACCTGGGGGGTGGTGGTCCCCAGGGCCATCTATGGCTCCAGGAGTGGGGCAGTGCAGCCCCCTCCTTTGTAATTTGTAGGGATTGTCCAGGGGAGGTGGTGGTCCCAGCAGCCCAGGGCAGTCAATGAGGCCCCCCAATACAAATTGACTATGGGCCGGGGAGGTGGTGGTCCCCTGAGCCAGGGGAGGGTCAGAGAGTCCCCCCAATAACAATCAATTAGAGCTGGGGAGGTGGAGGGGCCCAGGGGTGTCCAAGAGCTCCCCATTTTGAGTTTGGCATGTGGCCCCAGGAAGGTGGCGGCCACTGGGACCCAGGAGAAGCCCCCTCATTTTTAAATAAATAAGCCCTAGGGAGGTGGTGGTCCCTGTGGCATTAATAGGCCCCAGGAGGGTGGGCCATGTGTCCCCCCTCCTTTATTATAGAAATGCCCCGGGACCTGGCCTACCCGTTAGCCAGTTACTAACGAAGTTCAGGAGCCCGCACTTTGTTTAAAAAAAATTTAATGGGACCTGCAGATCCAGCGCGACTCCCACCGAAAATATAAAATAAAATTATTTTTGGGCACAGTGGGGGACCCTGTGGGACCCCCACAAGAGGCCTAGGGAGTCAGGGTATTTCTACCCTACCCCCTGTTCTATTTTTAAAAAAATGTTTTTTCTGGGATTCGGCTCAAGCCTGGTTTGAGGTATTGGACGTGTTGATCCTTGGAGGATCCGCGTCCCTATATATATAGATGGGGATTTTCCTTAATATTTCCATATAATTTAATATACATAACTACTAAACAGATTTACCCAATTTACAAAAAGGTCACTTTCTGGACCAACAACTACCTTTCTGCCAAATTTGATTTCATTTAATCCAGCAGTTTGGGCTGTAGCCGAGTCTAAAGTTCCCATGGGAATTAACACGGGAAATGCAAGTTTTTTGACCCACCATTTTTCTCGGCCCCTGCTTGACGGAGCACCCCGAAACTTTCCATGCACAACAGGAATCACCAGCACACTCTTTTTAGAAAATTCTGTGAAGATTCACCAAACAGCACCAAAGATATAGGCAAGTCAAAAAACGATTTTCCTATGGAAACATGGTCCTAACTATAACTGCCTACTGGCAACCACCAGTAAGTAATATATATATCTATATATATAGGCCTTAGCCAAACATAAAAAGGATAGAGCCAAAATTATGCTATTCCGGTACCAAAATGTCTTTTTGCATTAGCAAATGGCTCGATTCTGCGAATTACTCCATTTGCAAATGCAAATTGGCTTGATACATCTGGCCCATAGAGACAGAGAATTGCTTTATTTGCCACATCTCTCTGCTGATGAAGATACATTGGGAGATACCACCTGTCTGGATAATTGATCATGGATATAGTTTTAGAATGGTAGAGGAACCTACTTCTAATTCCATGTGCATTTAGTCAACATTTTAGTCTCCGTAAAATGTACCTAAACTGGGGTGCAGTCGGAGATACTACTGCACAACTTCACAACAGTATGATAATGTGAATACTTTGATGGAAGGATGTTAAATTGTGTGATTGTCCTAATTAAATGAGTTGTGTGGGACGTTGAAAAAAATTGGAGCAACATTTTTCCGTTGTAGTTTATTTAGTGATCAATAGAGAAATTATGTTACTGAAATAATTGCAATGGCAGTGAGACGGAATTATTATAAAGTTGTATTGAACACGTATAGTAGCACAGTTGTGTACATCTGTGTGAAATCATTGTAAGGGAAACATGTTATTTTCCTCTACACTAAGGGGCCCATTACGATGACGGACGGAAGCCCATCCGTGCTGGTGGCGGTGGCGGAAAACCGTTATGTCTTCTGCCCCAGGTGCGGTCATTGCGACCACCAAATCACAATAGTCCAACAGAGGCCATTTACCGTCCGCCGAGGTCTCTCAAGCTCCGCACGTTTTTTGCGTATGCAAGGGTGGCGGATGGAGCAAACAGAGCAGGACCGGCGTGCGGAAACACGTTCCGTCCGCCAACCAGATCACGATGTTGCAAACAGCCCTTCCCACCATCGCGTAAAAACCACCACGTTGCGGTTGGCAGAAATACAACAACGGAGAGGAAGAGCCGATACAGAAGCCATCTAAACCACCGGAGCCGCCATGGATCCAGCGCCACAGGCCTTGCTGCTGCTCTACCTGCTGCACCTCCGGAAGATAAGACGCCGTCACGCTCAACAGCAGAGGTACGTACCAAACATCTCCAAGCATGCAACCCCTGAACAACTACAACTCCCAGCAAGCATGGCGGCACCACGACGAATGTGGCAACCTGCCAAATGCAAAGTGCGAGGCCCACCCAATCCCCATGAGTGACCCTCAGTGCCCCAGAAGGCAATTGGGGCCAATGCCGGGCCCCGCAGTTGCAGAGCGGGCACACCGCAATATCAAAAAATGTACGCCGCCGAAGGCTCCCATTGGCTGATGGCTCATCCGCATAGAGTGTGCCACACCGCAGTAGCCCAGAAGCTGCGACCGCAACCCTGCAACATTTAATTGGAGCCAATGCGTGTCATCGCTGCGGATGCCAGCTCCCGCGCATGCGAACACATACTGCTTTTGCATTGGTGCCCTGCGAATAACATCACACATCACAGCTCATTCACCTAAAGTGATTGGTGCACCCCATGTGTAATGTTGTGGGGCACGAGGCCCCTATGCCTATAAAGTAACCACACAGACACTGTACTTGTATGGGAGAACTGGCCCAGGGCACGTGCGTCCGGCCCCGTTTGTTGGCAGGGTCACTGGTCCAGTGACGCCTGTGCTGGGTGGCTGTGGGGTGGGGGGTAAGCCAGCCCTCTGGGAGTGGCTGGTACATCAGAAGAACTAGAACAGTGACCAGCTGCTCACTACACTGTGAAGGGATGAGACAGTGTGACCTTTGAGTCAAGTCTTCACACACATGGTATATCCAAGAAAGGAGAGTGAAATTATATACATTGTCATGCCTCGTGGCCAGCATGGACTGAAATGAAGGAAGGATTCAAAAAGGATAAAGGTCTCTCGCACTGTACCAATGTTGTGTAATGAAACATCCAACCTGTGAACATCACTTGTATATCCCTTGACATCTGACTGGCGTCTCTTTGCCAGGGGTCGTCCTGTGAAAGGCCAGTGACATAGGCAGACAATCTGAGGAGTCCATTGTCTGCAAATCAGACATACTTGTAATCCCTAGCACTCCCAACACACGTACTGGTATGGCGTGCAGTGTGCCTAGCTGCCATTGCCTGCAAATGTTCCAACACACGTCCAGAGTCAGTGCTTCTCCAGACCAAACGCCCTAAAAAATCCTGCCCACCAGTATGGATGACATGTGATTAGCACACCTTGTAAACCTCATTGGCTTTCGTGACATTCCCTGTAGACTGATGTACTTACATACTTGCATGACTGATTGTCTCTGTACAATGTGTGCGTGACGTAAAGTACTGTCACATCCTACACTGATATCAGTAGCGCCATACAACAAATGAAATGCACATGAGCGAGTGGCTATGGAGAGATGAGGGGCGCTGGACGAGGGTGGCAGAGAGGGAAGCCGAGGAGGAGGGCACGAGTGAGAGCATGAGAAGTGTCACTTGCCTGATACTCGCACCTCTGGTAACCTCCTCCTCCCATCATGAGGACCCTTCATGGATAAACACACTTCATGAGAGTGATAACATCTAGAAAGGGAATTTGGAAGGAAAGAATGCATCTCTCTGGCCCTTGTAAAACTGAGGAGAGATAAAGGAGGGCCCTGAAGCAGGCCTATAGCGAAATTCCAGGACCATTTTGTGGACACCGTATCAACTTGTGAAGCTGGATAAGGAGAGTTTCTTTTCATCATTATATTTGAAAATCGTTCCTATCTTGAGTGACAAGGGGGAGAAAAATGTCTGATACATCTGAAGCAGAGGCCCTTTAAATCAGCTGCATGCTGTCATAAGCGGGCTAGTTACATTAGGAGCTCACCGCCAGTTGCCTAATTTTAACATCAGTTCTATACACTTATTATAAGTTCTCTTCTGTATAGTAAAGAGTAAATGATATATACGCAACGTCTGTTTGATAAAGGATACTCGATCGTGCTGAATATTGGCAGTCTATACCTTTGGTTATATAACTTTCAGCAACCCCATAGGTACATTACCAACAAGATTTTACTGAGACGGATCCCTGAGGAAGGCAAAGCCGAAACGCGCGTAGTGTGTATAATTGACCGCCAGTACATCTAAATGTTCTTGTGCATGTGTGTATAATTTACCGCTAGTACATTCAAATGTTTTTGTGCGTCATCTATTATGGATTATTAAACAAACTTGATTGTTAACTACGCTTAGATCAACTCAGTTTAGATACTGCACTTGTCAACAAATGTATTTTAAATATATACAGATAAATGTTATATAAAATATTTATGACCAATTTCTAAAAATTAAATGATTGAACATCCAACCTTTGAATGTCATTGTTGATTGTATGTTATTAGTATTTTGTCTACCCTTGGTTTCTTTGTCCATAGTAGCTCTTTTTTATCGCCTTGCCTTTGGCAACCTTTTCAATTGCAGGCCTGGCGAGAGACATAAGTGACCAATCGGGCACGCAGTGGCCCACGCGAATGCCTCGTTGGACCACACAAATAAAGATTCCTGGAGCCGGCCCTGCCTGGGAGGCATACCAAATGTTGATGGGAGCCATTGATGGTACACACATTGGCCTCGTACCACCACAGGCAAGTGAACCCATCTATAGGATCCTCAAACACTACCACTCCATCAACATGCAAGTGGTACGGCAGACGGAGCAGATCATCTCACACGTGTGTGCAGAGTATCCTGGTCGGCACATGACTGCTACATCTGGTGGACCAGCAACATCACCCCCGCTCCCAACCAACACATGCCCAGTGACGATGACAGTGATGAGGAAGAAGGCCTTGACCAGCGTCAACAGCTCATCGTCAACTACTTCCGTTGAGAGTGATTCAACAATGATCAACTATGACTGTGTCTGTGTGCCTTTCTGTTGTCTCACAGACTTTGACAAATGTTCATGAGATTTCGTACACATACTGGACTATGCACAGGATTTGAGAACCTGTGGATGTAGGGACTGAGCACAACGAAGCACCCCTACACACAGGACACCATTGCCATACTGCCTCCCTTGTTCTCCTACTCACTCTGAGGCATTCAAGCGCCTGTACACAAGCAGACAAGTCGAAGACAAGAAACGTTTCCAAATGTGAAGTTTTTACTATAGTGTCAAAGCATGCAACATACGTGCCACAACAGGTTGAAAATGCATGAGTACCCAACCAGTAACCACAGTGACATATCCATTTAACATGAAGCAAGATGTTGCATCAATAATCCCTCTGGACGTAGAACCACAAGCATATCCCCCCACCCCTTGCAGGTAGGAGTTGTATGGGATGTCCCTGGTCTATGGGCTTTGTCAGCAGAACCCATCCCTCTGCCTATGTATGGTGACATTTGCATCACATTTGCTGTGTCGCACTCATCACTGGATGGATCACTCTCCAAGTGTGGGGCATCTAGCCCGCATTCCCATGTCATCCAAAGGGGATCTGTGTCCTCTTGCAGCTGTGAGACTTGGTTGGGTCGGGGTGCCAGGGCCACACTAGAACAGAATGACAAGGGACAATGTCCTCTGACCACGGACAGAATGTACAGACAGTATTCTAGGACCGCGCAGAGGACAAGCTCTGTGGACACCTCTCATGTGACAGACATATACTAAGGTACTTGCAGGGCACAGGTCCCAAAAAAAAGAAGTGGGGGGACTGACCAAGTAAGACAAAATGCAAATGACCTCACAACGTTACGAAGTAGTGCTAAGAAAGAAGTAAAATAGTGCGACTGAAATGATTTGTGCAAATACTGGGACAGACTAACCCATCTGACAGTCTTACAGTGTCTGCATTGATACACATGGACAGAACACAGGCAAAAGCATGCCTCCCTTAAGTACCTGTGAACAGAAGGCAAGCTGTGTGCCTATGTTTCCCTCTGTGGCATCCACATTCAAATGGAAGGTTCAAGGCGGTCCCCAGTCAGCATGTACAAACAAAAGGAGGCCGGATGGCCCCTTTACTTCGGCCCGGCTGAAGGTGAAAAAAGGCTCACTCGCTGCCTGCACATTGCTGCTGGGAATGGAGAGCAGTCAACGTGCAGGTGCTGCTGAACTTGTCCCGGTAACTGGAGAGTACACCGGGACAAGTTATGCATATTCCTGTGGGGACCAACATCCTGGCAGGGGGGACGGCGTCCACCCCGTGTAAAGAGGGGGAGACGCCGTGTACCAGCGTGTACACCCGAGTCGAGCCCTGGGTACTTGCAAAACAACAACACCATGTAATCTTCGTGCGCTACATCTGCATAATGGAAGCCGGGCTCATGCCAGGTGACAATGTCCACGACAGTCAGATGACAGACTCCACTTGCTCCGGTCTGTGGTACCAAGCGAAACAGACCTCAGAGCTCAGCATAATCCAAGCCAATGTCGACATGGCTAAAGTCAGAGAGCTGGATGACAATTTCCGTCTGGAGGCGTGAAGAAAGGGAAACGAAAATTGAATTAGTCACCAACAGTTCCTGTTGCTGTTAAGTAGTTACGAATCCAAGAAGGCACAGGCAGCTTCGAAGGCAATCAGTTCCAAAAGACTATCCAAATCATCTTCAGTGAAGAGGACCGCCATCCAATACAGCAGTATGAAGGAACAGATGTGCTCCTCGCACCACGAGGTTGAAAGGAGCATCCCATCACAACCTGGGAGAGGTTCGATGTAGGCATTGCACAGGAGCCATTGCGCTAACGCACAGGTGCAGCTGTCCGCCTGCCTGACACATTGTAAGGCATCCCATAAACGTGTCTCACCAAAGCAGTCTTGCACGTGGACCAACAAAAAAGTCACCCACAGCTCATGATCCAGGTCGGCAAGGTATGTGTTTGAAAGGCAGACATCCATGGCCCACTCAAACAGACATCTCCTGCAGGAAAAGACAGGTTGCATGCAGGTGAAATAGGCATTGCGGAACGTTAGCCCATAACTGATGCCAAGCACAGCCAATGGGACTCATCCAAAGAGAAGCTGCATGCGGGCACGGTACAGTTGCAACTGACCGGGCTCGGCCTGGACCACAGGACGGTCAGACATGGCGTGAGAGCAATCTCAGAACCAGCGCTCAGCTGTACAGCAAAAGTAATGAACTGAGACTGCTAAATGTAGTGTGCAAATTGGAGCAATCACACCCGGTGGTACTCCCGGAAAAGCATGGAAGGAAGGGACAAGGCCAGAGCCCACAAGTCTGATAAAAAGTGTGCAACGGCCTTCAGCATCAGACGCTATCAATAATTTGTGTCAGTTCACCGCGAAAATAGTGGGAGAGCCGTGTTCAGCAGTGACTGAATAGCGCGGGACGGTCAAGACACCTGCAATTTGAAGGTCTCCGGTCTGGTGTGGGAGCGACTACTTGTCTAAACAGAGGCCCATTGTGCATGCATACTTATTGAAGTATGCTTTCGCTGTGTGAATGTGAGGCCACAAATGACTATCCACAATCACTCATGGGGTAGTTAGCTGAACATTGCCACAAAAAGGACACGTTGTGCAACAGATCCTATATACGTGATGCCTGGCCTGTGCACGCAGCTGTTGTGCTCATGCAGGAACAGCGAAGTGCGTTTTGAAACTAGATTTGGCGTCTGCATGTTGTCAGGGACTGGTATTCATGTGGTTGAACATGCATAAATCGCACGTGTATTCAGAAAATCCCTGTGCAACAGTACTTGAGTGTGTTAATGGGGCAATGTCCACATCGTCCACATGACAGGATGTGGTGTGATGCTGGCTCCTGTGGGCACACTGCTAAGGATTTCATTGGTCTGCGCTATGTGATCGGTGACAACTTCCGTCATGTCCATGTTGATGTTATTAGGGGGATGGGAGCACACTGCTTCACCTCCCAGCACAGTTCATACCTTAGCATTCTGGTAAATGCAGTTCAGTCATGATGCTTACTTCTCATGGGACTGAGGTGTTTCCCCTGAGTTGGGCAGGGAGAGGTACAGAGACCCGAGTAGATTGTGGCAGCTTCCTCAGCAGACACCGATCACAATGAATCTTACCCCTAATGATGTGGGAGGTTAAAGCGACACACGTGTCTAGGGAATCACAGCACTGACCTGCACCAACCTTGCTGACACACGACAACGGTGACACAAGTAAGCATTTCAGCAGAACTGCATTTACCAGGATGCTAAGGGCTAAACGGTGTTGGGAGGTGCAGTCGTGTGCACCAGTCCCCCTGCTGTCCATGTTGATGGTGTTGGCCGGTGTTCTCTGGAAGGCATATTGTCCAGTGTTGCCTAGTGGTGTGCTTTTGCGGTTATTCCAGAATATGTCAACGCACTGTTATTTCCTTGTGTCTTCCCAGGTTCCTCCACTCTCTCAATGGATTTTCGCTTTTACATATTCGGATACATTGCAATGTGAGTTGACATGCTACTTACTGTGATGAAAATGCTCTTGACACCAAGGCATACTGTTGTGAGTTGTGTTCCGTGGCCAATGTGTAACAGGTGAGAGGTGAATTTGAAAGTGATGGTGCACGGATCGTTAGTGTAGGACACACAATGGTAGAGTCCAACAGTAAAACATAACACTTCCATCCTTGTGGCAATGTTGGTTCTGATTTAAAACAAAGTCAATGTGCGGTGTTACAGTGGTGACATCAGCGGTTGCTCCGAGAACTGGTACGGCACGGTGCTGTTCCACGTGATCGTCCAGGGGTCTTTTTGGGTTGCCCCCTCAGCCGTTAGCCAGGGGGGGAACCTGCTGCATGC
This sequence comes from Calotriton arnoldi, assembly GCA_963921515.1. Lineage (NCBI taxonomy): Eukaryota > Metazoa > Chordata > Amphibia > Caudata > Salamandridae > Calotriton > Calotriton arnoldi. The sequence continues at coordinate 507,412 of CAWUFW010011958.1, read as the reverse complement.
TCAGAGGTGTCTGAGGATTCGCTGTGGTGTGACTCACTCCTCCCTGTGGCCGCTGCTGCGGTGGTGTGACTAACATCCGGCTGGTCACGGGGTGGTGGCCAGCTATTTGGGATGCATGCATGACCCTCAGGACACCCACAAGCTGGCCCATGTACTTGGCACTTTGTCACAAACGAGTGTCCATGGACCTCTGCAGCAGGCGGAGTTCACGCAGTTCATCAAGGCCCTGGCCCATCTGTCCCTGGTTCTGTTGGTATGCACCAAGGACAGTTAGCACGGTGTCCAGGGCCTCTGTCTCATTGTCCTCCTGTGACTGTCCCCCAGTTGTCCTCCCACCTGCCCTGAAACCACGGACATGTGGCGTTGCCTGGGGCAGCCGCCGCACACCGTCCCCAGCATCCCCGGTGTGCCTGGTGTTGTTCACAACTGCTGGCAAAGGGACAGTGTTGGAGGCAGCGGTGATGGTCTTGGAGGTGGCTGCCACACAGGTCGTTGCTGCAGGGGTCAGCGTTGGCGGTGCAGCTGTTGTGGTAGTCGGGGTGGGGGTGGGGGTGTCAGTGAGGGACAGACCATGGCATGCCCTGGGCATGCCGGAGGGGCCATGTAGGTCCTCCCCACATGAACAGACCAGGAACTCTGCATCCGAGGGTTCACCTTCCGAGGGGGTGGGCTGGGCTCGTCCATGGCACAGTCGCCTGATGTTGCTAGCGAATCACCTGTTGGAGTGAGGTGATATTGTCAGCATGTTCCGCACACAGCACAAGTTTGGTGTTCATGTTTGGCACATTTGATTTAAGATGACATGACTTCTACCTTGGCATTACTAGGCATTCATGTCAGTATGTCATCAGTCACACATGATGTTGAGGTACATACAGTGCTTTAAGTGGGCCGGGTCGCAACGGTGCTGTGAAGCGTAATTTTTTTAAGGGGGCCTCGGTGCGGGTCTCTTTCGTGCTCTGCTTTGTGCCCTGCCACAGGCGGTCCGTTCTTTCTGCTGGAATGCATAGCCAGCAGGCACATCGATGTGCGCATGGTCACACTCCTCACTTCTCACTGGTGGAGTAGTTACAACATGACGTAATGCCAGGTGAGCGTTAAGGGGAAGTGAAATCCTTTGTGGATTCATTTTGTCTCTGGAAATCACTCCTTTGGAGACTCATGTGCAGCAACATCGTCGTGGTGTCATCAGGGTTTTGAGTGGAAGATTTTCCAATGTTAGATGCAAGCCATAGTTGCTGCTTCCTTATCTTATGCAACTGACAAACATTGCCAAGGCCAGTAGTCCTGAGTTGTAGAAGGTATCATGTTCCTTGTTGTCTCATATATCTGGGTGCAATGGCAGTGACAGGAAAATGCTAGTGGGGTAGCCCAATATGCTAAGACCAGATTAATGTCTGAGGTTTTTGGGCCACACCCTTAATTACATTGGCCAGGATCCTTTAAGGGACCCCCCCAGTTTTTTCATCCCACTGAAAGCCCTGGGTACCTACATTGCTTGTTAGCGATGTGACATGGCTAAAGGGCCAATTTCATATGTACCGATGTTGTATTTACGAGGACATGTCCTCTGGTACTGACTTGTTGCTCATTCGATTCAGTTAAAGCTTGGACATTAGTGTCTTTTCTATGTGTATCTGACTACTCTACCGCCACTTCATGCTTTGTGTTGTGCTTTTTGTGCTTGCCTCCTGTGGTTTTGTGAGGTTTGACAGAGTTTCCATGCATGTGTTGTGTTGACCCGAGTTTTTCTGCTTTGAGGCAATGGGACTTGCACATTGGCTTTTTGTGGTCGCGTTCTTGTATTCTGCTTTTCAGTTGCATGTTCCTTCATCAATGACACTGTGACTCGTGTGGCCTCTGGATGGATTTCTCTGTATGTGCATGGCCTAGAAACTGATGGGGGTTTCCAGAGTTGGCTACGAAGTGCGGGATGTGGGGCTCATTTGGCTCCATGCTGTTTGTGAGGGGAGATAGATGGCCTTGTGGGAGTTGTGGTCTTGCTGTCAGGGCTCAACATCCCCATCCTCAGTGAGATGGCTAGCTACCTGTTGGGAGGCACTGTCGACGGTGTTAGCTGCCACTTGGCTGTGGGGTGGGGAGGGTAAGCCATGCTGTTTGGGAGGGAGACCAGGGTGCATGAGCTGACCACCTACATGTGAGGTTGAACTGATTAAGGAAATGCTGACATTGTGACTCATTCATATTGTAAGCGTGCATTCCACATGCGTTTGATGTGGGTGGGCGATTGGAGCTCACTTGTTGTGTGCAACGGTGTATTGTAGTGTGATGTGATCATTTTGTTGGTACTTACCAGCCTCCAGTCCCCCCTCGATTCATGTGAGACTCTCTGGATGCATTATGGCAGGCACCTTCTCCTCCCATTCGGTGAAGGTTGGTGGTGGAATGGGAGGGCCGTCACCAGTTTTCTGAGCCTCCGCGTGGTTCCTCTGGGCCCGTAGCTTGAGCCGGCCCTTGGGGTCGCACCACTGCTTCCTGATGTCACGCACAGTGCGTAGGGTGGTCCCTACGGCATTGACTTTGCTGTGGATCCTTGCCCGCATCTGATTCTTGCGCGCAGGTGGGGTGTGTTGGACCAGGTGCCCGAACAAATGTGGTTCTGCCCTGATTGTCTCATCTACCATCACTTTCAACTCTGAGTCGGTGAAGTTGGGCATTTTCTTGGGAGGCATGGTGCAAATGAATGAGGGGTGCAGGGTGCAAGGTAATGTTGGAGATATGTGTAGTGTGTGAGGTGTGTGGGTGGAAGTGGTGTTGTGTGGAGATAGGTGGGTGTGATGTTGTGCAGTGTGAGTCAATGGTGTCCTGTCTTTCTGTCTCGGCTTGTGGTGTGCAAAGGCTGCTGGTCCAGGTAGGGGTTGGTTTTCTACTGTGGTATGTGGGTGTGTCCACATGAGTGATGACCTCCAGATGTCTCTTCCATGCTGCGCATGGCTTTCCCTACCAGGAGCAAGTTGGGGTATATCATTGTGCCGTGTGTGTTGTGATTGTGGGCGGCAGGGGGTACAGGCACACTTCGGGCGTTGTTGTGAAGTTGGTTCCATCCGCCATTCATTTGGCCTATGTGCGTGCGCGGCAGTCTGATGCAGTGCTCGGTCCGCCAGCTCCGCATTCTCATCGTATTTGGCCGTGTGGTCATGCCGCGGAAGGAGCGGCCTTTTCAAGCCTTTGCAGAGCTTTCCCCGTCCGACGCGGTCGGATTTGCAGCTTTTCCGACCGTGGTGGACGGTCTTTTGTGGCATCCTTCCACCGCGGTCTGATTCTGCGTACATTGCATCATAATTTGTCCGACGGAAATGCTGCGGGTCATGCGGGGGGATTCTTCCCGATTCCATGGCGGTCGGAGGGCTTTTCCATCCGTCATCGTAATGAGCCCCTATGTCATGTAATTCAAGATATTATGTCTACTACATACAAATATGCATATTATAGGGCTAATATTGTGAATGATATTCCATATAGAATGTGACTGATGATGTTTGGTTGTAAGTGGGAATATCACCTATACTTGCCTGTCAATCCATTCAACACTGCTGTATACCTTATCCTCCTTTCTTGCACTTGTTTGTAGTTCTTGTCAGATCCGAGGTGGTGTAGCATTACACATCATTAAAAATATTACATATACTGTGCATAGCTGGTTAGTAAACAATGTAGAAGTGCTAACACAGCCATTACTGCTCATTCAACCCACCGTTATGAGATTTGACTCCTCCAGCAATTCCAAGAAACAGCTGAGGAGAGGGCAGAGACGGACCAAAACTTTGTCCAAGAGGCATGCAGGAAGATCATCAACTGACACACCTCACTACTATGGAGGGCATTGTCGAGCAGTCACTCACACCTTTCCATAACTTCACGCTTACCTGCAGGAGCACAAGCAACAACACAACATTGGAATGCAGTGACTATGTAACCACATGTCAGGTTCTGGTATCCCATGTGGGTTCAATTCAACTAGAAGAACTGTGCTATGAAAAGTGGATGTGTATTTTCCACCTGGGAAATATCTGACAAGAGACTTGTGTGCATTTCTCAACATGTGCTGTCACTCTAGCATGCCTGAGGCAGAAATCCTTGTCCAAGTACACCCTTTTCATGAAATCCAATGTACATTTGGCTAAATAATGTCTGCACCAGATTATGTATAGCCTTGGCCTATATATTGGAGACTACTGGCAGTATGCAAAATGAGTGAACATGTTTTATTGTGACATACAGTGGTAGATGGAAAGTGAACATTTCTAGGTGCATTAGACTGGGGGCTTGAGCATGATAACAGCAATCTGTGACATGTGATCAAGTGGCACATGGCCTTTAACCATGCACAGCGTAGGTTGGGTGCAGGGCCTGGCCTGGTGGCTATACCTCCATGGATGGTCAACACCCTGCTGTGCACATCCTTCCACCATGCACGGTGGGGGATGGTTCACCACAGGACCTGGCCTGCATGTAGGGCCTTCACCCAGTCCCTTGAGGGTGGCCAACTCCATGCTGTGCACGACCCTTGTTGATATATATATATATTTATATATATGTACAGCTCAGTTCCAAAAGGAAATTGTGGGTACTCTCGGGTTCATTATCTTAAATTTTAATCCATAGAGCAGACGCGTTTCGGCTGATGCCTTTCTCTATGCTCATATTTATACAAAAGCAGCCCCATTCGATAGTCATTTAAAAGGGGGTATGAAGGGATGCTCATTGGTGGAAGCATTCTGTGGAAAACAGACAAAGGACTGTCATTATGGTATACATACTCATTCCAACTTGACCGCCATATTGCAGAAAATTGGTACTTCAAAAGCAAATGCAGTTCTGGGTAAAAACATTTCATCGTTCGTATACATAATTAGCCCGAAATCGGGAACCATGCAAGAATGTCACAGTACTTGTTATTTCCGTTCTGCAAAGATCTATTTCTGTCCTTCATCACTTATTCCGCCCTGCACGGGCTACCTTTCAACGTTTAGAATCGATGTACATTCGCATTCCACTCAGTTCCATATGCCCTTAGGGAAGGTCAATTCATAAACAGTGGGAAACAATTTGAATACGTCCCTCGCCCTCGCCGTAAGACAGCTTCTCATTAGCATATAGCTGCCCGCAGGGATTCTGTTGAATAACCGCACCCAGAGATTTGAATAATCCCCGACTTTCGTGTCGACGGGTTACCTCTGCCTCAAATGCAACTTGCGGTGGTTCTGGCCATCCATTAACAATTATTGCTCCACAATTCCACCAGGATTACGCTGAACTCTTTGGGCGGGTGCCACAGCTGTGAGGTTGGAACTCACATGTCATATACAGCTCAGCTCCAAAAGGAAATTGTATGAGTGAAATGTCCAACTAACTATAACCTCCCTGAAACCTGTGGTATTTTCAGTGAATATATATATATATATATATATATATACATATATATATATATATATATATATATATATATATATATATCCAATGGCGCCCTCAGTTTGAACGTCGGCGCTCCTCTCGTGGCGCGGTGCGAATTTTCTCGGGCATAGCGATGTTTGCTAATATGCAATAAAAGCAACTTGAAAAGCAGCGGATTCGAGTGAGTGCATTTTCAATTGATCCCTGGGCTCAGGGGTCACCTTGTTTATATATATATATATATATATTACCTACTGGCGGTCGCCAGTAGGTAGTTATAGTTGGAACCTAGTTTCCATAGGAAAAGCATTGTTTGATTTGCTAATAACTTTGGCGTCGTTTGACGAATCTTCACGAAATTCTCCCACAAAAAAGTCTATCCAGGTCAGCTCCTATCCTGAAAGATTGGGGGTGATTCGTCAAGCGGGGGCTGAGAAAAAAGGGGGTCCCAAAACGCGTTTTCCCCATGTTATTTTCCATAGGCAATTTTGAGACAGGCTACAGCCCGAACTGCTGAATGGAATTACCCCAAATTTTGCAAAAAGGTAGTGCTTGGTTCAGAAAGCGACCTTTTTTTAAAATGGTGTAAATCCGTTCAGTAGATGCTGAGAAATTCAAAAAATAAGAGTCAAAAAATCAATTTCCCATAGGAAACTTTAGGCAAGGCTACAGCCCGAACTGCTGAACGGAATTACCCCAAATTTGGCAAAAAGGTAGCGCTTGGTTCAGAAAGAGACCTTTTTTTTAAATGGTGTAAATCCGTTCAGTAGTTGCTGAGAAAATCAAAAATAAAAGTTTTGATATCTGTGGCCGAGGAGGGTTCGCGAACCCTCCCGACCACGAGCTTTATTCTAATTGGCTGTCAACACTCCAAACCAGGAAGTGTTGGCAGCCATCTTGTGACTCGGTAGAACCGAGTCACAAGAAAACAGAAAAACAAAGGTGAAAAAAAAGAAAAGGGGGCAGGGTAGAAACACCCTGACCCCCTAGGCCTGCTCAGGGGGTCCCACAAGGACCCCCAGGGCCAAAAAAAGCATTTTTCTTTTTTTTTAAATCGGCGAAATTTGCGCTGGGGTCGCAAATCCCGCAGAAATTTTTAAAAAAATGAAGCGCGGGCTCCCGCGCTTCATTTAATTGAGGCCCCCGGGTGGGCCAGGTCCCGGGGGCATTTGCAACAAATATATGCGGGGGCCCGCGGGGGCCACCGCAGCCCCAGGGACCGCCACCCCCGGGGCTTGCTTAACATTATGTGCGGGAGGGCACTCGGCCCTCCCGCAGCCCCGGGGACCAACTCCCCGGGGCATTCATTAATTAAGGGTGGGGGGCCTTGTGGGCCCCCCAAAGCCCCAGGGACAGCCACCTCCCCAGGGTTTAAATTTTTTAAATGAAGTGTGGGGGGGCTCCTGCCCCCCACACTGCCCCAGGGACCACCACCTCCCCGGGCCATTCATTAATTAAAATACGGGGGTCTGTAGCGGCCCCACGGCCCTGGGGACCACAACCTCCCAGGGGCTTTAAACCTGTTGGGAGGGGGGCCACGCAGCCCCCCTTCAGGAGCCTTCCATGGCCCTGGGGATCGCCACCCCCCAGGGCCGGCTCCAGCAATGTCCCGGGGTGCCCACTCCCGGGACATTGAAATTTGCAATGGCAGGGGAGAATTAATGAATGCCCCGGGGAGTTGGTGGTCCCAGGGGCTGCAGGGGGGGCTAGTGCCCCCCGCATATCATTAAAATTTCCCCATGGAGGTGGTGGTCCCCGGGACCTGGCCCACATAGGGGCTTAATTAAACGAGGCGCAGTAGACAGCCCTTCGTCTTTTAAAATCAATTTCAGCAGGATTCACTGACCCTACGCAAATCCCGCCAAAAATATTTCAAAAAATGCTTTTTTTGGCCCTCGGGGTCCCTGGGGGACACCCTGAGAAGGCCTAAGGGGTCAGGTTGTCTCTACCCTGCCCTTTTTTCTTGTTTTTTTTACCGTTTTTCTTGTGACTCCGTTCAACCGAGTCACAAGACGGCTGCCAACACTTCCTGGTTTGAAGTGTTGGCAGCCAATCAGAGTCAAGCTTGAGATTGGGAGGGTTCGTGGATCCATCGCGGTCACCAGATACTAATATTTCTAAATATATTAATTTCTCAGGAACTACTGAACGGCTTTACACCATTTAAAAATATTGGGGCATATACTCAAGGAGCTATCGCCGAGTTAACGGCACTTTATCGCAGCCAAAGTTGCGATAAAAACATCGCCCCATTCACAAGCTGGTGTTAACAGCCCATAACACCAGTTAACCCACGATAGCAGCTGCCAAAAACATCGCCACAGATGACACCGGCAACTATCGCTAATGAGATGCAGAGTAGGCGTTCCCGGGCAAAAAGCCGCATCAACACCACACCGCAACATTCACAACGACCAGCCAGATCGGCGATAAGTCCACAAAACATGCGATATGGTGCGTTAGCAGCAGGAAACTAACACCTGCTCTGACCTGGTGTAAAGTCGGACGGCAGCCGGCACCAGAAAAGGGAGCCCAGCCCACAGCCACACCTGAAGGACAACAGATGCCATGGAGCTACTCATCATGCAGCTCGGAGCCCCAAGAGGGCCACAACACCCACTGCCACCACCCCCCGTACCTCCCCGCACCACCCCCCTGGACCACCACAGAGGCAGCGCAGACGCAGACCGCTGACCTTCAGAAAACGCACCAGCCTCACAGACATGACACCAGAGTATGTCATTGCCCACTACAGGCTCAAAAGGACAACCATTCTCTGCATCCTGAACATCATTGCCCACAGGCTGACTGTACCAACAGAGCGGACAACCAACATCCCTCCGCAGACAAAGCTGCTGGCTGTGCTGCACCTGTTGGACTCTGGGACATTCCAATCAACAACCGCCAGAGTCGGAGGAGTCTCACAGCCAGCCCTATCAAAGTTCCTCACACCTGTCTTGGATGTCATCATCAGCTTGATACCCCAGTACCTATACTTCCCCCACACTGCGCAGGAACAGCTGGAGACCAAGCAAGGATTCTACGCCATAGCTGGATTCCCGCACGTGTTGGGGCAATAGACTGCACACATGTCCTACTTGTGCCCCCTGCCGAGACTGCACACAATTACCGCAACAGAAAGCACACGCATTCCATCAATGTGCAGGCAATAGTGGACCACCAGGGACTCTTCACCAATGTAGTCGCCAACTACCCAGGTACTGTGCATGATTCATACATCTTCCGACAGTCCATCATAAACCGGTGCTTCCAGGATGGCACCTACGGAAATGCAGTGCTCGTTGGTAAGTACCAAATGAACACACCACACACCTCAACTCCACAATCATACAACTCACAGCTCTGGGAATGCACACGTCACAACCCACATACAACATGCCAAACAACATGCCCACCCACCAGACACGACAGCACAGCTCACCGTGGGAACCTGGCCTAGCCATGTACATGAGCCATCAACGGCATGGCACCTCAGCCACACATTAGCAGAATGTGGGAAGAGGAGGGAACCAGGCATGTGCGAAGGAGGCGATGTGACTGATGAATGGGACTGCACACAATGCCAAGTGTGGCCTGGATGTGTTGGACAGACTGCAGTATGCAGACCACACACATATCCATGTCCACATACACCGCAGGTGTATGGTGTAGTGGACAGTGGACGCAACCATGTCACCCCAGCCAGTGGGGGAGATCAAGGAAATGTAGCTTGTTACATCCCTCCCTGTAAGCGTGAGAGGAGTGGGCTGGCCCGGCGTACGCCAGGTCAGTGTATGGGTGCGAATAAAAAGCACATAGCCCTGGGCGTAGTCCTCTTCCAGAATGCCCAACATCCCTGCCAGGGCGGCGCCTCTCACCCCGCCATGAGGCCTATGCCGTGAGCGGTGTTGCCTGGGATCCTGTGCGCCTGCTGCACCACGGGCCGCTGGTCCCCGAAGCCATCATGGCCGCCCCTGGGCATCCAGGCATCGCTGCTCACCTGCCGACACCGGCGTGTGTCAAAGAGGGCCCACCACGTGCCGGTGCAAGCTCCAAGCCTGAGGCCCCCGACCTTGGCAGACTCCTTGGACCGTCACGGCCTCCGCGACACAGGCCCGTGGAACTCCTTTCTCGTTGACGTACTCCACGGGCATGCACAGTGGACAAGTAGGTCACACATTTGGAACTGAGTCTTGATTACACCATGGTAGAGTACATGATTGAAGGCTGAGTCCATGTCACTATACTCCCTCCGATGTGGTGTCACCAAGTCTGTGCATAGGACTCCCACCGAACGTGTCTGTGGGCCCTTGCTGACTCCGGCCTAGGGCCTGCACTGCGGTCCTGCAGGCCTCACACCAATCCAATGCAGTCCGTCACAGGCAGAATACGGCCTCCTCGCCGGCTGCACACCCACTCAGCTCTGGTGCCACTACCTATGTCATCCACAAAAGTAATACAAATGCCATTCCAATGTTGTGTGTGAGAGATCCAGGAGGAGATGACTGGACAGCGGTTGGCCAGCGCTGACCGCTGCCTCCGGCCGACACTTCGGCCAACTAGGTCGCACTTTTGGAACTGAGTCTTGATTTCTTCATGGCAGTGTTCATGTCACAGTACGCAAGGAGAGGAGTAAGAGGAAGACGCGCTTCAGTCCGGAGGAGAAAAGGCTCACCTTTACGGAGGTGATGGGACACTACCAACAACTGCACTGGTGCCACTGACTCTGTGCAGCGCATGCCTACCACACGTGGCTGTGGGTCCCTGCTGACCGCTTCCTCCGGCACACACTGCAGTGGAGTAGGTCACACGATTTGAACTGAGTCTTGCTCTCTACATAGCAGAGTCCATGTCATTGTACAGGCCTCATCGCAGACTGCATCCCCTTCCAGCTCTGGCGCCACTGAGTGTGTGCCCTGAAATCCATGGGCAATCTCTGTTTGGACGTCGGTGGCGTCTGAGCCCATGGGCTGGAGGCTGTCTTCATCTACATGTAGCTGAGACTGACAAGGTGGAAAAGTGGGGTCTGTAGCATTCAACTCCGCCATCTGCCTGTTCCTGCTTGCTTCTGCCCTCTGCATCATGCCCTGGAAGGACACCTTCCACTGTCCTCCGCAACCCTCCGTGAAAGTCCCCTTGGACATCGACGAGTACATGCTCAGCTCGCGTGGCACTACCTCAGTGCACCGCAAGTCACCGTCCCGTGGCGGTGTGCCTGCGCAGCCGCTGTGCATCCGGGGCCACAAACTCTGTGCTGCTCAAGTCAGGGACCCATGATGTACGTACCTTGTACTGCTGATTGTCTGCTCACTGTTGTGGTCTTTGCCAGCACCAGCCAACCCCTGAGTGGTGGCTTACACTACCCAACACCCATCCAGCACAGGCGTCACTGGAGATGTGAGCCTGGCAATAAAAGGGGCCAAGCGCACGTGCCCGTGGCCAGTCCCACGAACTCACTCAGTGTGTCCGTGTGGTTATTATGTATGCATGAGGGACCGGGGTCATTCCACATAACATTGTGCTGTGTACAGCATGCGCATCCATGTCACCGCAGGCAGTGGTGTAGACCTGGGACATGAAACCATGTCGTACCTCCCTGTGAGCATAAGCGGGGTGGACAGGCGTACGTCGGTACTGCGTAGGGGTGTGGCTACTCCACACGTGGATCTGGGTGTGGTGCAGTGTAGGCCTTGCCAAGGTTGTGGCTGATGCGTGTGTCTCTGTTGTAGTGTCTGCGCCACCCGCCCCGCAATCGGCAATGTTGCCATGTGGCATGCCCCCGGTGTGCGTGCTTGGCTGCAGGGGTACATGGGGGAGGGCATGCCCGCTCGGGGTCAGGGATCACACATGCCAACTGTTGTGTGTGTCGCTATTATCGCTGCATGAGCCAAAGATGTACCCTCAACTGCATGTCGGGTTCAGCCAGGCAGGTGCTCTACATCTGTGTCAGCCCTGTCCTTGCAATGGGCCGACACACACGTGACCGGCCACATTCTGCGCAGCATCATCACTGTGTCGTAGTCAGGCTTGTGGACATGCGCAGACAGGCATGACAATGGTGTGCCGTAGGGGTGCATGTGACGCAATCGCGCTGCGCACAATAGTGAATGTGCTCAGGGGGGTGAGGTGCAGCAGTGAGGCTACGTAATACACAGTGATGCCGCTCATTAGCAACACGCAGTACATGTCATACGGGAATCACTAAGTCACACATATCACACACCAATGAACCAGTGGGCCTGCCAACACATCATGCAGTACGTAGTCTTGTCTCATGTCTCTCTGCACTGTCACAGGTGACCAAGGATATGCACTCTGCGCTTGGATGATGACCCCCCTCCGAGCCCCGAACACACAGCCCCAGAGGCAGTACAATTTGGCCCACAGACGCACCAGGGGCATCGTGGAGCGCACATTTGGCGTGTTGAAGTCACGTTTCAGGTGCCTGGACGTCACAGGTGGAAGGCTCCTGTACAGCCCAGGCCTCGTGTGCAAGATGATCGTTGCATGTTGTGTGTTGCACAACATATGTGTATGCAGCAGAGCCCCATGGATACGAGTGCCAGATGCACCGGACGATGATGATGAAGATGAGGCAGGTGGACCACACCCCACTGCAGCTGCAGCAGGAATTGCCCATAGGGACTACATCATTGACAATTTCTTCTCTGGTTGACGTCACATTGTGAGGGTCCTTAGCAGTAATGGCACAGTACGTTGACTGACCACAGGCACAGCATGTGCTAATAAATGCATTCCGAAACACATTCCCTGCGTGCATGTCACTCATCTGTACAGGCACTTCACTCAGACACGTGTGGGTGCGACATGTTGTGCTGTCAATTTAGGAATTTGTTAATGGATGGTGGGTGAGTCACCTCTGTGCAGTGGGGCTGTTTAGGGTGTCACGTATTCGAAATGCCAGTTCTGTGTGTCACAGTTGTTACGGTATCCCACTCTTCGGCGTTTCACATGTGTCCCAATTCATTCCATTTTGGCTGTCATTTGTGGCCTTCAAGTGACAAGAGGGCTTCTTTTGGGCTCTGATAAGTGCCACCATGATGCAGGGATGCACCCTGTGACTCAAGTCCCGTGACATGGGCGACATGTACGTGTGGGGAGTCACCGCCCCTACATTGGTCCATGCTTTCATTATTGTTTGGTCATGGACATGGCACGTGGGTGTGCAGGGGGTGTTGTTTGCCCCTCTGCAATGTGTAGAGGAGATGCGGTTTCACGTTGTGTTACATGTTTGTTTCCGCATTGGCGCAGGTTACCTACTGAATGCATGTCAATGTACATTGTGGCTGTTTGTGGGGAACTGCCTATCTGATTTGAATGATGGTCATTTGTTCTGCATCACAGCAGTGGGGTGGTGCTCGTACGTTGTCATCTCACCGTTTGTTTGGTCTGCTTTTATGGTGATTGTTCCCGCCTGACGCGTGTGCATTGCAGGCCTGTAGCTGGTTTTCGCTGCTTTTGTATCGCGCTTGGCCTCATCGCAGCTATTTTTGCGTTCGTGTTTCGCATTTTTGCGGCGTGGTGTTGATTTTAACGTGGTCAGTTGATGGGTTATCTGGGGACTATCGCATGGTACCGCCGTGTTGTGAATACTTGGTTAACACGGCATAAATTTCCTGCGATAGACTGCGATGTTGGAGGTTGCGTTAAGTAACTTTTGCGATGGATATCACACGTTCTTGAGAATATGCCCCAAGGTCGCTTTCCGAACCAAGCACTACCTTTTTGCCAAATTTGGTGTAATTCCGTTCAGCAGTTCGGTCTGTAGCCTTGTCTAAAGTTTCCTATGGAAATTAACATGGAGAAAACGCGTTATGGGTCCCCCATTTTTTCTCAGCCCCCACTTGACGAATCACCCCGAAACTTTCAAGACACCAGCTGAAGTGAGCGGGCCAATAGTTTTGAAAATTTTGCGAAGATTCATCGACCGGCTACAAAGATGTTGGCAAATCAAAAAATGCTTTTCCTATGGAAACTAGGTCCGAACTATAACTACCTAGGTTATATATATCGGACGTCGGAGTTTTATGGTGATTGTTGGACGGGTGCCGCCGTAGGAACGGGTGTCCAGGAGAGTGAACGCCCAATGGAGATATATATATATATATATTCACTGAAAAAACCATAGGTTTTAGGGACAGTTATAGTTACTTGGACATTGCACTCGTACAAAACCCGTGAAATTCCCCCGTTATAGTTAGTTCAGCTAACTATAACTCGCGCCCGCAATGCACTGCTGATGACGTCACATATTACATCACTCATGACATGGTCAGTGACATCACTGATGACATCACTGATGACATCTCAAATGACATCACTGATGACATCACTGATGACATCACTGATGACATCATCCAGTGACTGTGTGTTTCTGTAAAGTTTAAATATTTTTAATATATATAGGAAAAGACGTATTGAAGAATGAGTGGGTGTGTAAGTGTCTGTATGGATGATTTAGTAGGTGCGTGACTGACTCTATAAGTGAGTGATTTAACGTATCTTACTGAATGCATGGGTTAGTGACTAAACTGGATGAATGTCTGTATCCGTCTGTCTGTTGCTGTGTAAGTGGCTGCATGTGTTTGTGAATAGCTACATGAGTGTCTATATGAGTTATTGAATGCTTGTCTGAGTATCTGTATGGGTGCCTGAGTGTTTGTGTGGGAGGGGTGTGTGCAACTCTGTGCATAGATGTGTGAGTGGGTGATTCACTGGGTGGATGGTTTCAAGAGTGCATCTGTGATAGACTGTATGGGTGGGTAAGTGTGTGTAAGAGTGTGTTAGTGAGTGAATGTATGTCCCAGTGGTACATGTGTGAGTAACTACATATGTGAAAGGCAGTATATATGTGTGTTGGAGTATATAAATAGCTATAAGCAAGAGTGAGTGATTGTGATAGTGGCTGTATGGATGAGTGTGTGCTTGTATCAGTGATTGTATAAGAGCGTAACAATGTGCTACTATTTGTATGAGTAAGTGAGCTGGTGTGTGTATAACTGTATAGGTGAGTAAATGGCAGTGTGTTTAATTATTTGCATGACTGACTAGGTGTGTGAGTATCTCTATGGATGAGTGGCATTGTTTGAGTGTCTATATAGGAGTAAGAGTGCATATGATAGTCCTGTACTGAGTGACCGTAAGTATGAGTGACTGTACGGGTGAGTGAGTGGATGTGTGTGTGTAGACCTAAGAATCAGTGAGTGGGTATGTAGTTATTGGTGTTGGAGTGTCTATGGTTTTGCGAATGGCAGTCTGTAATTTAGAGTGGGTGTATCAAAGGTTATATTAGGGTGTGAGGAGGTGCATCAGATTATCACGTGGATGATGTCATCAGTGATGTCATTTGAGATGTCATCAGTGATGTCATCAGTGATGTCACTGACCATGTCATGAGTGATGTAATATGTGACGTCATCAGCAGTGCATTGCGGGGCGCGAGTTATAGTTAGCTGAACTAACTATAACGGGGGAATTTCACGGGTTTTGTACGAGTGCAATGTCCAAGTAACTATAACTGTCCCTAAAACCTATGGTTTTTTCAGTGAATTTCAAAGGTTTTTAAATGCTAATTTGTAACTATAACGTGTCTGAAACCTATGGTTTTTTCAGTGAATTTCAAAGGTTTTTAAATGCTAATTTGTAACTATAACGTGTCTGAAACCTATGGTTTTTCAGTGAATTTCAAAGGTTTTTTAAATGCTAATTTCTAACTATAACGTGCCTGAAACCTACGGTTTTTTCAGTGAATTTCAAAGGTTTTGTAAATGACAATTTTTAAATGTATTAATTGTTATATTAATTTTTTTCATACTGATTTACTACATTTTTAGAAACAATTTTTTTTACATATTTTATTTTTTAAATTACATTGTAATTACATTATACATTACATTACAAAAAATACTTTCTCAGAATGAATTACTTTAGTTTAAATACTTTGCAGATAGGCAATAGACTTTTAAGTACAGTAGTTACAGTTGTTGCAATGGGCAACACATTTTCAAACACAATGCAACATTCAGCTCAATGTGAATTTCTAGTTAAATGCAATTAGTTACTTTATGGATTACTTTTGTAACCACAGGACTGGATCCTAGATTCAGTCCTGGTACATCTCCTGTAAACAGTTGAGTAAAAGCGTTTTGGTTACAGTCGTGATTTTTAAGGAATATTATTGTATTTTAAAAGTTGACACTTAGAAACTTTTTCTCATAGAATCACCAATGTTATCCTATGGAAGGAAATTCACTTAGCAGGTAAAAACTGTTATCGTTACTTTTTCTTACTCAGTGTTGGATCCTGGATCCAGCACTGGTGCATCTCCTGTAAACAGTTGAAAGAATGCGTTTAAGTCATACAGGCGATTTTTAAGGAATATTTGTAGTTTGTGAAAATCAACACTTTGAAACTTTTTGCTGAAAACCAGTCAATCTTAGCCTATGAAGGAAATTCAAGTTACCGGTAAGTACGGTTAAAATTACTTTTGAGGATCAGTACTGGGCTGAAAGATGCAGCACTGAGGTCTCTCCTGATAACAGGTGAGTAAATCGGAATTCGTATTTCGGCTGATTTTAGAGGAATATTTTAAAGTTCCAAAACTCCACACTTAGAAGAATTTCCAAGTGAAACCAGTCAATGTTAGCCTATGGAAGGAAATTCAAGTTACTGGTAAGTACGGTTAAAATTACTTTTCAGGACCAGTACTGGGCTGAAAGATGCAGCACTGAGGTCTCTCCTGATAACAGGTGAGTAAATCAGAATTCGGATTTCGGCTGATTTTAGAGGAATATTTGTATGTTTCAAAAATCAACACTTAGAAACTTTTTCAGCAAAAAGCAGGCAATGATATCCTATGGAAGGAAATTCAAGTTACTGGTAAGTACGGTTAAAATTACTTTTGAGGATCAGTACTGGGCTGAAAGATGCAGCACTGAGTTCTCTCCTGATAACAGGTAAGTAAATCGGAATTCGTATTTCGGCTGATTTTAGAGGAATATTTTAAAGTTCCAAAACTCCACACTTAGAAGAATTTCCAAGTGAAACCAGTCAATGTTAGCCTATGAAGGAAATTCAAGTTACCGGTAAGTACGGTTAAAATTACTTTTCAGGACCAGTACTGGGCTGAAAGATGCAGCACTGAGGTCTCTCCTGATAACAGGTGAGTAAATCGGAATTCGTATTTCGGCTGATTTTAGAGGAATATTTTAAAGTTCCAAAACTCCACACTTAGAAGAATTTCCAAGTGAAACCAGTCAATGTTAGCCTATGGAAGGAAATTCTAGTTACTGGTAAGTATGGTTAGAATTACTTTTCAGGACCAGTACTGGGCTGAAAGATACAGCACTGAGGTCTCTCCTGATAACAGGTGAGTAAATCGGAATTCGTATTTCGGCTGATTTTAGAGGAATATTTGCACAATGGTGAAGGGAGGGGCGGGGCCTGAGGTGACATCTGTGCAAACGCGCCCCGTTGCGCGTTTTAAGTTGGGGGATTAAGTCCCCTTGAATCCTGAGGGTCCCTAGGGGCCAACTAGCCCACCAGGAACCTCCAATATGCACCAGGGGCTGCGTTGCAGAGACGTGTAGAGAGGCCACACCCCTTTTTACACCTCTCTGCAACGCAGCTCTGTGGCGCTTTCTGGATGTACCTGTTGGGCTAGTTGGCCCCCAGGGACCCTCAGGATTGAAGGGGATTTAATTCCCCATCTTAAAACGCGCCACGGGGCCTGTTTGCACACATGTCACCTGAAGCTCCGCCCCCTCCCTTCACCACTGTGCAAACGCGCCCCGTGGCGCGTTTTAAGTTGGGGGATTAAGTCCCTTGAATCCTGAGGGTCCCCGGAGTCCAACTAGCCCACCATATACCTCCAAAAAGCACCACAGAGCTGCGTTGCAGAGAGGTGTAAAAAGGGGTGTGGCCTCTCTACACGTCTCTGCAACGCAGCCCCTGGCGCATATTGGAGGTTCCTGGTGGGCTAGTTGGCCCCCAGGGACCCCCAGTATTCAAGGGGAATTCGTTCCCCTCTGCAAACACGCCAGGGGCGCGTTTGCAGAGTGGTGAAGGAAGGGGCGGGGCCTGCGGGCCCGATCGTTTAAAAAAAAAAAAAAATATGTTGTCCCCTGAAGGGGGCTGTGTAGCCCCCTTCCTTTTTCCTGTTTTTATGCCCTGGGGACCCCATCCCCCAGGGCCTTACCCCTTTTTTAAATTTTTAATATAAAAAAACGGGAAGGGGGCCGCGTGGCCCCCTTCCCTGGGCCTGTATTGGCCCCGGGGACCCCATCCCCGGGGCATGGCCTTTTATTTTTATTCTTTGGAGGGGGGCTGCGTGGCCCCCTCCTCTGGCCATTTAAGGCCCCGGGGACCCCATCCCCGGGGTCGGCCTTTCCATTTTTAAAAAAAAAATTATTTTTCTTTTTTGGGGAGGGGGCCGCGTGGCCCCCTCCTGGGCCACTACTTGCCCGGGGACCCCATCCCCCGGGGCTGGCCCTCTCCGTTGGGGACTGTGGGGGTCCCCAATCCCCCACAGTCCCGCCGGCTCCCCACGTCCCTTGGGAGCCGGCATTGCTTTCCACATGGGGAGCAGCTGACATGCTGCTCCCCATGTGGAAAGCAATGTGCTTTGGATATTGGAAGAGAGAGCAGGTTTCCCTGCTCTCTCTTCCAATATCCAAAGCAGTTTGCTATGGCAGGACGGGGCCGCGAGGCTCCGTCCTGTCATAGCAAACTACAGTGTCCCGGGGTAGGCACCCCGGGACACTGCAGGAGCCGGCCCTGGGGGTGGCGGTCCCCAGGGCCATCAAGGGCTCCAGGAGGGGGCCGCGCGGCCCCCTCCCTACATCAGCACAGCCCCGGGGAGGTGGTGGTCCCCGGGGCTTCGGGGTCCAAAATGGACCCCCATTTTAATTTGTTAGTGCCCCGGGAGGTGGCGGTCCCGGGCGTGTGGAGGGCTGGAGCCCCCACACAGGTTGTTAAATTAATTTAAAAAAGCCCCGGGGAGGTGGTGGTCCCCGGGGCTGCGGGAGGGCTCAGAGCCCTCCCGCACCATTTTTAAAAAGCCCCGGGGGTGGCGGTCCCCGGGGCTTGGGGGCCCTTTGAGGCCCCCACACATTAAATTATCCCCCCACCATGCCCCCGGGACTTGGGCCACCCGGGGCCAATTAACATCGAGCGCGGGAGACCGTGCTTCGATTTTTTTTTTTCGGCAGGATTCGCGCACCCTGAGCGCATCCTGCCGATTTAAAAAAAAAAAATGCTTTTGCCCAGGGGGTCCTTGTGGGACCCCCTGAGCAGGCCTAGGGGTTAGGGTGTTTCTACCCTGCCCCCTTTGTGCGTTTTGCGCACTTGTTTCTTTTTTTTTCTCGGCGGGATCCGCGCACCCTAAGCGCATCCCGCCGATTTAAAAAAAAAAAAATCTTTTCTGCCCAGGGGTCCTTGTGGGACCCTCTGAGCAGACCTAGGGGTCAGGGTGTTTCTACCCTGCCCCCTTTTGCGCTTTGCACACTTGTTTCTGTCCCTCGGTTCTACCGAGGGACAAAATGGCTGCCAACACTTCTTGATTTGGAGTGTTGACAGCCAATTAGCATGCAGCTCGTGATCGGGAGGGTACGCGGATCCGACGCGCCCATAGATATATATGTGATTTTAATTGTGAATTTCTCAGGAACTACTGAACGGATTTACACCATTTTAGCAAAAGGCACCAGTCTGAACCAAGGGCTACCTCTTTGCCAAATTTGGGGTAATTCCGTTCAGCAGTTCGAGCTGTAGCTGCGACTAAAGGTTCCTATGGAAAAATGAATGGGGAAAACGCGTTTTGGGACCCCCTTTTTCTCGGCCCCCGCTTGACGTATCACCCCGAGACTTTCAGGGTAGGAGCGGACCGGAGCGCCCCAACAAGTTGGAAGCTTTCGCGAAGATTCGTCAACCGGCGCCAACGTTATTGCAAATAGAATGTCACGGATTTCCTATGGATAATAGGTCCTAACTATAACTATCTACTGGCGACCGCCAGTAGATAATATATATATATCTATATATATATAATGCATGTCAGAGTTTCCACAGAAGTAGCGATTTCTGTTTTGCTAATAACTCTGGTGCAGTATGACAAATGTTCCTTAAACTTTGCAAAAAAAGTTCATTCATCTTACTTCCTTCCTGGAAAATGTTAAGATGATCTCTCAAGTGGGGGCCAAGAAAATAGGGGGTCCTAAACGTGATTTCCCAAAGCAATTTCCACAGCAAATTTTGAACAGTGGTACATAGAAAATAGCTGACCAGAATTACACCAAATTTGAGAAAAAGCTATATTTTTAATCAGAAAGTGTGCTTTTTTATATTTCATGTACATATTTTCAGTACTTTTAGAGAAATTTAGGTTAAAAAATAAATGTATTTGGGTGGATATGCTCTGATTGTCCACTTTAAAGAGGACTAATCAATCCTGATTGGTTAGACAAAACCTGAACAATCTGTTGTGACAGCCATTATAGGACTTAGGGACAAGGTCCCTGCATCCTGAAAATTAAATAAAAAATATATATAAGTGGGCTGGGTGAGCACACCCTGACCACAAAGGACATGTAAGAGGGTCCCAAAGTACAACAGGAATGGACACCTTCCTGCACACAAACAATCCTTAAAGGCAGAAGTCTCTTTTTATGTGTGTGCTGCAGAATGCAGCATGCATAGAAAGAGGAAGTAACGAGGAGAAATAAAGATATTTTTCCTTGAAAGCCTGCTTCATGGAGGTGTAATTTTTCTGACTCATTCCCAGGTGTACTAACTTTAGCAAATCTGGGAATGTTCCAAAATCTATTGGTAGATGCATGGGAATGGCCATGCTCCACTCATAAAATTCCTTCCCAATGCAAAGTAACTCATGGCAACGCTTTGCGATACGTTGCATTGCTTTGTATTTATTAAACCATGCAAAGCGGCTTTGCATGGCTTGGTAAATACCCAAAATGATTTTGCATCAGGACTGCACCACAAACGTGACACAACCTCGACTCAAAATCTTATTAAATCTGTCCCTACATTTCTTGCGCAACTGAAAAACAGTAAAATAAAAAGAGAGTGATACCTATTAAATGTGGGTGCTATTACAGATATGATTTGTGTGGTGCATGTTGGTAAAGCTTACACCCATAAGCACTACAATAATGATAGAAAATTGGGTTTAGGTGTAGCTAGCTGAATACCTTCCAGTAAGAAAAGCATATAGCAAACTGTCATATTTATTGGATGATGTCATCAGTGATGTCATCAGTGATTTATTTGAGATGTCATCAGTGAAGTGGTAGGACCTTGTCACCAGGAAATGATGTGGTTGTATGTGATTTGAGATGAGCACACTACATAGAGATAAGTCTTGGCCTCAATTGCCATTTCCTGAATGCTGGCTGCTCTCATATTGGCATTGTTGCATGTTCTTCAGCCTATACAATAGTATATGCATGATGGACAACTTGTGGCCCAGATATTCTTCTTGGTAGTGCTGTTGAAGTATTAGGTGGGAGTTTACTAATCTCCTCAGTCTCTGATTCAGTCTCCTGAAGTCCTTGTACTACATTTTCTTGTTCTCTGTATGATGGTGAGGGAAATCCAAGAGGATTTGGCCAAAGTGGTATTTAAGACTAAACACCCCAACTTACAGATTTAGTCCTCTATAAATCTCAGTGTCTCTTCTCAGGCCAATGGACCTTTGCCACCATTTTGGAATGGAGCTGAAATAAAAATACTAATCATTTATATATCATCAACTGTCAGATTCTTAATGTTAAGTCAATGATGAGAGGTTGGTGAAGTTTTCAAAACCTTTATTTATCTTAAAGGATTCGTTTGGTTTTTGTCCCTTTATTCAGATTAGTTCAGTTTACTGAAATATCAATAAAAGATTGATTAGTGACAGCATAAATCAATACAGAGTGTTCCAAAAAGGAAAATGCCACTAAACTAGCTAAAAGCCTAATCTACCCTAAGATAGAACCCATGAAGAGCTCCTTTTCGGAAAAGAGCAAGATTTCAGGGAATAGATAGAACTTCCCACAAAGAGTCGTTCCGGTAACTCAGCCGGGTTTCCTACAGCTGCTGTAGCAACCGTCAGAATATGAGTAAAAGAGAAATGATTGTTGCAGTAGCATTGATCAGAAAAGAGTGTGGATAAGGAAATCAATAGCTGTCGGTAAAAAGGAGAAGTGCAGAAAGAAGCAAGAGAGGTGCAGAAAGAGGCAAGAGGGGTGCAGAGGGGCAAGAGAGGTATAGAAAGAGGGAAGAAGAGTGCAGAAAGAGGCAACAGGTTTGCAGAAAGAAGCAAGAGAGGTGCAGAAAGAAGCAAGAGAATTGCAGAAAGAAGCAACAGGGGTGCAGAAAGAGGCAAGAGAAGTGCAGAAAGAGGCAAGAGAGGTATAGAAAGAGGCAAGAGAGGTGCAGAAAGAGGGAAGAAGGGTACAGAAAGAAGCAAGAGCAGTGGAGAAAGAACAAACAGAGGTGTAGAAAGAGGCAAGACGGGTGCAGAAAGAGGCAAGAGAAGTGCAGAAAGAAGCAAGAGTGATGCAGAAAGAAGCAAGAGCAGTGGAGAAAGAACAAACAGAGGTGTAGAAAGAGGCAAGACGGGTGCAGAAAGAGGCAAGAGAAGTGCAGAAAGAAGCAAAAGAGGTACAGAAAGAGGCAAGAGAACTGCAGAAAGAGGAAAGAGAGGTGTACAAAGAGGAAAGAAGGGTTCAGAAAGAGGCAAGAGGGGTGCATAAAGAAGCAGAGAGCTGCAAAAAGAAGCAGAGGAAGTGCAGAAAGAAGCAAGAGAGGTGCAGAAAGAGGTAAGAGAAGTGCAGAAAGAAGCAAGAGAGGTGCAGAAGCAAGCAGGAGAGGTGCAGAAAGAGGGAACAGGGATGCAGAAAGAGGCAAGA
The DNA here is from genome assembly GCA_963921515.1 of Calotriton arnoldi. NCBI lineage: Eukaryota > Metazoa > Chordata > Amphibia > Caudata > Salamandridae > Calotriton > Calotriton arnoldi. The sequence goes on along the minus strand of CAWUFW010011958.1, from coordinate 485,066 downwards.
GAGGTACAGAAAGAGGGAAGAGGGGTACAGATAGAGGCAAGAGGGATGCAGAAAGAAGCAAGTGAGATGCAGAAAGAGGCAAGAGAGGTGCAGAAAGAGGCAATAGAGGTGCAAAAACAGGCAAGAGAAGTGCAGAAAGAGGCAAGAGAAGTGCTGAAAGATGCAACAGAGGTGTAGAAATAAGCAAGAGAAGTGATGAAAGAGACAAAAGAGTTGCAGAAAGAAACAAGAGAGGTGCAGAAAAAAGCAAGAGAAGTACAGAAAGAGGCTAGTGAGGTGCAGAAAGAGGCAAGAGAACTGCAGAAAGAGGCAAGAGAGGCGCAGAAAGAAGCAAGAGTGGTGTGTGCACCATTAGTACCAATTTAACACCCACATTTAACAATAAGTAACAGGTGACCATTCCAGCTTTGCAAAGGGCCTTCCACCACGCTGTAACACTTGCCGCTGCATTTTTGGTAACGTTTGAGCTAGAAATAAGGTTTTCTTTGTTCAAATCTGCAGATTATGAAGCAGATGATGGATTATGTGGCAAATGCGGAAAATGTTTAATTATGCGAAAATTGGTGCAGTCGAACAGTCGCATAATTCCAGTAGCCCTGCTCATACCTCTGACTAGGTCCAGAAGTGCTCTTCAGTGGTCCCTACTTTTTTTTGTCTCATTGAGTTTATAGTTTAGCTTCTATGGAAATGAGGAAGACTAAACCTGAGGTTACCACTCCACTACACAGACTTCCATACCACATAATTACTCTCCATAACACATAATCCCACTCTACATAGTTCCTCTACACTAAATACCACACACTTTCTATTCACATTTCACTGCACAACATAGCACATAATTCCACTCCACAGAACGTACATCCACTCTACTCCAAAAACATTAGTAAAAAACTTTTACATTTACAACAATAGCCCTAACATTTGTAAATGTGAGACCAATTACATTGCAAATGCATCTTTAACTAGTAGTCACGTTTGCAGAGTGGTGGAGAAAGGGGGGCGTGGTCTCCAAAGACAGCAGACCCACTGTGTGGGACTTACTGGAGGTAACAGGAGGGGTAGTTGGCCTCCAAGGACATCCTTGGGGGCCAACTACCCCTCCATTTACCTCCAGTAAGTCCCACACAGCAGGATTGCTAAGTTCTCATGGCAGGCCATGCTCCACTTGCCCACCACTCTGCAAACGTGCTCCTTGGCACGCTCTTGGATGGGGATTAAAGTCCCCTTCACTGCTGGGGGTCCTTAGGGGCCAACTAGCCTACCTGTTACCTCCAGCAAGCCCCACACAGTGGGATTGCTGAGAGATGGACACAGGCCATGCCCCCTTTCTCCACTACTCTGCAAACTCACCTCCTGGCACACTGCTGCTTGGGGGATGAAGTCCACATTAGTCCTGAGGACCTCAGGACACAAGGGGACCTCATCTTTGCAGAGTGGTGTAAAAAGGGATGTGGCCTCCTACCACCTCTCAGCAATCCCACCGTGTGTGGCTTACTGGAGGTACCTGGTGGGCTAGTTGGCCCCTAAGGACCCTCACCTGGGAAGGGGACTTCATCCCCCAACCCAGAGCGCACAAGGAGGCATGCTTGCAGAGTGGTGGGGAGGGGGCAGGGCCTCTGGCGAGTTGCCATTTAAAAAAAATGAAATTTAGGTAGGGGGCTGTGTGGCCCCCCTTCCCTTGACCATTTTGGGCCCAGTGGACCCCAACCCCTGGGGCCCGAGCCATTTAAAAAAAACTTATAATTATTGAAAAGGGAGGGGGGCAGGTGGCCCCCCTCCAGAGGCTGATTTGAGCCCCGGGGACCCCATTCCCCGGGGCCCGGCAAAAAGTTTTTTTATGGAAAGGGAGCTGTGTAGCCCCCCTTCCCTGGGCCACTTTTGGCCCCAGGGACCCCATCCCCCGGGGCCTGCCCTGCCTTTTGTTATATTTTGGAGGTGGACCGCGGCCCCCCTCCTGATGTCAATTTTGGCCCCGAGGACCCCATCCCCGAGGCCCAGCCTTATGTTTTTTTTTTTTTAATAAAAAAAGGGAGGGTGCCAAGTGGCCCCCTCCCGGACCATTTCTGGCCCCGGGGACCCCATCCCCCGGGGCTTGGCCTCACATTGGGGACCGCGGGGGAGCCTCAATGCCCCCACGGTCCCTGCCATCTCCCCACCTCCTGCGGGAGCCAGCATTGCTTTTTGGCAGAGGGAGCTGCTGACATGCAGCTCCCTTTGCCCAAAAGCAATACTGCTTCCCTTCATGGAAGCGAGAGCAGTTTTCCTGCTCTCATTTCCATGAAGAGAAGCAGATGCTTGCTATGACAGGGCGGGAGCAGTGCTCCTCCCCTGCCATAGCAAACTGCAATATCCCGGGGGTGGGCACCCCGGGACATTGCTGGAGCCAGCCCTGCGGGGTGGTGGACCCTAGGGCCATGGAAGGCTCCTGGAGGGGGGCCGCATGGCCCCCCTCCCAACAGGTTTAAAGCCCCTGGGAGGTGGTGGTCCCCGGGGCCGTGGGTCCGCTACGGACCCCCGTATTTTAATTAATTAGTGCCCCGGGGAGGTGGTGGTCCCTGGGGCAGTGTGGGAGGCAGGAGCCCCCCCCCACACTTCATTTAAAAAATTTAAGCCCCGGGGAGGTGGCTGTCCCTGGGGCTTGTGTGGGCCCACAAGGCCCCCCACACTTAATTAATGAATGCCCCGGGGAGTTGGTGGTCCCCGGGGCTGCGGGGCGCGCGTGCCCCCCGCATATCATTAACATTTTCCCAGGGAGATGGTGGTCCCCTGGACCTGGCCCACCCAGGGGCTTAATTAAACGAGGTGCGGTAGACAGTGCTTCGTCTTTTAAAAATAATTTCAGCAGGATTCACTGACCCTACACAAATCCCGCTAAAAATATAAAAGTAATGCTTTTTTTGGCCCTCGTGGTCCCTGTGGGACATTCTGAGAAGGCCTAAGGGGTCAGGGTGTGTCTACCCTGCCCTTTTTTCTTGTTTTTTCACAGTTTTTCTTGTGACTCGGTTCAACCGAATCACAAGACGGCTGCCAACACTTCCTGGTTTGGAGTGTTGGCAACCAATCAGAGTCAAGCTCGAGATCGGGAGGGTTCGCGGATCCACCGCGGTCACCAGATACTAATATTTCTAAATATATGAATTTCTCAGGAACTACTGAACGGATTTACACCATTTAAAAATAAGGCCGCTTTCTGAACCAAGCGCTACCTTTTTGCCAAATTTGGTGTAACTCCGTTCAGCAGTTCGGGCTGTAGCCTTGTCTAAAGTTTCCTACAGAAATTAACATAGAGAAAACACGTTTTGGGACCCCCATTTTTTCTCAGCCCCCGCTTGACGAATCACCCCGAAACTTTCAAGACACCAGCTGAAGTGAGCGGGCCATTAGTTTTGAAAATTTTGCGAAGATTCATCGACCGGCTACCAAGATATTGGCAAATCAAAAAACGCTTTTCCTATGGAAACTAGGTTCGAACTATAACTACCTACTGGCGACCGCCAGTAGGAAATATACATATATATATAATTTTGAAAGTGCACTACTGATCCCAGCATGCAACACTCAGTTGATTTCACCTCTGAGGCCCACTGAGGGCTAATTAAATGGACATGCAGAGGGGAGTATCTTTTCACCATTTCTGTGCAGTATCATCTTGCCTGTGATCAAGAAGCTGTGTGCTTTAAAACGCGTAAGGCAAATAAATGCATCTGAATGAAAATGCCAGTTTCCTTTAAATTCATCTGCTCTTCGAGTGCGTCTTCAAACTGGGGAAGCTTTGTTTGATGTTTTATAGCCGGCAGTCCAGCCGGGAAGACTGCACCACCCCTGAAGGTCAAGGTGAGGGGGCCACGAGGACATGGAACTACTGCGAGTCTTCCTGAGTGGAACAGCAGGAAAAAAGAAAAATAAACTGAACATTTTCATCTCGGAGGCCCACTGGAGGGCTCTTTAATGAAATGAACACTTTGACACAGCACAGAAACCTACTAAAGGTAAAGGAATTTTGAAAGTGCACTACTGATCCCAGCATGCAACACTCAGTTGATTTCACCTGTGAGGCCCACTGAGGGTTAATTAAATGGACATGCAGAGGGGAATGTCTTTTCACCTTTTCTATGCAGTATCATCATGCCTGTGATCAAGAAGCTGAGTGCTTTGAAACGTGTAAGGCAAATAAATGCATCTGAATAAAAATGCCAGTTTCCTTTAAATTCATCTGCTCTTCGAGTGCGTCTTCAAACTGGGGAAGCTTTGTTTGATGATTTATAGCCGGCAGTTCAGCCGGGAAGACTGCACCTCCCCTGAAGGTCAAGGTGAGGGGGCCACGAGGACATGGAACTACTCCAAGTCTTCCTGAGTGGAACAGCAGAAAAAACGCACAAAAATAAATAAATAAATAAACTGAACATTTTCATCTCGGAGGCCCACTGGAGGGTTCTTTAATGAAATGAACACTTTGACACAGCACAGAAGCCTACTAAAGTTAAAGGGATTTTGAAAGTGCACTACTGATCCCAGCATGCAACACTCAGTTGATTTCACCTGTGAGGCCCACTGAGGGCTAATTAAATGGACATGCAGAGGGAGTGCCTTTTCACCATTTCTGTGCAGTATCATCATGCCTGTGATCAAGAAGCTGAGTGCTTTGAAACACGTAAGGTAAATAAATGCATCTGAATCAAAATGCCAGTTTCCTTTAAATTCATCTGCTCTTCGAGACTTCCTGAGTGGAACAGCAGAAAAAAAAAGAAAAGAAAACTAAATTGAACATTTTCATCTCGGAGGCCCACTGGAGGGCTCTTTAATGAAATGAACACTTTGACACAGCACAGAAACGTACGAAAGGTAAAGGAATTTTGAAAGTGCACTACTGATCCAAGCATGCAACACTCAGTTGATTTCACCTGTGAGGCCCACTGAGGGCTAATTAAATGGACATGCAGAGGGGAGTGCCTTTTCACCATTTCTGTGCAGTATCATCATGCCTGTGATCAAGAAGCTGAGTGCTTTGAAACGCGTAAGGTAAATAAATGCATCTGAATGAAAATGCCTGTTTCCTTAAAATTAATCTGCTCTACGAGTGCGTCTTCAAACTGGGTAAGCTTTGTTTGATGAGATTTATATATATAAATGTCAGAGTTTCCACAGAAGTAGCGGTTTCTGTTTTGCTAATAACTCTGGTGCAGAATGACAAATCTTCATTGAATTTTGCAAAAAAAACATTCATCTTACTTCCTTCCTGGAAAATGTTAAGGTGATCTGTCAAGTGGGGGCCAAGAAAATAGGGGGTCCTAAACGTGATTTCCCAAAGCAATTTCCACAGCAAATTTTGAACAGTGGTACAGAGAAAATAGCTGACCAGAATTACACCAAATTTGGGAAAATCTATATTTTTAATCAGAAAGTGTGCTTTTTTAAATTTGATGTACATATTTTCAGTACTTTTAGAGAAATTTAGGTTAAAAAATAAATATATCTGGGCGGATATGCTCTGATTGTCCACTTTAAAGAGGACTAATCAATCCTGATTGGCTAGACAAAACCTGAACAATATGTTGTGACAGCCATTATAGGACTTAGGGACAAGGTCCCTGCATCCTGAAAATGAAATAAAATATATATATAAGTGGGCTGGGTGAGCACACCCCGACCACAAAGGACATGTAAGAGGGTCCCAAAGTACAACAGGAATGGACACCTTCCTGCACAAAAACAATCCTTAAAGGCAGAAGTCTCTTTTTATGTGTGTGCTGCAGAATGCAGCATGCATAGAAAGAGGAAGTAACGAGGAGAAATAAAGATATTTTTCCTTGATAGCCTGCTTCATGGAGGTGTAGTTTTTCTGACTCATTCCCAGGTGTACTAGCTTTAGTATGAATGAATGAATGAATATACTTTATTCGATTTCAATTCATAATAAAATCATAAAAGCCACAATAAAAACATTCTTAAAAATATATCAGTACACACTACAAATGTGTCTATACACTATACAATATTATCTACACAGCTGCATTTTAATAAAACTCCCATCTATTATTTACACAAAATTTTCTGATGCATCCTTAGATCGTAAATACGCATTATAAATTTATAAAATAGAGACCATTACCTAATAAGACTCTTTCTTTTTTTCATTATACTTTTCAAAAGGCCACTCATGATCGTCACACAATAAACATTTTCCATTAATTGCAGATATAAAAAGGCCGGGCGACATTGCCTCCAGCCCCCTTGTCTTAACAAAGGCAGAATCCATCTAGCTCTTTCCTTTGAATATATTTTACAAAAGAGAATCACATGGATAGTTGACTGCTCTGAAATATCATCACACGGACAATGACACAATTTTCTTGACCAATCATTAACAGAGGGAAACTAACCAGGCGGTGAAAACAGTCAAACCTAAACCGTGTAAGAAGGAATCTATCATACCCTCCAATACACCAAACCAGATAAGGCTGGATACGATAGGTTGACAATGTTAAGTAATGCTGGATCACCATGCATTTATTCATCTCCTGTGCGGCTCTTAGGGACTCTAAATGTGTCATACAGAGAAGTTTAAAATCTTTCCTAGATATAGAATTCATAGTTTCTGGAGCATTATAAAAATCATAGCGATTAATATCCAATAAAAATTTCCTAATGTAATTCAACCATTTAATTCTACAGGCATAGTCCAATTTCATTGTATCCTTGATAATATCTCTATTCAATCCTGTAGAGGTAGATGTCCAAACTCGATACCATAATAATAAAGGTTGCATTCTAATCATATCCGTAATATATGGGATTCCCAATTCACTATGGCAATTAAAAACTGGTGAGCTCTGTGGAACCGCTAAAATAAATCTTTAAAAAGTATTTTCAACTAGTTGAATTGCGGAGACATCGTAAAAACCCCAGATTCCTGCCCCAAACGTTGCAACACTCATGCACTTAGCCTGATATATTTTGAGTAGAAACTCCGGGGGTCTTTTGCCCAATTTGTTTGCAAAGCTAACCACTGCCGCTATTGACCTCTTAAAAAGGAGACTCCTACTCTTAATCGCCGCTCCCCAGGTGCCAGTACGTTCAAACAAAACCCCCAGGTAAGAGAATGTACTGGTTGAGTCTATCCTATCATTCCCAACTAACAGAGTTCTACCTTTACTTCTCCCCGCCCACATGTCATAACAAATGTTTTTTTACATTAAGTTTTAAGCCTCGATTGTCCATAAAACTAATATACGAGGCAAGTGTTCTCTGGAGACTCAACTGCGTTCTGGCCATAAGGACCGCATCATCGGCGTAGAGAAGAGAGACTATCGGCTTATTGTTAACTCTAGGTGGATCTCTCGCCCGGCCACCAGTTCCTCTTCTAAAGCGTTGGTATATAAAGAGAAGAGGAACGGGCCAGGACGCAGCCTTGTCTCACACCCTTCTCCACGCGGAAAGACGCCGTGCATTCTCCACTTAACCCGTATCTCACCTTTGCTCTGGCCCCCGAATATAATTGTATTAAAAATTGTACAATTGTTGGATGAACTTTTAAATCCGTCAGAAGTTTCCACAGTCTAGCATGATTGATACAATCAAATGCGGCCGTGAGGTCTACGAAGGCCACGAAAAACTTGCCTTCCTTCGCTTGTGTATATTTCCCCATTAGGAGGCTCAGATTTAAAACCTGCTCGTTAGTCCCCAACCCCTGTCTAAAACCGTATTGGACCGCACTCAAAATGTTATTATCCTCTGCCCACATTTGTAATCTATTTAAAACAATCCTGCCTGCCACCTTCACCAAAGCGTCTAAAAGCGATGTTGGTCGGTAGCAGGCAGGATTGTTCCGATTACTAGCTTTAGTAAATCTGGGAATGTTCCAAAATCTATTGGTAGATGCATGGGAATGGCCATGCTCCACTCATAAAATTCCTTCCCAATGCAAAGTAACTCATGGCAACGCTTTGCGATACGTTGCATTGCTTTGTATTTACTAAACCATGCAAAGCGGCTTGGCATGGCTTAGTAAATACCCAAAATGATTTTGCATCAGGACTGCACCACAAAAGTGACACAACCTCGACTCAAAATCATAGTAAATCTGTCCCCACATTTCTTGCGCAACTGAATACCAGTAAAAGAAAAAGAGAGTGATACCTACTAAATGTGGGTGCTATTACAGATATGATTTTTTATGTGGTGCATGTTGGGAAAGCTTACACCCATAAGCACTACAATAATGATAGAAAATTGGGTTTAGGTGTAGCTCGCTGAATACCTTCCAGTAAGAAAAGCGTAAAGCAAACTGTCACATTTATTGGATGATGTCATCAGTGATGTAATCAGTGATTTTATTTGAGATGTCATCAGTGAAGTGGTAGGACCTTGTCACCAGGAAATTATGTGGTTGTACGTGATTTGAGATGAGCACACCACATAGGGATAAGTCTTAGCCTCAATTGCCATTTCCTGAATGCTGGCTGCTCCCATATTGGCATTGTTGCATGTACTTCAGCCTATACAATAGTGTATGCATGATGGACAACTTGTGGCCCAGATATTCTTCTTGGTAGTGCTGTTGAAGTATTAGGTGGGAGTTTACTAACCTCCTCAGTCTCTGATTCAGTCTCCTGAAGTCCTTGAAATACATTTTCTTGTTCTCTGCATGATGGTGCAGGAAATCCAAGAGGATTTGGCCAAAGTGGTATTTAAGACTAAACACCCCAACTTACAGATTTTGTCCTCTATAAATCTCGGTGTCTCTTCTCAGGCCAATGGACCTTTGCCACCATTTTGGAATGGAGCTCAAATGAAAATACAAATCATTCATATATCATCAACTGTCAGACTCTTAATGTTCAGTCAATGATGAGAGGTTGGTGAAGTTTTCAAAACCTTTATTTATCTTAAAGGATTTGTTTGGTTTTTGTCACCTTTATTCAGATTAGTTCAGTTAACAGAAATATCAATAAAAGATTGATTAGTGACAGCATAAATCAATACAGATTGTTCCAAAAAGGAAAATGCCACTAAACTAGCTAAGAGCATAATCTACCCTAAGATAGAACCCATGAAGAGATCCTTTTCGGAAAAGAGCAAGATTCCAGAGTATAGATAGTACTTCCCACAAAGAGTTGTTCCGGTAACTCAGCCGGGTTTCCTACAGCTGCTGTAGCAACCGTAAGAATATCAGTAAAAAGAAATGATTGTTGCAGTAGCATTGATCAGAAAAGAGTTTGGATAAGGAAAAGCAATAGCTGTCGGTAACACTGATAAAGTCTCCTCTCAACGTGTCTTAGAGGAAGCATGAATTGGGTCTGAACGACTAACTAGCTAGGAAAACTCATTAATATGAAATCACACACTAATGTAGAGAAACTTAGTAGGTGTTAATAATTCTTCTTCAATGGAAACCGCTCATCCGATGGAGTCGCCAACTTCTGATGCCTCTTCCCTCGATTTCCACAGTAAACATTCATGCCGGTGTATAGTAAAGCAATGTATCGTGCACTGGTAATATGGAGGAAAGTTTTCATGAGAACCTTCTTACCTAAGCTAAAAAATGCACTCTATGTCCATTGTGAATACAAAAGCAAGTTGAATATGCTGAGACAAAACTAGCAATAATGTTCAAGTGAGGCACACGTAAAATATATCTAAATCATTATTTATTTTAACAGTCACAGCAAAGTCCACTGTCTAGAATAAATGATCTAATGTGGCATGATGGCTAAGGAAACATAAGGTTGATGTCAGCACATTTTTAAGCATATGCTGGTGCTAGGCACAATGCTCTAAATGAATGTCTGTTAAGCTATGAGCAAATAGTCCAAAGAAAATAGTTTTGGGCCTATCTAAAGTGGCGCATTTAAGAATGACAGCCTATTACCAAAAAGCTGTCCACGTTATTTTCATATCCATAAAAGGGGACCCCGTACACCAAGTACAACTCCTTAGGCAGGGAAAAAGACTAATAAAAAAGATGTTTGGGGAAGAATCTGGGTCATTGGTAGTTGGTTACACACAATGTACCATTTATCATGTTTGTATCATAGGGCTCATATCATTTGATATTTTACATTTATAGGATTCCACATTTAAGTATATGGATCTCCTGAGGAAGTTTTACAGCTGCAACGCGTGTAGAGAGTATTGGAGTATCCCAAACACTCTAACCATTGGATATTTTTATCATCGGATTACTCAAATCATTGTATATTGGACATTATGATGAACTATAATATTCATTATGAAAAATTGTGAAATTTTATTGACAACATATGTTATATTCTCATGAAATTTTGCTTTGAGTCAAGAAGGAATTATGTACTAATCAGATTCAGTATAGGAAAAAGAATAAAGCTGTTTTATAGTTCTTTTGCATGTACATGTGGTGGGATAGCATGGGTTGTGAATGGTATGAATGAAATGATGGGATAAAGTTTTTTTGTTTTTTTATTTATTTGCGTAAGCTGAGCTGTAAAATGGCCAAAGCCTTTAACCACTCCAGGCACAGTATTACAGCTTTGGATTGGTAAAATATCATCCAAGCCAACCTGAAATGAATAAAAGCAACCCCTACCAATTCAAAGCTGTAATACTGTGCCTGGAGTGGTAAAAGGCTTTGGTCATCTTACAGCTCGGCATGGATAGCACTGTGCTAATCCTATGCTTAAAGACTTTGCTGTGGAAATGGTAAAAGACTTTGTCACTTTCTATCTCGGCGTGGATGGCACTGAGCTAATCCTACACTTAAAGACTTTGATAGACATTTGAGGTGAGCAAATTTAGAGTGTTGCTGGTGTTGAGAGTGCTCTATTCTAGGGCTGCTTTCCACCTAAACTTGAGAACTACCCAGAGTTCTCTGCTTCTTTTTTTGCATAATTTCTGCATCACTCTATGCCTGAAAGGGTGTTCTATTGACTTGTACTGGGTGCTCCCTTGTTCTGGACAAAGCTATACCACTCTGAAGAGCTCTAATGAGAGCGAAACACGTGTCAGGGGTTGCTTTTATTCATTTCAGGTTGGCTTGGATTGTATTTTACCAATCCAAAGCTGTAATACTGTGCCTGAAGTGGTAAAAGGCTCTGGCCATTTTACAGCTCGGCATTGATAGCACTGTGCTAATCCTATGCTTAAAGACTTTGCTGTGGAAGTGGTAAAAGACTTTGGGGCCGATTCCGATCTCGGCCGGTAGGGCTCCGAATCGGATTCGGCATAACCGGATCCGATTCGGAGCCCTATTTCCCGACCGATTCGTACGCGCGTCCGGACGAGCGAGTACGATGCGAAATCGCCGACCGACTCGTTCGGGCGTCCCAACCGCTCTGACCGACTCGTTCCCGGGTCGAACCGCACCGACCAACTCGCTCGGACATGACTCGCACCGCGCAATGCAGATGTTCCCCGGCCAGGTAAGTACGATGCGCGCCGCGAGCAGTCCGACCGACACGCGCCGTCCGGCTCGAAAGAGCAGTTGGAGCCGTACTTCGGGGGTCCGTGTCGGACCCCCCTGTACGCGTAGCCGCGCGAGTCGCACACAGGGGGGACCCATGGGTCCCCCCTACCTGTGCATGTATGGCGCGAGTCGCTTCGCCGCGTACCCGCTGTAGGGGGCACCCTTGTTCGCCTCGCACCCATTGAGGCAATGGGAGCCCGCGTACGCGTTGTACGACCGGGTCCCATTGACTTCAATGGGAGTCCGACCGACTCGAGTACGATAGCATACAGACGCATCGTACTCGTTCGGTCGGGCTGCACGGGTCCGATTCGGTCGGAAATCTCTCCGGGTCCGGCTCGGTCGGAGAGATTTCTGGCCCGAATCGGAATCGGAATCGGCCCCATTGTCTCTTCCTATCTCGATGTGGATGACACTGTGCTACTCCTACGCTGAAAGACTTTGATAGGAAAGCAGACATTTGAGGTGAGCAAATTTAGAGTGTCGCTGGTGTTGAGAGTGCTCTAAACTGGAGCTGCTTTCCACCTAAACTTGAGAACTACCCGGAGTTCTCTACTTCTTTTTCACCATATCTATATATATATATATATATATATATATATATATATATATATATATAGATAGATAGATAGATAGATAGATATATATAGATATATATTTTTTTCATATTGTGGATTCTGAGAATAAAATATTTTTTGATAATTTTCTAAATTTTTATGTGGTTTTGAGCTTTATGTGTTATGATATTAAATATATTGAGAGTTAAGAATATAGTTGCCTGAGGATTTACAATATCATTACATGTTATTTTCATATACATTTAAGCAAGCACATTTTCCCTACATGTGATTTACTTATGAAAGATTTGTGACATTAATAATGCATATTAAAAGGATTCTTGTACGTCATAAAGCAGGCACATTTTTCTAGGTGTCATTTTCTATGTGAAAACATTTCTGCAGCCGTTTTAAGCGCATTCTAAGGTGCAATTCTAATAGGGTTCGCAAGTCTAAATTTTATTTTTAAAGTCATTTCCCACAATGGTATGCTTGTAGGAAAACAGCACTGCTTAGTATTGTGTAACACTGATCACATAGGTTGGACACTATATTTGTGTATATTATGGACTTCATATGAAAAGGCACATTTTTATCAACCATCCACTTTGTTGAAAATCCAAATATGTGAGATAATGGACTTGTACAGAAACTCAACCATAACTCATGACATGCTCTTAACATTGTTGTGACTACCATTCCCAATGTACTTTTTATGTGTACTACCAACGTGAAAGAGGAGTAGCTTCCCTTTGTATACGCTGCCTCATAATGCACAAACACATATCTCGTCTCCATGTTGGGCTAACTCTGCCTTTACATGAATTATGTGTTGGGGTAGCCACTTCCTTCTAGTGTTAAGGGGGGTACTGAGGTGTCTACGGTGCTGACTCCAGTCAACACTTCTGGCTTGAACATCAACTCTATTAACTCTTCAAGAGGTGTAAGTTTTAATTCTTTAGAAAAACCTCTTCCCTGGGGCAAATACCTCACTCCTTCCACTGGCTACTTGCTCCTTTATTCTGGACTGGTCATTGCAGCATTTTGTCCAGATTTCTGGTATATTGTGTCACGTCAACCGCATTTATGTGTTTCGTGGATACTGAGCATGGTTTACCGCTTGTGAGTTGCACAGTCAGCAAAGACTTACCAAACAATTTATCACTATGGGCGACACTTCATCTGTAAGAATGTCACTTTTTTTTCACACCACTCTTTTTCTGCATTTCTGCCTGGCTTCTGGCTTGTCATATTCTTTGTGGATGTGGATGCATTGATTTAGATTGTAGTAGATTGATGCAGATTTTTCTATGGCTTCCTTTCTCTTTGTTCTACAGGCCAACGCATGTGGATATATATTTCCTGTTTGTGAGGTCATTTTGCCAGTGCGCAACATTTGCAATACGTCAATTTTACAAATTCCTAAAATCAATTTAGTATTTTGCGAACGAACCATATTAAATCACTCCTTGGACAAGGCTCAATTTTGTAGAAAGCAAATTGTGATCTAATTTGTGATTCATTAATATTTGCTAATAAAGAAAAACAATTCCTTTGCTTTGTACACCTGGCTCTTAGTTTTGTATCTGTCTGATTTAAGACTTTTCCAAAAAGTTCAAAGTTCAAAAAGTTCAAATTTTGTATTACAAGTTTTCAGCTTCAAATAACCATGTATATTTCAAATGAGCAAATCTACCTAGATAGACTAAAGTCACTTTGCTACGCATGATTTTAGGTTTCACTAATGTATTTTGATTTAGTTTTTTTTTTTAAACTAAATTCTAGAAAGGAGTGGGTATTGCAGAATAAATGATGTGTCAGAATTATATGACATTTGTATTTTTTAAATGGAATATAAAACCACATCCTCAAAAGACATAATCTAAATGTAGGTGCAAAATAAAGCATGTTCTCCCATTTCGGAAAAACATTGTCAGCCATACATTATCGATCTGAGAACATTCTCTCTTTATAAAGTTTTAATCAGCCATTAATCACTGTTACTTATGGTTCGCCTCACTGAGTGAGCCTGAGCTGAGGAAACGCAACTTAGATTTGAATTGCTGGAAACAATGATGAATTTCTGGTGAGAGTTGTAATGGACCCGCCATCTGTGCTCACTTCTTGTGTGCAGGCCCAGTAATGCATCACATCAGTTCAGTAGGCAGGCGAGGTCCCCAAGCACAATTCATTCCCATCAACGCGCACACAAAAAGCAAGCCCTGATAGATCTGCATTCTAAAGAATATTTCCCAATGATCATTAACACATTTACCGTTCTCCATCAGCTCAAAATCTGAATATTAATTTTCAAAGATCATAAATCTCGAAGGATGCTGTGAACGTCGCTGGTAGATAGTTGCACGTGAATACATTGTCGCAATAGTCGTGAAGCAGACAGAGGGGCGTTAGATTGACTGCCAGATTGCATTAGCTGAACAGGGCCTGTGATTTTTGGTCTTAATTTGCTTGTATTGATGAAGCGCGCTGCAGTGACACTTTTGTAAGATCTGTCTCTGATGTGTTTTTGACACCAACTGAATGTCTTCTAGTCAGTGTGCTGGTAAATCATTACTATAATATTAATGATCTCATTCTGGGTGATCATAGACATATCAAAATATGAATTACTTCCGGAGATCTGCCTCTATCATTTACTCAGCTTATTTGGCTAAAGCCCTGTAGCAGTAAAGAAAATGGAGTGTTGAGCTTCTTGGGGCCGATTCACAGGTATAATCTGAGATAAAATCCTAAACTTACTACTTTTGGTATTCACAGAAGGCATTTAGTAGTAGTAAAGTTAGGACTCCTAACTTTTCTACTACTAAATGCCTTTTGTAAATACCGAAAGTCGTAAAGTTAGGATTTTGTCTCAGTTTAGTAGTAGTAAAGTTAGGAGCCCTAACTTTACTACTACTAAATGCCTTCTGTGAATACCAAAAGTAGTAAGTTTAGGATTTTATCTCAGATTAGTTCTGTGAATCGGCCCCCTTGTGTTTAGTGGCATCCTAACTTTTCTCAAGAATGAACTAATATCACTGTGGTGCTTCTCTGCCAAGCTGAGTGACCCATGAGTTGTGTAGGGTCGAGGCCTGATTCATAATGCTGTTTACAGCTTTAAACATAGATCCATTTATGTCTGCCT
Source organism: Calotriton arnoldi (assembly GCA_963921515.1). Classification (NCBI taxonomy): domain Eukaryota; kingdom Metazoa; phylum Chordata; class Amphibia; order Caudata; family Salamandridae; genus Calotriton; species Calotriton arnoldi. The sequence continues at coordinate 469,924 of CAWUFW010011958.1, read as the reverse complement.
GTTATTCACAAAAGGATACCCATCAGACATGATTGGTTTCACTACGTTTATTACAACTGCATTCAATTATACAGTAGGTAATGCCCCACAAGGAGTAGAGAGTGGGCAGATAATGTTATAGCTTTCCTTGAGGGTTAATGATCGTCCACAAACTTGTACGTTTGTGGCACCCGCTGACTCTTTTTTGATCTCTCCAACCATAAAATTGGTCAGACATTTATCCCAGCAAGGGCGGAAGTAATTACCAATCCAGGGCAGGAAGTGAAATGGAACACCCCAAACTTTGTGGGATGTTGGAGAAGGGATTTTGCCATGTGAAAAAAATGTTTCCCAGTGGAGAAAAGAAGAAAAAATGTGTGTATGCATATCAGGCTGTATTTCCCCAATTACATTGCTGTATGCTGCAGGGGTTACTTTGTTTTTCCCATAATGGACTTGAGGAGCTGGGACTAGTACAGCTTTACACGGGCATTTTTGGGAACTTTTATGAATTTCCAAAAGGTGTACATTTACACGTTTGCACAGGGGCGTATCTTGGTCAGTAAGATTGGGGAGTTTGAGGGGGGGTTCAGAACTCCCAACTATCACTCTACTTAAAATAAATTATATGAGAAGCAGGGCAGGAGGGGGGCTTAAGGAGCAGTAGTAAGGGAGCTCAATATTTAGTAAAATAACAATTTTTAAGACCTTCAAAACACAGACGAGATTGTGTTTTTTTGTCTGTGTGTATGTGTTAGACCTGGCTTTTTCAGCGGGTTTATCCCCAGACGTTTTGGGCCTCCTGTTTTTGACCCTGTTTTTGTTGGTTTTAGGACTCTGGGCACTTTACCATTGCTGATCAGTGCTAAAGTGCATATGCTCTCTGTGTAAATTATTATTATGGATTGGTGTTTCCATGATTGGCTTGTTTGACTTACCACTAAGTCCCTAGTACAGTGCACTTTGTGTGCCCAGGGCCTGTAAGTAAACTGCTGCTAGTGGGCCTGCAGCACTGATTGTGCCACCCACAAAAGCAGCCTTTCAAAGGGTTCTCAGACCTGCCACAGCAGTTTCTGCGCGCAGTCTCTACTGCCATGTGGACCTGGCAAGTACAGGCCCTAACCTTCCTTTTTGTTACATGTGAGTCACTCCTAAGGTAGGCCCAAGGTACCCCTGTGGGCAGGGTGCAGTGTATGTGAATGGTAGGACATGTACTGATGTGGGTGACATGTCCTGATAGTGAAATTGTCCCATAGGATAGAATGGGAGTTTATTTATAACATCTTAGAAGTATAACTTCCCATTGGGACAAAATAGAAAGCTGGAGTTTAGTATGCCTGAACTCAGAATATAAAAATGTATTTTTAAGTAAAGATGATTTTTTATATTGCGTGTTTGAAAATACCACTTTTAGAACATAAGTATTTTCTTACTTAGCCATCCTGTGTGCGTCTGCTGGTTTGTGGATTGACAGTCTGGCTTTGGAGTGACAGGGGCTGGGGATGTGCATTCACTGTAGACATCCAATGGGGCGGTTGAGGTGTGTCCTGCCTCTCCTGGATGAGTCAGGGCTGGGCTGATTAGATAACGTCAAACCCTGTGCACACGCATGAAATAATTATAATACAGAAACTAGAAATGAAGACAAAGTGTTCTTGCTTCAGGTGTAGGTTTAATGTTGTGTTGCTTCACAAGCCAGCCAACACGTGTTTCGTCTTTGGGTATTAACCCTAGACTTCTTCAGGGCTGGAATTAAACATAAAATGGCTTGTATCACGAGATGTTGATTAAAATCTAACATATCTTAGGTGTTACACAGGTGGGACAAAGTGAGTATAATAGTGAAAATTGTATGACATTAAAATTTATCATTATTTGAGGGAAACATCATACCGTTGGATATGACAATGATAAAGAGAAAAGTCACGAGGACATCAATTTGAATTCATTAGTCTAATACTAAAAACCTGTAAGTGAAAATAATGTCAGATCCAGGCAGTGTAGTAACCGTGATCTGTATGGTGAAGCTGCAGTGCGCTAATGAGCACCATATACAATTGCCAATATTCAATCCGAGTTATAAGGACCAAATTTGGACAAAGATATGTCCATGATAGTGCAACAAAAGAAGACCGCACAATGTGAGACCCAATTGAGTAGATATGGGTGATGTGTCTATATGAAAGATGATAAAACCGGATGCTGGTGATTGGGTGACAGAACAGTGAAATCCGCATCTAAACTAGTGAAGAGATCAGAAAATCAGCCTACCTCAAAATTATTTAATCACTCTTTGGACCTAGAATGTAAACAAGAAGAACAGGCACCCAAATCAATAAAGGCCCGTCACGGTGGCAAAACAAGATAAGTTATATAACATCTATTCAATCTGGATAATACTCCAAGAATCGCTCACCTTCCAGCTGGTGATAAGTCCGACCCAGCAGGTCCTAATATTCACAGTGGTGCATGGACTCTCTTTTCGCAGTCGATTAAATCTGTGTAATAATGACTATCATGAGTATGTATATATACTCAACTTACATATTTACCTCTAACATACCAATAACTTTTTATCTCTAAATATATGAACCAAATCCACAGCTTACCTCTTATGCAGGAATACAATTCTGGTTCTATTGTTGTTATTGTGAAATTTTGATCATCAATTGTGTTAGTCCAAATAACGTGCTCATGCGTCTCCTTTGGATAGACAGAAAATAGCGTGGCACCATCCGCCACAAATCACTGTAATAAGGATTAACAAAATATCATGTCACCAGCAGACGTTAAACAACGTCTCCAAGCCTTGAAAGGTGGAGACCCAAAAGTTTCTGCACTCCTACAGTATCATGATCGCTTACCTCCAGCGAGTACGCTAGGTGAACTACTCGTCTCCGTTTTCAAACGAAAGTGAAAACAAGAGACCCGGAAGTGATTAAATAGTCGCACGCCGTGAGAAAACACAACAACTAGAACGTCTGCTTCAGTCCTAAGACGCCCTGAAACGTGCGTGGTGATTGGTTGAGCTTGCAGTGTTTTGTTGCACTACCAAATCATTGAGATAAAACGATCGAATATTGTATTTCACAATCTGCTACACAAGGTTGGCGTCAAAATTGAGACAAATAACAGTTATAAAGTCATAGCAAAGACATAATTCATAGTTTTTCAAGATACCACGTATTATATATTAAGCAATGCTGCTGAAATCAAGTGAGAATTTGTTAAAATTTTACCAACAGTACGGACGCATCCTTTCAGAGCATAATGGTGCCATGTTATGGTACAAAATTCAAATTTAAAAAATAAAACGGCATGAGTATAGAAAACATAGTAAATCTAAATTAAAGATTATTGCAATCTATCTCATAGACATTAAAAAAACTTTTTTGAAATAGCAAAGCAGTAAGAGTAACTAAAGTGTTCATTGAATAACACATAATTCTATTGGGGATTGTTTTAGGATATAAAAGGCAAAAGGAGAGAAAAGGCAGATCAGTAAGATACATTAGTTCATACAATAGTGAGACAATTAGTAGTAACAACTAATATACAAGGTCCTAGTCTCCTAGAAAATAGTGCATCTCTCGGTCGCTGTTGAAACCATATTCAAAGGATTTCAAACGCATGATCCAAAGGGCCTCAGAACGTCTTAGCCGTAGCTCTCTGTTCCCCCCATTGGGCTTGGAGCAGTGATGTCAATTCCATAGAAATGGAAGCTTTTGTGTGTACCTTGGGATGGACACTCCCACATGTGTATTGCCATAGGATATCTGGGGTCCTGTTGTTTAAGGGCTCTCACATGTTCGCTTATTCTTTCCCTAAGGGTCCTTATTGTACTGCCCACATATTTTCCACCGCAGGTGCATTCCAATACATAAACAACAAACTTTGTATTGCAGTTTATGTTGGATCTGATGTCATAAGTTCGGTCTGGACCAGTGAAGGTTTTCTTTTGGTCGGAAGCCCACCTACAAATTCCACATGAACCACATTTGTAAAAGCCCCGGGCGCGTAAAGTTAGCCACGACTCTTTGGTTTCTGTTTTTGGATAACTTGGACTCAGTCTACTTCTAAGCGTTTTGCCTCTTCTGTAGGTAATCTGTGGATGTTTATTGATATGTTGTGCTAACGCTGAATCATTGGTAAGCAATTTCCAATGTTTGTTTAGACTCTTTGACAATGCCCCGCTAAAGTCATTGAAGTCTGTAATCAGTCTCACTGTACTTGTATCAGTTATGTGAATTTTGTCGCGAATTGTTTCTTCCCGACCTGTACGTCTGATTCTAGTTTCAGCTTTTCTGAGGTTCTGATGTGTGTAACCCCGGTGTACAAATCTATTTTTCATGGACAAAAGGCAACTTTCAAATTCATGATCACTACTACAATTTCTTCTAGCCCTGGTGAATTCACCAAAAGGAATTGCACGGATTTGATGTTGGGGATGAGCACTATGAGCATGAAGAATCGAATTACATGCTGTATCTTTGCGAAAAAGGCGGGTCTGTAAGGTATTCTGGCTGATGAAGATTTCAATGTCTAAAAAGGTGATACTTAGGTTACTCTTGTGATATGTGAAGCGCATATCATATGTGTTCGTGTTCAAGTAAGAGCAAAAAGCATCAAGTTTTGCTTGTGGTCCTGTCCATATTAGAAGGCAGTCGTCAATATAACGACCCCAAAAGATGATTGAGTTGTTAAACTGATTACCAGAATGCTCAATATGGCTGATTTTACGTGGGAAGACAACATGACCCTCGTGACCCTTGATGTAGTTTCACTCTATACCAGCATCAAGCCAGATTTGGGTATAAAAGCCATCACACACTTTCTTAATAGAAGATCTGCTTCGCAATGGGAACACACTAACATGTTGTTGGCCATGATCAATTTGATCTTGGACAACAATGTTTTTCTTTTTGAAAAGAACTGGTACAAACAAAAAAGAGGCGTAGCCATGGGCTCTAAATTTTCACCCAGCTTTGCCAACCTCTTTATGGGTCGCTTAGAAGAAGACTGGATTTGGGGTCTTAAGGGTAATCAGTTTAACAACTGTTTACCCCCAACATCAAATCCGTGCAATTCCTTTTGGTGAATTCACCGGGGCTAGAAGAAATTGTAGTAGTGATCATGAATTTGAAAGTTGCCTTTTGTCCATGAAAAATAGATTTGTACACCGGGGTTACACACATCAGAACCTCAGAAAAGCTGAAACTAGAATCAGACGTACAGGTCGGGAAGAACCAATTCGCGACAAAATTCACATAACTGATACAAGTACAGTGAGACTGATTACAGACTTCAATGACTTTAGCGGGGCATTGTCAAAGAGTCTAAACAAACATTGGAAATTGCTTACCAATGATTCAGCGTTAGCACAACATATCAATAAACATCCACAGATTACCTACAGAAGAGGCAAAACGCTTAGAAGTAGACTGAGTCCAAGTTATCCAAAAACAGAAACCAAAGAGTCGTGGCTAACTTTACGCGCCCGGGGCTTTTACAAATGTGGTTCATGTGGAATTTGTAGGTGGGCTTCCGACCAAAAGAAAACCTTCACTGGTCCAGACCGAACTTATGACATCAGATCCAACATAAACTGCAATACAAAGTTTGTTGTTTATGTATTGGAATGCACCTGCGGTGGAAAATATGTGGGCAGTACAATAAGGACCCTTAGGGAAAGAATAAGCGAACATGTGAGAGCCCTTAAACAACAGGACCCCAGATATCCTATGGCAATACACATGTGGGAGTGTCCATCCCAAGGTACACACAAAAGCTTCCATTTCTATGGAATTGACATCACTGCTCCAAGCCCAAGGGGGGGGAACAGAGAGCTTCGGCTAAGACGTTCTGAGGCCCTTTGGATCATGCGTTTGAAATCCTATGAATATGGTTTCAACAGCGACCGAGAGATGCACTATTTTCTAGGAGACTAGGACCTTGTATATTAGTTGTTACTACTAATTGTCTCACTATTGTATGAACTAATGTATCTTACTGATCTGCCTTTTCTCTCCTTTTGCCTTTTATATCCTAAAACAATCCCCAATAGAATTATGTGTTATTCAATGAACACTTTAGTTACTCTTACTGCTTTGCTATTTCAAAAAAAGTTTTTTTTAATGTCTATGAGATAGATTGCAATAATCTTTAATTTAGATTTACTATGTTTTCTATACTCATGCCGTTTTATTTTTTAAATTTGAATTTTGTACCATAACATGGCACCATTATGCTCTGAAAGGATGCGTCCGTACTGTTGGTAAAATTTTTACTAATTCTCACTTGATTTCAGCAGCATTGCTTAATATATAATACGTGGTATCTTGAAAAACTATGAATTATGTCTTTGCTATGACTTTATAACTGTTATTTGTCTCAATTTTGACGCTCAACCTTGTGTAGCAGATTGTGAAATACAATATCCGATCGTTTTATCTCAATGATTTGGTAGTGCAACAAAACACTGCAAGCTCAACCAATCACCACGCACGTTTCAGGGCGTCTTAGGACTGAAGCAGACGTTCTAGTTGTTGTGTTTTCCTCACGGCGTGCGACTATTTAATCACTTCCGGGTCTCTTGTTTTCACTTTCGTTTGAAAACGGAGACGAGTAGTTCACCTAGCGTACTCGCTGGAGGTAAGCGATCATGATACTGTAGGAGTGCAGAAACTTTTGGGTCTCCACCTTTCAAGGCTTGGAGACGTTGTTTAACGTCTGCTGGTGACATGATATTTTGTTAATCCTTATTACAGTGATTTGTGGCGGATGGTGCCACGCTATTTTCTGTCTATCCAAAGGAGACGCATGAGCGCGTTATTTGGACTAACACAATTGATGATCAAAATTTCACAATAACAACAATAGAACCAGAATTGTATTCCTGTATAAGAGGTAAGCTGTGGATTTGGTTCATATATTTAGAGATAAAAAGTTATTGGTATGTTAGAGGTAAATATGTAAGTTGAGTATATATACATACTCATGATAGTCATTATTACACAGATTTAATCGACTGCGAAAAGAGAGTCCATGCACCACTGTGAATATTAGGACCTGCTGGGTCGGAATTATCACCAGCTGGAAGGTGAGCGATACTTGGAGTATTATCCAGATTGAATAGATGTTATATAACTTATCTTGTTTTGCCACCGTGACGGGCCTTTATTGATTTGGGTGCCTGTTCTTCTTGTTTACATTCTAGGTCCAAAGAGTGATTAAATAATTTTGAGGTAGGCTGATTTTCTGATCTCTTCACTAGTTTAGATGCGGATTTCACTGTTCTGTCACCCAATCACCAGCATCCGGTTTTATCATCTTTCATATAGACACATCACCCATATCTACTCAATTGGGTCTCACATTGTGCGGTCTTCTTTTGTTGCACTATCATGGACATATCTTTGTCCAAATTTGGTCCTTATAACTCGGATTGAATATTGGCAATTGTATATGGTGCTCATTAGCGCACTGCAGCTTCACCATACAGATCACGGTTACTACACTGCCTGGATCTGACATTATTTTCACTTACAGGTTTTTAGTATTAGACTAATGAATTCAAATTGATGTCCTCGTGACTTTTCTCTTTATCATTGTCATATCCAACGGTATGATGTTTCCCTCAAATAATGATAAATTTTAATGTCATACAATTTTCACTATTATACTCACTTTGTCCCACCTGTGTAACACCTAAGATATGTTAGATTTTAATCAACATCTCGTGATACAAGCCATTTTATGTTTAATTCCAGCCCTGAAGAAGTCTAGGGTTAATACCCAAAGACGAAACACGTGTTGGCTGGCTTGTGAAGCAACACAACATTAAACCTACACCTGAAGCAAGAACACTTTGTCTTCATTTCTACTTTCTGTATTATAATTATTTCATGCGTGTGCACAGGGTTTGACGTTATTTACTTAGACAGACTTGTGTCTGTAACTGAGGGCTTAGGGGTTTTCCCTCACCTGTTGCACCGTACAGATATCTCTTCGTTTTACTTCTACGATATTGGGCAAGCGCCAATCCACACCCTGTGATAACCAATACCCCCCTTTCGCTTTTTCTGGGCTGATTAGACCTGGGCTGCATTTAGAGTAGGGGGAGGAGATTTCCTTTCACCTGAATGGGCCTGGTCTGCCTTACACAATGCTGTCTCCACCTACTGCCGGGAAGCTGGACCAGACAGGACAGACCTGGTTTTGACTGAGCACAGTGCCTCTCTGCCACAAGAGAACAAAGAGAAATGCAATATAAATATTGGAGCCAAGACCCCAGAACTTTAGAATACTTCTGGACTCAAGAGGAACCTCTACCAAGGAGAAGAGCTGGGAAAGCTGAAGGAGAAGTACTGCCCCTTTGGTGTGTGCTGTCTGGGGTTGGCCTGCAGTGGCTGTTTCTGCAAAGGAGAGGATAAAGACTTTGCTGTGTGCTGTATATCCTGCTTGAAGAAGATCTCCAAGGGCTTGAAGTAGAGCTTGCCTCCTGTTCTGAAGTCTCAGGGACACAAAGACTTCACCATCAGCTCCCCTGAACTTCCTTGCTGGGAGTTCTGACCTGCCAAGAGGTGCCTGTTGATGTGTTGGGCCTCTGGAGGTTGTTCCTTCTGTTGGGAGCTGGAAAAGAGACACAATGAGGAGAAGCGCGACGCATCCATACCCGTTTCCGAAGCATCGCCGCTGTGCCGCTGAAGAAACCGACACAGCGCCTGCCTGCGTCTAGAGAAATCGCTGCAGGCCGAATCCCGTGCACCGAAGTCCGAGATCATCGCACCGATTCCGACGCAGGCCCTGCTGTGCGGCTGCAAGAACCAACGCATCGTGGGACCGCGGCTGGAGAGACCAACGCAGCTCTGTTGCCGCAGCTGCCACATATAGAACCAAATGCATCCCCGATCCCCCCGCATCGCAACTGGGCACCAAGTCTACAAGAACACCGGAGCCGCAGTATGAAACTGACGCATCACCTCTCCACACAGTGAGAAACCGCCGCATCACCTCGCCTTCAGTAAGGAACCGATGCATCACCTCCCCTGCGTGGCAGTAAGGAACCGACGCATCACCTCCCCTGGAGTACAGAACCGACGCACCACCTTCCCTGGGTGTAAGGAACCGATGCATCACCTTTCCTGCAGCTGTTTTTGTTTATGATTGTGATGCATCCAAGGTACTTTGTATTGAAAGTGTCGCATCTATAGTTTGCTATGGACAGAGCTGTTTTTGCCTTCTAAGGATTACATTTTGATTACAGTATTGTGGATTTTTGTAGTTTTGGTCTTGTTTGGTTTAGATAAAGATTACTCATTTTTCTAAGCTGGTGTGGTGTCCATTTGCAGTGTTTTCACTGCATTACTGTATGTGTGCACAAATGCTTTTCACACTGCCTCTGAGAGAAGCCTGTCTGCTTGTGCCAAGCTACCAAGGGGGTAAGCAGGTGTTATTTTAGAAGTGTATCCCCCCTACCCTGACTAGGAAGAAGGGTCCCTACTTGGACAAAGGTGCAAACCATTGCCAACGAGAGACCCTCATTTCTAACAGTATGATAAAATCCTAAGTGAAATCTGACAAACAGCTCACCATACCCAACTTAAAGCACCTGTACCCAACTATTTACCACAGAATACATTTATTAGGGGGTGTAACACCCCAAACACCCTCTCCCCCCCCCCCGAATCTACGCCTCATTCACAATTTTTTTCAACTACTATGAGAGCGGGAGAAAAGTCGCTCTTACTGCAAATGCCCTTATTTTTATTTACAGAATAAAAATTAGCAAGCACTTAAACCTCCAAATAACCGTGGTACTCCAGACAATATGACAATAAAGCTGATTTTCCAGAGTTGTAAATGTGGAATTTGGGTGGAAAGACTGATCTGACAGTGGCATGTTCATGCAAACTGCAAAAAACACACATGGGCGTAGAGTCTCAAAAACGCCTGGGGTAGTTGAAATGACTTTTGGGCCCCTTCACCCTCCCCCATGAAGTCACAAAACGTGATATCACTTGATCTTGACATCGCAGGAAGTGACATCGCAACCTTTGATATCGGAAATATCACATTAAGTGACATTATTATTCCTTTAACAGCGGACATCACAGAATGTCACTTCATGAAAGTGGTCAACAAAACATGTTAAAAATGAACAAGTTGCAAATTTCTCATTGTCTATCCTTTCTGCCCCCTCTTCGTTTTCTCTATTTGCTTTGTCCTCTCCGTGTTATGCACTTTTCTTCATCTTTCATTCTTTCTCTTAATCCATTGTATTTCATTTCACTGTTCTTTCTTTTCCCCTCTCATATGGTTCTCCATATCTGTCTTTCATCGTTTCTCTTTTTTTTATTTTTTCCCATCATTTATCTCTTGGGAAACGGCCTTCACAACGCGGAATGAGCCATGTGTGCCATTTCAACGCAAGCGGAACAATGCTTACCTGAACCAAGCATATGCCTTAACCATGCATATGCATGGGTAAAGCAGTCAGCGGTCTAGCTGTGTAGTTGAGCAGGGAGAGGAACAGGAAGGATCGGGAGAGGAAGCTCCGGACGCAGCCTGGTAAGTGGGGCTGGGGCTGGGCTTTGGGGGTGTGGGTAGTCTTTAGGGCTGGGGATGGGTTTTAGGGCTCAGGGAGGGGGAAAGGGGCAGTTTTCAGGGGAGGGGGTCAGTTTTTGGGCTCAGGGCATGGGGGCTTGGGTCGTGGTAGTTTTTGGGCAGGAGGCAGGGGTTTAGGGCTCAGAGTGATGGGGGTCAGGGTAGTTTTTAGGGCTGGGCTGCATTTTAGGGCTCAGGGCGGGGGGCAGTTTTCAGGGACGGGGATCAGTTTTAGGGCTCAGGGTGGGGGGCTGGGGTATGGGTAGTTTTTTTGGGCAGGGCCCGGGTTTTGGGGCTAAGAGTGGGGTGTCAGCGTAGTTCTAAGCACTGGGGTAGGATGGATTGCAGGGCTGGGGTATCGGGTGTTAGGACGTAGAGCAGGGGCTGGGGTGTGAACTTTACCACACATATCCTTTTAGCAATCATGCCTGTCATGTAGTTCCTAGGAATGCCCAGGACCTGCTCATTTTGGATGACCTAAACTGAGGGCCCAAACAGGATATGTCAGCGGTTAGACCAGCTAGCTCTACAGTGCCACTACCACCCCCCTGTATCTTACATTGGTGTAGGTAGTGTCTGGCAGCCACTGAACATGACAACCCTGATTCCTCAGGGATCGTGGAAAACAGTTCAGTACTTTTCGCTCCGTCACTCGTGCTTACTTATTCTCAGAAAATACACAGGATGGCGATTAGGACGTTTCAATAAGTATTTATTGGTCCAGCGTCAGTCTTGGGTAGTACATATTTGCTGCGACAATCAGGAGACAGAAACATACAAAAGAGATGGCAAGTACCAATATAGTAAATAGTAGATTCATTTCTACCATAGTGCTAATAAGATAAACATGAGCAGTTCAGATAAAAACAGTAGCACTCGCATATTCCTAAAATGCGCGCCCTAAGTAATCTGCCTAAATATACCTAGCCTAGATCTGTATGTGTAGCATGTATATGTGTGTATGTATCTATCTAGCTAAGAATCCCCTAGGGATGAACCAGCCCCCTAACCTGATGGTTGAGGATGAAGGAGCCCGTCTCTGCTTCGAGGATGACACCCCGCAAGGGATGTCAGACCACTGTGTGTCGAAGATTCAGCATGCAGGACCCCGTGTCAGCTTGGAAGGAATTCTCCTCTGATTTGCAGGGGGAAATAAGGGTCTTATATACTTGAGTGGTCACTCCAGGGTTTCTTCTAGAACTGATATGTTTTGAAAACAGTCATGAATGTTTTGAAAAAACAATCATACATATATTTCCAAACAATTGTGATCATTCACAGCTGGCTGTTGGCCAAGGATGAAAAAAAGCGGTGGCCCTTATGCAGAGTAATTATGCCGTGCCTAAGGACATGTTTATGTACGTCAGGTACAGGGATTAGGATAGAATACTAAGAGCCTGGTGTTGAGGAGACAGGAGCAAGCTACTAGGCAATAGGTCACCTGTTTCAGAACCGTTATTGTCGTGTGGATGGGAAAATGTATGTAAAAAGGGGTATACATGACAGGACTAGCCTAAAGGACATGACACCCACTCCTCATCAAAAAGTCAACAGGGTCAGCTGAATAATGATAAAGCTCAAGCTATAAAAAGCATTTAAATCATTTGAAACTTAAAATACTAAAAAGCATTTCTTTAAACGTCTGGTAAAAATGTCCATAAAACTATTTTCTCTAAAAGCGTTCAAAAGGTCCTCTAAACTTGTATATGTGGTTATTATTTGACTGAGCACCTTGAAAGCCACTATGCTCAGTTAGAGCAGAGAAGGAAAAAATAAAAAAAAGTCAGTTTCGACCTTCAATTTGATAAATGTTTAAAAAGTTGCCAAACGGTTCCCAGCACAGGAGAGGCCAGATTGTTTATGAATCCTGCGCTGAAGACTCAACATCACTGAACATTGTATCCACAGGTGGCAATCCCTCCAGAACTTCCAGTATCGTCGAGTGAGCAAAGATGGTCATCTCCGGTTCCCACAGCAGCCGCCAGGGAAGAATTAGATGCTTGTACGCCTGATACCGATGCCTGTACTTCTGGAGCAGAGCCGGTATCCCTTCCAACAGGAGTGGAAACATCCCTTGGAGGCTCTAGAAATGCTGTCATCAACATGGGAATACGCTGTGGACAACTGTGCACGTGGGCCTGCAAGGGCGCCAGGAGCACTTCTATGTCCGGCTGCGCAACCGATGGAAGTGTCAGACACAGGTCGAACATGCAGCCGAATCCGCAGAAGAGGCAACAGAACACTGGCAGGACACAGTCTAGCCAGATCGGTCTGAAAGACAGGAACCAATACTCACTCAGCTCTCGAAGCCAAGGTGTACCCAGGTAGAACACCATACTCTCACGACAACTTCGTTCCAGCAGTGTTCTCTCCATGTCTTGAGGGATTGAGACGTCCATTGCAAAGCAATAGGATTAAAATCAGGATGCCCGCTACTGATAGCAGGACCAAAGGAAGCCCTCCAAAAATGCTTCCAAGTACGGAGTGTATGAAGGCTGGAATTACTCTGAAGATAGTCTCAGGGGTGGTTAAGAGAGCTGATCCAAGTCGCTTAAATAAGTGTACGATCCTACTCGTATCAGACATGTTAAACAAACGATGAACCATTTCTCCGAAATGGATCTGGAAGTTCGTACGGACCAGGGCCTGTATCTCTGCTGAAGACCTTGCAACCTGGAGATCAAAAGTCTCTCGGGCTAAAGTTAAGGCCACATTTTGTTGAAACAACATGGCTTTCAGTCTGCTCAGCGAATCAAGCCTAATACTGGAAACATTCAATGAAGGCCACAGTGGTGCCTCCCTAACTGTGCGAGCTGGGGGAAACAATACTTGCTTACAGCAAACAACCCTGAAGTTTACTGATATGCGATGCCTGGCACCATCCCGCAACAGCCTTGATCATTCAGCATTAAATAACTCCCATTCGAGAGCAACTCAAAAACTGGATGAATCACTGCCGCTGGGGAGCCTTTCAAGTAGCAAGATAAGTTCACTTTTGATGCATTACACGCTCCATGAAGCGACACTTCTTTGCACACTAAAGACCCACTTAAGGCCTTCCGGCTGTCTGGACAACTGAAGAAAACTTCAGTGTCCTTATTTCTGCACCTAAATCTATACGGCAACTCCCAGGTTTCCTGTATGTACCCTTCACCTAACGCTTCATACCTGCCTGCTTGGATGTATCTAAGGCAGTATTGGAACTGGAATGTCGTGACTGGCAGTGTGATATAGCCATGAATTAACCAATCTGTAGATGGTGACTGTGCTACTCTAAAAGGTAACTTCTCTAATTTTGCAATGAGCAGCATGATGTACTTTGCATCTCTGCGTGACATAGTCAATTGTCTGTCAGTCAGATTATAAGCCGAAAACAAATTTGTGCTGTTAATGTATCGCCATGGCACGTGGCCAGAACGCAATGATTGTAGCGTCCAGCTTAAAAGCACAATGGAGTGCAACTGAGATTGCCCATGTTGTAGTATAGACAAATCTTATTCCATTATGTCAATTGCAGAGGACACAATGTTGCCCAGTGAATAAATACGTGAAGAAAGTGTGGTCATACTATCGTCCGCCACAGCCAAGGCCTTTTCTAGGTTAAGTCTATCAATCTCACGTAATCTCTCAGCAGCATCCTGTTGGGAGACTTTCCATAGTTCATTGTAAATGGCATATAAGAAGCGTTTCTTACGCGGTTTCTTGGGACCTAGCAGGAAATCTCTAAGATCCATGTTTTCTGATAGAAGGGACAAGTGTTGTTTCACCTGTAATAGTGTTGAGGTTTTTAGCCATCCGAGGCACAACTTCCCAACACTATAAGAAGTCACTACCCCTGGGTCGTCTGTGTGTACATAGCGTGGGTCAGGCCTATGGATACTAAACCCTCTGGTGGTACCCTTGAATCTTGACTGACACCTATTTGTGTTGATAGGCCAAACCAACCATCCGTTCCAATTGGGAGTTGAGGAATTGTATGTACGATTCTGTATCATGGCACCCAGCATCTCCTCACTTATCAGTGTGTCATTTAACATACCTTCAATAGGTGTGGGCAAGGGAATGCATGGTTTTTTCAGGTCTTTTATTTTCGCAAACCCATAGCAGGTAGTCAGTTGCACTGTTCTGTTCAGGAATATTATCTGTAATGGAATGAGGTATGTTCTAACTAAAGCCTCTGTTCCCTGAACCTGCCAATCTTTCGTCCCCCAGATGGATTTTGTGTCTATCGTGTCCCTCCAATAGTCGAAACCTTGTATAGACAGTTGGGAGATGAAAGGTGCTGAATATATGAGCTTTGTATTTGTCAGCATCATTTTCTTCGCAGTTGCATTTGTCTGTACTAGCTTATAATAGTATGACATTGAGTCTGATGTATTGAACCCTGAAAAGTATGCAAATTTCTGTGCGAATGTGGCAGAACTACCTTTAGGTGGTGTCGGGCAATGTTCCCATTGATGGTAAGTGTTAACAGTGCGTGGGACACTTCCTCTATGCAAAAAGTGATGACCATAATGCTGGTAACAATACATACTGTCAAAGTCAGGTATATCTTCGTACAATTCCCTGTAAGAAATTGCAGCAGATTGTTCTAAGTCTGAGAGCATAGTATTCACAGTCTCAATGTCCCAATCATCAGAGAGTGTACTCGGGATAATGAAGTCATTCAATGAAATTTTAAATACGTGTGGAATTTTCAAATGTTCAGTAGGACCAAATACATCAGATCAAACCCTATCCCAAACTGTACCATCCGGTACTGGAACTGCTGAAATGATCACTAGGGACAAGTCTCTCTGTTCACGGTGTGATGACGTATGAGGTTTCAAGACCAAGTTCACAGGTTGGACTGCAGAACATTGTGGGAGGTAATGTCCATTCAGTAGTAGGAAAAAGACAATTACTATACCAATCCAAATTAACAGGAACAGGATCCCTAAGGCATACCAAAGATGCAACCAAGGGTATACTAAGTAAGTCTTTTTCAGCCAGAGATAGAATTGTCAAAGTTTTCCTTTCTTGGAAATAGGTGGCGTTTGCTCTGGTTCACTTGGATCGGAAGAGAAGTCATCGAAGTTGATGAAGTAGCCAGACTCAGTTCGATCTATCTTTGGTAGCTCAGCAGTGTTTTTAGAACTGGCAGTTGCTTCTTGTGAAGGCACATTGATGTAGATGTCCTTATTGGGCCGAATTGCCATTTGCGTTTCATTTGTATTTGGACGTTTTTCATCTTCAACTGGTGTAATTCGTACTCCATTATTTGATACTCCTGCATCTTGCGCAGAAGAGTCTTGAAACATTATTAGTCTTTCCATCTGAACCTCCTATATAGTAGCGAGAGGAGATCTGCGGCTACTCAGGATTCCACATGGCCTGCTGTTGGGAATCGGCCACATAGTGTGGTTTGATCAGATCAATGGAGACAAATCTTTTTTCTTTCTTGCCGGCAAGAGGCGGAAGAGCACTGTTCTTGTTCCTTGAACCGCCAGGACAGGTACAGGTGTTTTGTAGGATGGCCCAAACTCCTTCTTGTCCATGATCTTTTCTCTGACCAGGTCCCCAACCTTTGGGACCCAGGCAGGTCTTGCTGGAACCGGTTTCACTTCCCCAGGGGTGGTGCGTTTTACTTGGACGTTGCTTTGTAATGCCCGGAATTCATTGAGTTCCTGTAAAACAGTCAAACGATCATTCAATTCAAATGGTTTTACATCCACCACTGTGCTGGCACAATCGAGGTCAGGTACCCACATTCTTGTCCCAGACAGGATCTCATAGGGGTACGTCCTCCCAAGGAGCTTCTTGGCATGTTGCTTAGTGCCCTCTGGACCCCATATATGGGATTGACCCAAATACCGCCCTCACCTAATACCCTTGCTGTTAAGGATTGCTTTAGGTCCCGGTTTTCCTCTCCACCACCGAACTTCCCTCGGGATGGTAAGGGGAGGAGTACCTCAAGGCCACGCCCATACTTTCCATGGCTTCCTTGTAAGCCTGAGAGCTAAACGCAGGGCCACGGTCGGAATATAACATGCCAATTGCGTATGTCCTGATGAAGACTCACAAATCCTTTATAACAGTTCGAGCATCAGCCGAGCGCTGAGGCCAAACCCATAGAAATCTAGAGCATAAATCTACTGCCACCAGAATTTAAGGGGCTGCAGTGATCCAAACAGACACATGCGAGAGGTCTGTCTGAAATGAGTAATGGTGTCTGTGGTGGCCGTGCTACGGTGGAACATTTCATCTGCTGGCACATGTCGCACTTTAAGACATAAGCCTTTGTTTGTTTAGACAAACTTGGCCACCAGAATCGCTGCTTCAGTAATGAAATTGTAGCAGTGACTCCTGCGTGTGGTGAGCCCAGACCCTCGTGTGCAGCTAGTATTAAACCTAATCTGCGATCCATGTTTGGTATAACTCTATCCCCCACTCCTGGAATTTGAGCATAAGGTGTGTTTTGCACATCTAATTTATAGGAATATTTGAGTTGAAAGCCCTTTGGAATGGCAGAGCCATTTTTCGAGGCGTTGACAGCTATCAGTATGTCTCTGTCTATCCTTGCGCTAGAACGAGTGATTGCACCAACGGCAGCAGTTCGCACTGTCACCTTGGCGGCTTCACAGGGCCAGTGAATTCCCTTCAAGATGTATGACAACACACTGGTGACTCAAGGTGTGAATAACTTGAGCCCGTGGCAGGCATGCTTTCAGCTTTGCCACTTGTTGCCATAACAATTTATGCTTATTATGTGCAACCCTTGGAATCTCTAAACCCATTCTGGCCCCAGTAATGAAGATATTCATTGTAGGAGTGCACACAGTAAAACAAATCACACACTATCAGTGTGGGGAATTCCTGATCTGTATACAGTAGTACCAGAATCAGGGCTTTTAGTTCTGCCAGCTGGGCGGTACAATCTCCTAGAGATTGTATAGTTGTATTGCTGGGATGGAACTTACCATCCCGCATCCGACCCTTCACTATAGCACATGCTGTGGTATATTGCTGTTTACTTCCAATGGCAGGCTGAGCATATCCATCAGTTTAAGTGATGTATTCATATTTTTCTAGAGGCAAGATTTCATTTGGGATAGGGTATTCTTGTTCGTACTGCAGGAACGCTTGTGTTGTTAATGTAGAATCATATTTGCAGTCTACATCTGTTGCAGTGAGAGAATTAGCCCATTGTATCCATCGTGGATGCAGTGCTTTCACATTTGGAATGCTCGCTTTGGTAACAGCTTCTAAAGTTGGTACCGGGGTTACAGCGATTATGCATTTCCCCTGTGCTAGTGCTCTTTCTCTCACTACAGCAGTCTGTACTGCCATCAGTATTTTTTCAGTGGCTGCAAATCGTATTTCTGCATGTGTGTACAAATGTGATTTGTATACAATTGGGACTGTCTCACCTTCATTGAAAGTGATGTAGGTATATCCTGATAAACCCGGGACCACCCGGATTACCAAGTTGGTAGAATTCACACATGTGTGCAAATGTATAGATGCTATCATGTCAGCCTGAACTGAACGTCCAGTATCTGTGGGTTTCTGTGTCCACTGATGTGCTGTGAAATCAGGTCTGATTAAGCCGTAGAAAGGTTTTACTTTTTCTGCGTAATCCAGAATGTATGTTCTGCCAAAACTTAGAAATCCTAAGATGGAATGTAAATCCTTTAGATTCTTTGGAGGTTGGAGAAGAGCACACTTTTGTGAAAAGTTGACTGCCAGGCTCTTGCCTTCACTTGAAAGCTCATATCCCAGAAATAGGACATTGAGATCGGCAATTTTAGATTTCTTGAAGTTAAATTTGTAGCCCAAATTGGCGAATCCCACAATTATGTTGTTCACCCTGCTTAAGTTAAGTGTTCAAGTAATTAATCGTCCGTCAGATAGATGTCATCTACATAGGACACTGCCTCCTCATCGCATGTTTGTAATATTACTGACACTTTTGCCAAGAATAGCCCCGGGCTGTTCTTATACCCCTGGGACAAACGACAAAAATTCAGCTGAGTGCGCAGAGAATGCTGTCAAATATCTGCTGTCCGGAGCTATATTTTGGCAGAAGAATCCATTCGAGATATCTAATGTTGTTTTGTATTTTTCCCCACAATGTTATTCATTAATGCAACACTATGTGCATTTTGAACTGCAAATGTTTGTGTGCATGTGTTTAAATGTCTGTAATCTAAAACTAGACAATATGAATTGTCAGATTTCATTGCGGGAAACAAAGGATTGTTCATTGGGGAGGTGCAAGTCTCAATCACACCTTGGTATTCGAGTTGGTCTAATATTTCTTTGACCTGTCTTTTTGCATCTTTCTTAATAGGGTACTGTCTCTGTCAATTTGGAGTAGATTTTAATGGGATTTCATGGTTTGCAGGTTCCACGTCCCACCCTACATGGTTGTGGTATAATGCCCGAGCTAGCGCTAGCGCCCACTCCTGTGCGTATGAATTTTTTTAAGATTCTGGAACAAGGTCGGAGAAAGAAGGTAAAATTACGCTTTCCCCTTTTGGGCAACCCATCACAAACTCAGGCGGCCGATCTTTTTCTGCTAACAGGATGTCATATTCATACGTTAAGTTCTCCCAAAAGAGACCTTTAACCTTTCTTGAGATGTCCCCCTCTATTTGGAGTGCAATTTCCTACAGTCTATGTGGGACACTAACTCTGGTATCAGGTGTTTCCACCGTGATATGTTAATTCAATACTGCTGTCACCAGAAAATCCTTCAGGTTCTGGTGAGCTATTGTTACTTCTGCCGCGCTGTCTAGCATCGTCAGAGCCCATTCCCAGTTCAGAAGCTGAGTCCTCAGTAACCTGGGCATGTCTAATTTTTAAGCCAGCTACTTTCTTCTTTTTGAATTGAGGTTTTGCTTTAGATTGTTCTTCCTGTTTGATAATATAATCCGAAGTACGATGTGTTTCTCTGTTTGTCTTTGGTCGATCTTCAGTCTTTTGTTCTGATCGCCTGTCCCTCTCCGAGTTTTTTGATGAACCCTGGAAGGAACGAAAGGAACGTGTATCAGTGCCCTGATACCTATCAGGTTTCCTAATGTTATCACAATTCCTAAGGTTGTACCTCTTTTCAGAGGACTCCCGTTGGGGAGACCCACCCCTTGGTTGTGAATTCTTTTCTGTATTGTTATTTTTGGATTGTTTGTTATCCCACTTCTTTTTAGAAGAAGAGGGTGCTTGCTTCGAGTTGTCCTTGTCGGGTCTACCCACCATTTGTGGCTTCCCGGCCTTGGTTCCCAAATTATCTCTACCTAATGCAGCACAGGTTTATTTATTTAATTTATTTATTTGAGCATTTATTGAGTGCGCGGCTCCCTCCAACGGAGGTGTCCAGGCGCTAAGGCGGCAGATTAACACAGCGGCACAGGAAAAAGGGCTAGGTGCGGTCGAATAGCCAGGTCTTCAAAGCTTTCCTAAAGGCTGATTCTGGTTCGGTCATACGGAGATAGAAAGGCATGGTATTCCAGAGCTTCGTGGTTCAGACCGCAAAGGCTCTGCCACCTATCCTGGCCTTACGAAAGCGGAGAGTAGTTAGCAAATTCAAGTGGTTGGATCTCAGGACCCGGTCGTGTTGGTAGCTTTGCAATCTGAGTCTCAAACATGTCAGGCCCCGACCCATGGTGGCTGTGTATGCCATTGTGTGCGCCTTAAATTAAATTCTTCTACTGACGGGCAGCCAATGATGATTTCGCAAGTGGGGAGAAATGGAATGACGGAAAGGCACCTTGCAGATCAATCTAGCTGCAGCATTTTGAACCATTTGTAATCTGCTGATCAAATATGCTGGGAGACCGAAGTAGAGGCTGTTGGAGTAGTCCAGGCAGGATGTAACCAAGGCATGAACTACAGTCCTCCTGCAATCCAGCCTGAGAAAATGGAGGAATTTCCTCACGGTTCGCAGCTTCCAAAAGCATACGGAGGAGACCTGACTAATCTGGGTCTTACAGGAGAGAGCATTGTCGAATTTGAACCCCAGATTCCTTGCCAACTCCACTGGAACAGGAAGAGGGTTCAGTTCTGGTGGCCACCAAAGCTTGGAGGGAGGTGGGACAGGTTGGTTAAAGAAGAGCACCTCAGTTTTCTCTGTGTTCAACTTTAGGCAGTTTTGAGTCATCCAAGCGAGATGTTACTCAGGCACCATCTAAAGTTAACAAAAGCAGCCTCCGAATGTTCTTTAAAAGAGAACATCAGCTGGGTGTCATCAGCGTAGGAAATCACTTTCACCCCGAGAGTCTCAACCAAGGTCGCAAGTGGGGTGAGGTATACGTTGAAGAGTAGAGGGCTCAGTGCAGAACCCTGAGTGACCCCGCACACAAGAGGCTTCCGAGCAGAAACAAAGGGACGCAGGAAAACCTGTTGTGTGCGGTTCTCCAGGAAAGACCGGAGCCAGGCTAAAACAGTACTCCGTACTCCCAGATGTTTAAGTCTCTCCAGGAGAATCGGATGGGCCACAGTATCAAAAGCTGCGGTTTCTTAAATAATTTTTGGTAATTCTCGCTCCTTATTTATAGGAGCTATTTCCCTTAGGCGGCTGTGTATGGCCACTGCTGCTGCCTCCCCCTTTATGTTGCTCAGCATGATTGCAGAGACTTGGGCAAAATTACCCATCAGTTTCATTCCCCAGTCCAGGGCAGGTCCTGCCCCGTACTTATTCTATATCTGTTTCAATACATCAGGAATAACTGCTATGGAAGGGCCTACCGTGTATTCTGATATAAACAGCAGCAAAGATTGTTCTCCAAGTGGTACAATCCCCGATTGAGGGAACCATCTCCATTGGCAAGCACATGGTTAGCATTCTATGTTTTTCCTGGGGACCCGTATGGGGAAATACTGCTTCCAGCTGTGCAATTTTTTGTGCTATCCAGAACGGAATCTGCTCCTGTTTGGAAGGTATTGTCCCTATCACTGATTTTAGTGTCTGTGGGCTTATTGTTGGTGCTGCTTGATGTGGACCAGCTGGAGCATGTCTTGCAGGTTGGACTGTCAATGTTCGTGTGACAAACTGGACAATGTGTCTGTATAGCCTGACTATGTCTTTGTATATTGTACGGACTTCATCCACTGGTAGTGTATCTGTCTCGGGATGTAGAGTGTATGTCGCTAAGACCGGCCAGGTCGCTTCTTCTCTGCTGAGTGGGCTGAGTCTCATGACAGATGTTGTGTGTGGGAGAGCGCCTTTAAACCAGTTCCTGTGTTGCTGGCAAGTTAATGGGACTTCAATGTCTTCGTATGAATATGTATTCTTTCGGTGGTTCAACTACAATGTATGTGTGAAACAAGTTAATCTGCGGATCTGCAGGTGAGATCTGAACCCAGGAATAGAATACCTCTGATCCGAACACCTCTTGTGCCTCAATCACGAAGGTAACACAGCCACCTGTTGCTGGTACACCGTGTTCTAACAATTTCATAGTTACTGCATGTCTGCAGTTTTCTGCAATGTTAAGAGCATTTGCAAATTCGTCTTCCCCCGTACCTGAACCACTACTCATGGACTCAGTCATTTTTAAAGGAGTAGAGAAAATTTAAGAGCTATGGTTTTGCACAATGTGGGAACATTTTATCCTTACAAGCTTGTTTAAACCTTCAGCCAATACACAGGGTATATCTGCTCAGCTGAGGCGGATATCCCTTCCCACTTTAGACGTCTCTGAAAGGGCTTTCTGAGAAAGCAAGACTGAACTACTCAGATTTTAACTGTTAATATAAGACCCAAACCAATGTTTGGCGCCATGTCGTGTGGTTCCTGGGAATCCCCAGGACCTGCTCGTTTTGGATGACCTAAACTGAGGGCTTGGTGTCCCAACCGCTTCCGGACACACCCACAGGATATGTCAGCCGTTAGACCAGTTAGCTCTACAGTGCCACTACCACCCCCTGTATCTTACAGTGGTGTAGGTAGTCTCTGGCAACCACTGAACATGACAACCCTGTTATGGCAAATGCACAAGACCATACACATTGCAGGCATAGAATGACTCTGTGCTAGGCAGTTGAAACATAGATGGAGTGTGACTAGCTACATCCAAATCAACAGATCTGTTAGACACTTCTCCAATATTGACTCATGGAAATACCCGGAACCCTATTAAATAGAT
Organism: Calotriton arnoldi; assembly: GCA_963921515.1. NCBI lineage: Eukaryota > Metazoa > Chordata > Amphibia > Caudata > Salamandridae > Calotriton > Calotriton arnoldi. The sequence continues at coordinate 447,215 of CAWUFW010011958.1, read as the reverse complement.
CATGTAATGAAAAACAAGCAATACCATGTGGTCCTTTACATAACCTAGCGTCTGTCCATCCATGTCAATGCGGATGTTACCTTGAGGCACGTAAACTCGTACCTTATACATGTGATGAGTGTGTGCATGCATGATGTAGATCTCATATGTGTGAGTATATTGTGCTGTAACTTGCAGGTAATTGCCCAAAATTATTCAATGGTAACATTTTTGTGGGAGACAGTATTGGTAACACCACCAGTAGGTGGACTTCGAAATGGGCTGTATGCTGAGAACACAGTGCATACATGCCTGTGGTACTTTACACATTGGCTTTTATCTTCACACAACACTACAAAGGCATTATCATGTGTTGGTTGTAAGACTTTGGGTAGCCTGGGTAGCCAGGCATTTCACTGCATTGGTATCTGTGGACTGGTGACATGTGCCACATTTACTCATTCCTATTCTGTCTGCACTGAGGTAGGAGTCCTTACAGCATGTGTGGACCTGCCACACAAAATTGTCCATATATTTCTGTGTGGACAAATACACTAGCAATGTGCATCAGACAGGCAGTTTCTTGACAGCATCCTTTAAACCACCATGGCATGCTTTGCTTCTCTGTCACCCCATCTCACATGTCACTGGTTTGCAGTACTCTGAGGGAAACTCAGGTACCCATGATGCTAGATGACAATTGCCATATATCATGATAAATGTGGGCTAATTGGTGAACCTAAGTAAGTTATTAATATGAAAAACGGACTTACACACTCACAATAACAAAAGGGGCTATGCAATTTGCCCAACTTGAAAAAAAATATATAAATGCTTTATTAGGGAAAAAACAACAGACATACATTAATAAAATCTTCTTATCCGATAAAGGATCCTCAGTGCTACTTTGGTCGCCTAGCTGTCTGATATTACATTGTTATGACCCTTATCTATAAATCGTAATTTGTAGCACTACAGCAAACTGTTGTAGAGTAACCGACAAACATCGTACAAAACCTCAATACACAAAATGGAGGGGGTGGGAGAGATGGGGAGGGGGGTCGTTATGCGGGAAACAACCTTTAGAACGCATGCATTACATCGCATGCCATTAGATCGCGGTTTTTACAACGAAAGTCGTTACAACGACTTGCACTGGAGGGCGCTATAGGACAAGGAGTAGTTTAAATTACTATCCAACACCTTCCCTACTGTACGTAGGCTGGAGTTGGAATAGTAAATTAAACTACTCCTAAGTCCAGCGCCCTCCAACGCAAGTCGTTGTAACGACTTGCGTTGTTAAAACCGCGATCTAATGGCATGCGATGTAATGCATGCGTGGTATCGTCATACATCCCGTTATGCATGTTCTCAGAAGTGATCTGTTTGAGTGACTGTATAGTTATGTAATGAGTTGGTGCAGAGTCCGTGGTTATCCAATCCTGTGTGAGGGAGTCCTTATGCAATAGTGCTGCAAGACGGTGAGGTCTTGCACCTAGTGGGTAAGGGGGGGGTTGGGGATAGGAGGAGTAGCGCTGTGTTTTTTAGTGGGAGGAGGGGAAGGCACCGGAGAGTCAGGTTGCAAGGTAAGTAGATAAGCTTGGTATATGTGCCAAATATCCTTCGGGCAAGACGTGGGTGGTTGTAGTGTGGAGTATATCTCAGTTTCCATGTGGCAGTAGGACATGCTCTGGAGCCAGGCCTCCTTTGTGGGACAGAACCGATCTCCCCAATGCACTGCAATTTCCCTCTTGGCTAATAATAGAGCAATAGCTGTAAATCTGCGGTAGCAGAGTGGGAGGTCAGAAACAATGTCAAGCAGGGCCAGCTTGGGGGATGGTGCAAGAGTTGTGGATATCATGATCAATGATGTTTGGAACCCCGATGCCCAGTAAACGGAGATCTCAGGGCAGGGAAACATTGTTTACAACGCACGCCTTACAACGCGTGTCATTACAACAAATGTTTTACAACGTGAAATACATTACAACGCATGTCATTACATCGCATAATCCATTACAACGCATTCCCCAAAGTAACGCCCCGGCGGAGTTAGAATAGAAATTGCGTTGTAATGGATTATGCGTTGTAATGACATGCGTTGTAACGACATGCGTTGTAATGGATTTTGCGATGTAAAAAAATGTGTTGTAATGACACGCGTTGTAACGCGTGCGTTGTAACGTCATACATTCCTCAGGGCAGGCCCATGTCATGTGGGCAAAATCAGCTACGGGTGATCAGCACTTGGGGCATCCCGAAGGTTTGGACGGATCGTACTTGGCCAGTTCGACGGGGTGACATCGAACCTATGGACAAATCGGAAATGGAGGAGCTTGTGGCGATGGTTAGGCAATACAAGTTTTATTTGTGCACAGCTGTGGGCCCAATCTTTGTCCAAGAGTGGGTGTCCCAGGTCCTCCTCCCAGCGGCAGCGGGCCCCTCTATCGTGCACTTGTTTCAAATTCATGCATGAGAGGTAGAGTTTAGCGATCAGGTGGGAGCCCTCTGAGTCCGCTATGAGTAGTGTGAGAGGTGGGAATTCCGCAGGTGACAGAGGATAGGAGGGCATTACTGCGCGCAGAGTGCCGTGTGGCCTAGTAAGGATAAATCTGTCCATGTATGATAGTTCCATGTCTTGGGAGATGTCAAGCTGTGTCCTGATATGGAAATCTGGGAAAAGGTCCCTGAAGGTATTTAGGTGAAGTTTCTGCAAGGTACGTAGCGCCAATCTCTCAGAAGTTAGAGGAATCCACGGGTTATGAGGTAGAGGTAATTTAGGGGAGTACAGAGAGTCGAAACCCAACAGTCTGCTGAGCTATCGCCAGGCCCAACATGTAGTTGACAGCATTTGGACTTCTTCGGGGTCTAGCCGAACGCCTTGTGGTAATATGGCGTTAAGGGGTGTGGGGTCTGCTAAATCCTGCTCAGGCTTATTATACGGCATACGGGCATCGGGATGGAACCAATAGTAGGCGAACTGTACTTGTGCCCCTAGATACTATAAGCAGAAGTCGCGGACTGAAAATCTGCCTCATTCGTAGGGGAGCATGAGGGTGTCCCATGCTATATGTGGCCAGTGGCCCGCTCATGCCAGGCGTATCAATAGGCTACGTAGCTGCAGAAAAAATGCATTGGTCAAAGGGATGGGTATGTTTACAAAAAGATATAGGAAGTGGGGGAGGACATTCATCTTGATAAGTGCTATGAGCCCGGCCATGGAGAGCAGCAGGCAGGTCCAGCGGTCCACCTGGGTGGCAAGTTTATCCATGACTGGGCCGTAATTGAGACGGATAATCTGGTCCCTGCTTCTATGAAGTGTGACTCCCAGATATCTGGTGGTATCAGCTGCCCACCGAAAGAGGTGCTCACTGAGCAGGAGTTGTTGAGTCCGTCAAGGGGAAAAGCTCAGATTTGTCACAATTCATACGCAGGCCTGACATGTCTCCAAATCGAATGATTTCCTCCACTAAGGGGTTTAGATTTTCGGAGAGGTGCCTGATGTACAGCAGAATATCGTCTGCATACATGGACATTAAAAGAGGGCCGGGAGGGAACCGGAGGCCCCAATGCAGATGCTTTTCCTGGAGGTGTCTGACCAGGGTATCCATGGCTATAATGAATAGTAATGGTGATAGTGGGCAGCCTTGCCGGGTTACCCTAGAGATGGGGAAGGGATCCGAGAGAGAGACGTTCAGCCGCAGCTGAGCCCTGGGTGCTGAGTACAGGAGTGAGACTAATGCGTTAAAACTGTTGGGTATGCCAAGTTTACAAAGCGTTGCATTAAGAAAGGGCCACTCAAGTGAGTCAAAGCCTTCTAGGCATCTAAAAGTGCCACCGTCGCAGGAGTCGTAGGTGACACTCTATTCAGTACTGAGAATACTGTCCTAAGGTTGAGTGCGGTTGACCTATGCAGGATGAAGCCTGTCTGGATCGGTGAGAGGATCTGATGTAAGAGCAGTGACAAGTTTAGGAGGGACAAAGGTCTATATGAAGCGCATCTGGTGGAATCTTTTCCAGGCTTCAGTAATAGTGTAATAGGCAGCCTCCCGCATAGTGGGAGGGAGTGTACCGTTCTGTAATGATTCTGAGTATACTTTCAATAGATGAAGCAGCAGCTTCTGTTTGAATGCTTTATAGAAGGCGCCAGACAGGCCGTCCATGCCCGGGCCCCTTCGAGCCATCTAGTGAGTCTATTGCCTGGGTAAGTTCTTCAACAGTAAAAGGTTCGCTGAGAAATTGTGCCTCTCCAGTAGACAGCCAGACCAATGTCACTTCCTCAAGCTAGGCCAAATGGGCTGTTGAGTCGGGAGGCAGCCTGGAGGTATATAGTGGTTGATAGTACGAGACTAGCTCACGTAGTATGTCGGCATTGTCTGAGACGTTAGTACCGTCTTCTAAGCAAAGGGACATGATGTATCCTGCTCCCCGGTGGGGTCGCAGGAGACGAGCCAATGTCTTCCCAAGGCGTTCTCCCTCTCCATATCTGCATGCTGCACTATATTTACTCAGTAGCTTGGCTTCCCTTTCAGCTAGTTCATTAACTTCTGCTAGGAGGGTCGCTCGTTTATGTAATGTACTTGCAGTGAGTGTTGGGTCATCTGTGTTGTCAATGGCCATCAGTTCTTTTTAAAGTCGAGCCAGGTCGTTGCGCAGTGCTCGCAGCACTCCTGACTGCTTGGATATACAGATGCTGCGAATGTACGCCTTGAAGGCTTACCACAATACGGAATGTTGCATAACAGACCCAGTGTTGAGTGCAAAGTATTCAAGGATTGCGTCGTAGAGCCCCAAGTGTAACACCTCATCTAAATGCGTCATCGTAGGAAATGACCATCTGCACTCCCAGCCCTTAGTGTATGGGACCATGAGATGTAGGAGCACTGGTGCATGATCCGAGAGCATACGCGGCAGCGTCACCACATTTCGCACCCACTGACAGGCAGTAGCGGAGATGAACCAATAATCGACGGACGTCCATACCGAGTGTGGAGCTAAATGAAATGTGTAGCCTGGGCTTCCAGGGTGCCGTGTGCGCCAAGCGTCTCAGAGGGCCAGTGAATCCAAGAGGGCTCGGACTATACGAAGGGATTGAAATTTGTTACCCTGGCCTGAGCTAGATGTGTCTTGGCTGGGGTCAAACCATAGATTCAACTCTCCGCCCACAAATAAGGCATTGGGTCGAATCGGTCCAGAAGAGTGGAGAGCCCATTAAAGAAGGATGGGTTATCTGTGTTCGGGGCACATATATTTAAAAACAGGGTCTCCCTGCCTAGGAGTGTTCCCGCTACCAAGACGTACAGTCCCTGATCATCTGCAATGGTGGTATGGTGTGTGAATGGGAGACTATGATGTAAGAGTATACACACCCCGTGGACTATGTACTGTACCCAGCAAAGTACCTAAGAGGGCCCCAAGAAGAGGCGAATGGGGGGGAGGCCTGTAGTGGGAGCTGCGTTTCCTGGAGAAAGGCTATCTTGATATGGTGTCTGTGTAGATAGGATAAGACTAACTTACATTTTTATGGATTGTTGAGTCCTCGGACATTCCAGGTCAGTAGCCGGGTTTCAACTGCTGGCTTGCGGGCTCCCATCTCTTTTATAGCGGAATGATGCTGACTCTGTGTCTAGTGTTGGGTATGGCGTGCCCTGGGGATGAGGGGGGTATACATGAGGAAAGACCGAGGGGAGGGGAAATCAATGCAAGAACAAATCTAGTTAAACCCCAATGAGCCCAACCACCACCCACACCAGGCGTGGGAAGCCTGGCGAATTCCCATTGCCCAAGATCCCAAAAACAAAAACCCAAAAATGGTAACATTCGGAGTCATTCGTGGGAGGCGGGCAAAGCCTCGGGGCCTAACGCCCAGACTGTACAGATCCTTGTAAGCAACTATATTAATTGAAAGTAGCGGTTATGTAACATTTGTGAACAAAAAAGCAAATATCCGTAACATTAACAGCCTCAGCACATCCAGTTGTGACACGCATCCCAGTCCCAGGCAATGCTAAGTTATGTAGAAGAGAGATACGTTGATCAGTGGGGAATAGTTCCGCGCTGCCCATCAATTGTCTGTCCGGGGATGAATGTTCCGGTGAGGAATAGGGGCTACAGTGGATACTGTCCTTCAGTTTTTTACAAAAGGGGAGGCCATCTGCAGGTGAGTCAAAGAACCTGGGCTTATCATCCACTGTTACTCGCAATCTTGCAGGGTATAGCAAGCCATATTTAAGGCCAAGTTTCCTTAGCTGAGCCTTTGCTTCTGTATATTTTCACCTTGCCTCTTGGACTGCAAGTGCATTATCTGGGAAAATGGAGAGCGTGGCACCCTGGTACCGCAATGGGGAGTTCTCAAGGACTAATCGAAGGATAGTGTCCCGGTCTCTATAATTCAAAAGGTGGACCATGATGGGACACGGACGGGTTCCGGGGGGCGGGAGGGGCCCAAAGATCTGTGTGCCCTCGCTTCTATAAATATTTGGAGAAATGCTGTGCTCTGAACAGGTCACTGAGGAGGATCTCCATGAACAGTTCTGGGCGCTCAATGTTGGTCGACTTCGCCAAGCCGCGAATCTGCACAATGTTTCTCTAAGACCTTGCTTCTAAATCTTCGTTTTTAACTGCTACTGCTTTCAGGAGTCGTTCTGTTTTTTCCAACCGACGTGCCATTGCATTGGTCTGATCCTCGTGCATGGACACTCGCTCCTCCACTGTGTCCAATTGGGCGCCATGTCCATCCAGCCATTCCCCCATTCGGTCTAACCATGGTAGCTAAGATGTCAAATCTTGCGTCAATGGCGTGTAATCTCGATTTAAGTATGGCTATGATAGCTGCTGTACTCTCAAGGGAGGAAGGGGGGCATCCATCCCCTGATCACTATCCGGGTCAGGTGCTTGCCCTGGGCGGTCAGCCACACCAGGCCTGCCGAAGGTGAGTCGCCGTTGTTTGGGGCCTCCGTGGCCCATATTCACACTGAGGGCGCTCCCGGGGGCAGATGTTGTGCACTTGGGTATGGGAACCCCAGTAGGGTCCAGCTGGAAGGACGTAAAGCAATCAGGTGGGTACCTCTCTTGCAGGCGAGCAGGGGGTGGCAGTCCCGAGGGTATTACTCAGTCCAGTGTTATGCGAGGGGGGAAATGCAGCTACCTGAGTGCATTAGTAGTGTCTCACAGTGCTTGAATTAATGCAAGGAGAGTCTCCCCAGTGGGAGGTGCCCAGGCAAGAATGCATTATTTACGAACACGAGGGAACCAAATTTGATCCCATTCAAGCTGCACAGCCACGACCATTACGAATGAATCCAATAAATCAAATTCACGTTTGACTCTTCAATTATTCCACATTTTACTCCATTACTATTCACTTTTTCTCACTTTGTATTCTTCAATTCATTTTACTCATTCTTATATTTGTTCTCGGTTTTTCATAAAAACACAGGAAAATTAAATGTTTCCACATGCCACGATTTATTTAAAATCACCCAATGCATTTCAGGATGTTCCCTTCGTCAGGGGTATCTAGGGTACAAAAAATTATTAAATTACTAACCATCAGTGCGGTTATGACACTTATAATGCAATAAACAAACTGGAAACAGCCATTTTACTATGAATGAATTAAACTTTGAAGCGCTGTTACATCATGGCTCAACTACTCTTCTATTTGTGCGGTCTTCAACTTAAAAATAACCCATGTTAAACTCCCCGACTGACCAAACACTTCACGTATCTGAATCCGAGCCACCATTAATCCTAAACTGCTGCGTGTTCACCCGTGGAGCCTTTGTTTTATCACTGTTACAACAGTACTCTGAAGCACGCTTACCGTGACATATGCTGATCTGCCTCAGGAAAAACACATTACTCGATTTCAATTCCTTGCAACACTAATTCATTCCATCTCGCAGTTTTTCCTTTGGTGTGCCTCCACACGTCTTTTCATTATAAATGTTAACTGCAACAAACTGTTTGAAAGCCTTCACTTATATTTATCCCTCGCAACTCCCCCCAGGTGATCTGTCACGTGCCGTAGTGCACAGACTAAACTAAGCACCGGACTTCAAAAATTGCGCGCTGGCTCTCATGCTACTGATCTAAAGGTACTCAATTTCCCAGAATACCTTAGCAATTAGATCGGAAACACATTACGCTCCCCACCCAAATGGCTACACATTCCTATTACTTTAAATGGATCGATATATGAAACATTTGAAAAATGAATAAAGCAAACAGAGTTTAAACATGTAACAAGGATTTCGCAAACAGGCCATATTTGCCTCATAATTACATGCCAGTAATCCGTTATGTTATGCATTATGTTTATACTGATGGTAATCGTGCATGCCAAGGAAACATAACTCCCGTGTTGTCCAAGTTATTCACAATATGTTAATGTCCCACTATTTCAAACTATTCGACGCTCCACTTTCATCCTGGGTGCAATCTCACAGTTTTTGGACGGAAAGTTCATTCAAATGCATAACAATGGTGGTGAGATGCAAACCGATGTACTCCAATTTGACTGTACTCATATTTAATGTACTCCATAACTTCAACACTCTGTAGGCGTGCTCGCTTGCTCCGCGCTCCGCCCAATTGCGCTGCAATGTAGAACGAACACGAGGGAAATAAATTTGATCCCATTCAAGCTGCACAGCCACGACCATTACGAATGAATCCAATAAATCAAATTCACGTTTGACTCTTCAATTATTCCACGTTTTACTCCATTACTGTTCACTTTTTCTCACTTTGTATTCTTCAATTCATTTTACTCATTCTTATATTTGTTCTCGGTTTTTCATAAAAACACAGGAGAATTAAATGTTTCCACATGCCACGCTTTATTTAAAATCACCGAATGCATTTCGGGATGTTCCCTTCATCAGGGGTATCTAGGGTACAAAAAAATAATTAAATTACTAACCATCAGTGCGGTTATGACACTTATAATGCAATAAACAAACTGGAAACAGCCATTTTACTATGAATGAATTAAACTTTGAAGCGCTGTTACATCATGGCTCAACTACTCTTCTATTTGTGCGGTCTTCAACTTAAAAATAACCCATGTTAAACTCCCGACTGACCAAACACTTCACGTATCTGAATCCGAGCCACCATTAATCCTAAACTGCTGTGGGTTATTTTTAAGTTGAAGACCGCACAAATAGAAGAGTAGTTGAGCCATGATGTAACAGCGCTTCAAAGTTTAATTCATTCATAGTAAAATGGCTGTTTCCAGTTTGTTTATTGCATTATAAGTGTCATAACCGCACTGATGGTTAGTAATTTAATTATTTTTTGTACCCTAGATACCCCTGACGAAGGGAACATCCCGAAATGCATTGGGTGATTTTAAATAAATTGTGGCATGTGGAAACATTTAATTCTCCTGTGTTTTTATGAAAAACCGAGAACAAATATAAGAATGAGTAAAATGAATTGAAGAATACAAAGTGAGAAAAAGTGAATAGTAATGGAGTAAAACGTGGAATAATTGAAGAGTCAAACGTGAATTTGATTTATTGGATTCATTCGTAATGGTCGTGGCTGTGCAGCTTGAATGGGATCAAATTTTGTTCCCTCGTGTTCGTTCTACATTGCAGCGCAATTGGGTGGAGCGCGGAGCAAGCGAGCACGCTTACAGAGTGTTGAAGTTATGGAGTACATTAAATATGAGTACAGTCAAATTGGAGTACATCGGTGTGCATCTCACCACCATTGTTATGCATTTGAATGAACTTTCCGTCCAAAAACTGTGAGATTGCACCCAGGATGAAAGTGGAGCGTCGAATAGTTTGAAATAGTGGGACATTAACATATTGTGAATAACTTGGACAACACGGGAGTTATGTTTCTTTGGCATGCACGATTACCATCAGTATAAACATAATGCATAACATAACGGATTACTGGCATGTAATTATGAGGCAAATATGGCCTGTTTGTGAAATCCTTGTTACATGTTTAAACTCTGTTTGTTTTATTCATTTTTCAAATGTTTCATATATCGATCCATTTAAAGTAATAGGAATGTGTAGCCATTTGGGTGGGGAGCGTAATGTGTTTCCGATCTAATTGCTAAGGTATTCTGGGAAATTGAGTACCTTTAGATCAGTAGCATGAGAGCCAGCGCGCAATTTTTGAAGTCCGGTGCTTAGTTTAGTCTGTGCACTACGGCACGTGACAGATCACCTGGGGGAGTTGCGAGGGATAAATATAAGTGAAGGCTTTCAAACAGTTTGTTGCAGTTAACATTTATAATGAAAAGACGTGTGGAGGCACACCAAAGGAAAAACTGCGAGATGGAATGAATTAGTGTTGCAAGGAATTGAAATCGAGTAATGTGTTTTTCCTGAGGCAGATCAGCATATGTCACGGTAAGCGTGCTTCAGAGTACTGTTGTAACAGTGATAAAACAAAGGCTCCACGGGTGAACACGCAGCAGTTTAGGATTAATGGTGGCTCGGATTCAGATACGTGAAGTGTTTGGTCAGTCGGGGAGTTTAACATGGGTTATTTTTAAGTTGAAGACCGCACAAATAGAAGAGTAGTTGAGCCATGATGTAACAGCGCTTCAAAGTTTAATTCATTCATAGTAAAATGGCTGTTTCCAGTTTGTTTATTGCATTATAAGTGTCATAACCGCACTGATGGTTAGTAATTTAATTATTTTTTTGTACCCTAGATACCCCTGACGAAGGGAACATCCCGAAATGCATTGGGTGATTTTAAATAAATTGTGGCATGTGGAAACATTTAATTCTCCTGTGTTTTTATGAAAAACCGAGAACAAATATAAGAATGAGTAAAATGAATTGAAGAATACAAAGTGAGAAAAAGTGAATAGTAATGGAGTAAAACGTGGAATAATTGAAGAGTCAAACGTGAATTTGATTTATTGGATTCATTCGTAATGGTCGTGGCTGTGCAGCTTGAATGGGATCAAATTTGGTTCCCTCGTGTTCGTTCTACATTGCAGCGCAATTGGGCGGAGCGCGGCGCAAGCGAGCACGCCTACAGAGTGTTGAAGTTATGGAGTACATTAAATATGAGTACAGTCAAATTGGAGTACATCGGTGTGCATCTCACCACCATTGTTATGCATAAGAATGCATTATTTGCCAGCTAGGACTGTACCATAAAGGAGCAAGCCGTGTGTTTACTCTGAGAGGCAGGTCCGATGTGGTGCGTGCTCAAGCCAGGGCAGCCAGCCAGCAGTTGGTCGTCAGCAGTGAAGGGGGGCAGCCAGGTGGATACCTCTGCTGCTTCTGCTCAGGGCCTTCCCACAGACCCCGCCTCCACAGGAGTCACAGGGGCAGATCAGGCCGTTGTCCTTCGATATCCAGTATCTGCACCCGAGCCCGCAGATGGAGCCTTAGAGGGAGGGAGAGCCGGCAGGGCACTGCAGCCCTGGCCTCAGGCTCACCCGCTGCCCCTGTCACCGCGGGGCCTCTGAGGTGGGCCAGACCTCCCCTCCCCCCGGTGGGCCTCAGGCACATTGAACTGCAGTTCCGGATGTCTCCCCCTCGGCAATGCAGGATCGACCCGGGGTCAGCTTTTGGTGATGGGCAGAGGGGCCCCGCAAGCCCGGCAGTGCCAGCGGCGAGGAGGGGGTCGGCCCGGTCTCACAGCCCCGGGCCAGTCCACCTCCCCAGCACACCCAGCGTGGTGGAACTAGCCATGAAATAGGCCCCTCACCTGATGCATTGTATCGGGCTGTTCCGGTACAGGTATCGCCTCTTTGTTGCCAGCAAAGCTGCATGAGAAAGTGGGGAGTGGGGAGGGCAGGCCAGAGGGGCACCGCAGCCCTGGCTTCAGGCTCACCTGCGGCCCCTGTCGCCGTGGGGCCTCCATGGTGGGCTGGGCTGCCCCCTCTTCAGTAGTCTCTGGTGGCAGCGGACCGGGCCGCAGTATCACTGGGGCATCCACCTCACACCCACGCAGTGTTTGCACTGGGCACCTGATGTTACAATGCTGATGGATATGCTAAACGCCCACTACTTTCAGGATTAGGATGGCTGGTTCCGGAGCTTGAGTGCCGTGTGGCCATTTTGGTCGACGGCCAGGCCACGCCCCCTTTCCCAACGGTTTTGCTCTAATGAATGATACAGTTTAACTATGCCACCTCACAAATACATGTGCAGCATCTATACTAGGAAGGAATCATGTTTTGGTATGCCGAGCCTTCTCACATGGTCACACAGGTTCATGGAGTCCAAACTTTGGCTAGATGCCAAGCTACTGGTACATGTATGTATCCCAAAACATTTTGCTGTTTGAATGAGATGAATGTCTGAACATGTCTTCAATCATTCACACTGTATCAATTGTGTTAGCGATGAGGAACGTATTCAGCATGTATGGACATGGTATGATGTGAACACACAATAGGACGACAATTAAATTGAAAAAGATGTTCACTGTGCACAGTTTCCTATAAACATTTGCTGTTGACTATTGATTGCATTGTCTGGGATATGTGTTACACCCCAACCACACCAGTGTCCTGCTCAAATTTGGCCTTGGGCAAGCATACTGTATCTGGAAAATCACAGCCTTTCCCATGCAACTTTTCTGTCACATAATTTCAGTAAAATGTTGTTACTTTCTGTCCATAGTATGGGTGCGAGACATTTGAACTTATGACCATCTGTTGGTCTTGGGGCTGGTGATTGTACATGTGCCATACGCATTCACACCATAGCTGGCCAAACATTACCACCAAAGATTCAGAGCCATCTATCATGTGCCCCAGCATACATTGGCCATAAATGCACATTGACAATTGCTTATATCTATTGCACATGCAACTTTGTCCTACTTCTGTTGTGATACTACATGTGAGGTAATGCTTGTTTCAGGTGACTGATGATATCCCTCACACATCTCAATGCAACCAATATCAGGGATCACCCACAATCCTTACAGAACACAGAAAAAATGTAGGTGACACTCACTGGTAGCATTGGGATCCCTGAAGGTGTCCACCTTGCCACAGGTCTATGGTTCTGTTCCACCTACAATGCAAAAACATGGCACATTGTCCTGTGAATGTTGAACATGCATACTGTGTAAATATGAAGCTCAGTAAATTGACTTTACAAATGTCTGGTATTATTACCACGTTGGGCATGTAGCATATGGTAAAACTGACATGGCCTAATGATGGACACATGTATGCCATGTTTCAGTGTTTTCAGATCATATCAGGGAAATCACATATCAGGTGCACAGAGTGCAGACAAAGTACCAAACCAGCCTACCTGCTACATGTCCAAGGGTGTATGGCTTTGATGGCTATGTGAGCAGACCAGTTTGACTGACCACACTCTGCAAGGTATGATTTTTGCACGTGTTCTGAACAATGCTATACACATCAGACAGTACCCATGCTTGTTTGTTTTCCTTACTTAGCTCCTTGCATGTTATTAGTGCACGGTAAATAAACCCTAAAACTAAAAACCCCTAAATAGACGGACACTCAATAATACATGACTGTTATGGTAGCATCTGGGGTGGGTGACAGCTGGCTTCCTGCATTCTCTCTAGACAGCCACACACAAAGGAAGGGAGGTGTGAGTGCCTAGTCTTCTTCATGTTGATGGGTCTTTCTGATCAGAAGGGGAGGGAGGAGCTGACACTCTGCACCTGAAAGGACTGGGTCCTGCCCCCACGCAAAGGATTGCATACCATCCTGGAGTAAATCTGGAGCCAGAGCAGGGAAGGCAGGTTCTTGTGCACTTCAAAGTATCTCTTTGAAGTTTCCTTAAAGGCCAAATGGGGTATAAGTACTAGGCCTCTGACCTCACCAACTCAGAACAATGCTGGAATATATAGTCTGAGCTTCTCAAGTATTACCCACTTTGGTCCCTGCTACCCTGGGAAGCACACCGATCAGGGAGGCCGTAGCTTTATCATCACTGGTTCGATCCCACCAGGGCAACCATAGCCTTTTGTCCTTCCAGGGTAGTAAAATTAAATCCCCTTCAATTGGAGATTGGATACGTATCTCACACTTCTCTATTTTGTTGGTGTTGTACTCATATTGGGTTTTCTGTCCTACAACATGCCTTAATTTACATCTGTTACCCTGTGCAGATGATGTGGTCCCATTGATTCACTCAGATAGAATTGTGACAGTAGTGGTCACTGATGTTCAGTAGCTACTGCCATTAAAACGTTAGTGGTTGCATTGTCTACACGTTGCAGTGCGTTGGGTCAGCTATGTGGACAGGAGACAAGGCCCAATGTACAATGCAGCAAGTAAATAATCAGCACTGCACTGTCCCACTTTGAAAGGACAGTGTAGGACATATTTGAGGCCATCCAGCACAGTCTACAGTTTTGAAGCAGCACTGGCACACAATGTGCTGTGTAGCACCGAGACAGGTACAATTTCAGCATGGGGTTTGTGAGGCTGCATATCATGTGTGATTTACTTTCTGCATGAGGGGCCACATTCCTGCACGGCATGAACACTTGGAGGCTTGATTGTCTATGTCTGTGTGTCACGGACTGCACCACACATAGATAGCTCAGGTGTGTTGGATGATTTGAGTAATTTTTCTGTGTGACACGTGACCTGGGAAGGCCAATTGTTTGGATAGATTTCAGTTTCCCTGGTGTCTGATGCATGACATTCCTCATGAACCATGGCAGAAACACGTGGATACAAAGACAACAGCCATGGAAGCCCTTCCATGCGCAGTGTTGCATCGCAGCATTTTTCAGAGTGTTGCATTGGTCAGGTTCTTACCCCTATTGATAGGCACACACAGTGCCTTAGTCTGTCTTCACATGTGCTGACTTGCAGGTTTGCATTGAACATTTGCCCTGATGATTGGTGCAAGTATGAGGTCCACCCCTCCTACAAATGCACTGTCTCAGGTAGCACACACAGCTATTTCTATTTTGTCATACATTATTTACTGTTATTAGGTCTGTAATGTACTTCAGATGTACTTATCTACCAGTAGGCCATTCCATATCTTCCATTATGGAAGTGCTCATTGATGATGGAGTGCCTGAAGATGTAGGCATCATGATTACTTCCAGGGTACTTGGCCACAACATTGGTGAACAGACCCAGATGATCCACAACTGCCTGTACATTGTTAAAGTATGTGTGCTTCCTATTGCGTTACAGGTGAGAAGTTGCAGCAGGATGCACTAGTTGCACACATGTGCAATCAGTTGCCCTCAAAACAGGGAAAGCCAGCTATGGCATAGAAGCCTAGCTTTGTGTCTAGTTGTTTTTGTTGGGCGTTGGGGAACATGAGGTACTGGGGTGTCAGGCTGATGATGTCATCCAGGATGGAGGGTAGGAAGGCTGAGAAAGGTGGCTAGGATATTCCTGCCACTCTGGCTGTGGTGGTCCGGAATGTTCCAGATGCCAGCATGGGGAGGACTTCCATCAGCTTGTCCTGCAGAGGGATGTTGATGGAGCTCTGAGATGTTGCCTTCAGCCTTAGTGCAATCTTGTTCAGGAGGAGTATGATGGACTCCCTCTGGAGCCTGTAGTAGGTTATGATCTCCTCCACCCTGAGGTCAATGAGGGTAGTCCTATGGCAGTACACATGCTTCCTTCTCCTGCGCTGCTTACATGGTTGTGGTGGTCTCTTCACTACTAGTTGAAGTATTAGCAGCTCCATGGCATAGTTGAGCTTGCCAAAGTGCTTTGGATATGTTCTTAGTTTTTATGTACCAGAGCCAATCCGTCATTTCTTCCTCCTGGGTTACCGATGTGCAGGACTTTTCACACAGTTCAGGCTCTGTGCATCGCTTGCCGATGAAGCATCACTTTTCCCAAAACTCGTAAATAACACTGCGTCAGTTCTATGTTGGAAATTCCGGAGGAACGCCTACCATGCATATATTTAATCTTGCACGATGCTGTTGGTTCAGACGCAGGTAAAATCTGATGCAGGGAGATGAAATGGACGCATTGTTCTGTATACGCCACCTTGTAGATATGGAGTACTGACTGCGCCACCGAAGCGTCAAATTACGCAATGGCAGCACAAGCTCATTGTAAATCTTCCCCTGAGTGCCTTTGGATTATATTTTAAGGATTAGGGTCACTTTTTGGCCCATATTTTCCATCTTTCTGCATTGTACATGGAGGAAACATAGCACAGAGCCATATCTACTAGGAGTGGCTTGCTTCCGATGTCCTCTGTGTTGGCGCAAAAGCAGGATGCCTTGTGTGATGCACAGTCTCACAACACAGATCAGAGAAGAGTGTGCATGGTCTATCTCAAGAAGCCTACATTTCCGGTACAAATTCTTATGCCTAGACAAACTCTGAAGGATCCTATGCATTGGATGTGTGCTGTGCACTGCAGGACTCATGCAATGTGTTGGTTTTGGGAGGTTAACATTTCAGGGCAGACCAGCCAGTTTCACTTTCATTGTCCTTGAATATCTTCCATAAAGACGGTAAGATTTCACATGACTTATTTCCACAATTCCTTATCACAGAAGTGAAATCATGGGAAAAGCTGTCCAAAAAAAAATTATTATAGTAAAAATTCTTGAAAGCTGGTTCATTTGATTAAATGCTCTCAGCAGACATATCGTCATCTGGAGTCCAGAAGTTCGGCAAGGCTCCCGCAACCTTCCTTTATTTTGAGGTCAGGAAAATAACTATTAAATAGTATGATAGTAAATCTAATTATGTAGAGTTACAAAATGACCAAGGGTGGTATTAAGGGCATGTAAAAATGATTTAGTGAAAATGTGCCTGAGAAAAATTAATTTGGACATATTGCGTACTACAAGCCCTATAAATCAGACCTCTGCCAAAATTCCCAAAATTGAATTAAGGAGTTATTGCATATATTTAGAGATGCATACCCCATGCAAGTCCAATGAAGGAGTCTATAAAATATGACGTAGCAGCATATATTTAAGGCAATACATCATTATGCCCAGATGCTGGTATGTGAGATGAGAGTGAAATGGCTTGTCTGTCCTCTTAAACTTTTATATTTCAAAATCACCCCCCAGAAAGCTATATTCATCATTCAGCATTCAGCATTCAGCATTCATCCTTTCTAAAACTCTTTCCTAGGGCCTCATTTTTAAAAGTACTGAGAAAACAGGTAATTGTTCTGGTATTTGGACAAAATAGTGAGTTAAAAATATTGGGAGACAGAAATATCGGAAATTAAATATCATTGACAAGAATATTGTTTTTTGGGGTAAGTAATATCGTTTTAAATAGTATTGATGTTTTTAATATTGTTTTTAATAATATAGTGGTTACAAATATTGTTTTTTAAATATTTGAATGTGTTTTAGTTGTTATATTAAGTTTTATGTTACTTTTGTTTATATAAATGTTGCTAATTGTTTAAGATATAGCTTGTAATTTTAAGTAATTTTGATTTTTTATTTCATTTTTAATAGTAACTTATAGTGTTGTGGTGGGTAGTTGGGTTTGTAGGGGGATAGAGGTGGGAAGTTAATTAGGTAATAATGAATTATGAAATATTTAACAAATTTTATTTCATTACATGGTTGATATTTATTATGTAAATTATGTAATACTGATTTATTTTCATTATATGTTATTTGTAGACTATTAGGTTTGTAGTGGGGAAGCAAATTGAGGAGAAATTAATGAACAATGACTTAGTAATTGTTGAATAATTATTTAATTGATTTTTCATTATGTAATTAATGGAATATGTATTTATTTTACTTATATTTTAGTTGTGGACTGCTAGGTTTGTAGGGGTCAAGCGTGGGAAATTAGGTAATAATTAATTTATAGTTAATTATTAATTTGTAATTAATTATTTGATTGATTTTTTATTAAGTAAAATATGGAATATTGATTTATTTTACCTATATGTTAGCTGCAGGATGCTAGATTTGTAAGGGTATAGGGTGAGAAGCTACTTATGGAATAATTAATTAACTATTAATTATTAATTGTTAACAAACTAATTGATTTTTAATTATGCAATTTATGGAATACTTATTTATTTCACTTATATTTTAGTTGTGGGCTGCTAAGTTTGTCCTCCTATGGTCATTAATTCAGTGGCCAGTACGGTGGCAGGACCACTTATGGATCTATTAAATGTGATTCTTAGTTCCAGACAATACCCAATCATCTGGAAGAGAGCTTCCATACTTCCTCTGGTAAAAAAAAACCCTCTTTGGACCCTAGGCAGGTGGAAAGTTATAGACCCATTTCCCGCCTTCCTTTTCCGGCCAAGATTCTGAAGAAGGCAATGAACGAGGAAAAACTTTCCTTCTTAGATACCAACCAGCTGCTGGATTCTTCTCAATACGGTTTCAGAGCAAACCATTGTACTGAATCAGCGCTGGTGGCAGCTTCTGAGGAACTAAAAGGAGTAGTCGACAAAGGTGGCAGAGCGGCATTGATTTTGCTGAATCTGTCTGCTGCCTTTGATACGGTTCATCATACACTTCTTATTAAACAATTGCATTCTCTAGGCTTCAGGAACACTGCACTAGCATTGTTGAGCTCATTTCTTAATGGGAGACAACAGTGGGTAGAGATGAGAGACGCTAGTTCCAGACCTTTCTCTCTCCCCTGTGGGGTGCCTCAAGGATCTGCTCTTAGCCCTACCTTATTTAATGTATGTGTCACTCCCCTTGTCAACCTCATTCATAGTTTTGGCCTGGCGGTATTCTCCTACGCTGATGATACACAGATTGTGGTATCAATCTCATCGGAGTGGAAAAGGATGCAGATAACTTCTGTAGATGCATGGCCCAGGTTGCAGGCTGGATGCAGAGAAACTGTCTCAGGCTGAATTCGGATAAAGCGGAGGTTCTGCTTTTTGGAAAGAAATGTGGGTGTCATCTTTGAAACCAAACTATGTTTTTCGGAACAAATCAATGCTGTGACTTCAGCAGGGTTTTTTATGCTGAGGGGTACTTAAGAAAATGTTGCCATTCATTCCATTCGATCTACAAAAGACGGTAATGATGGCACTCACTTTTGAAGATAGATTATTGCAATGCCCTATATTTGGAGACCTCTAAATATTTTATAAAAAGCTCCAGTCTCTGCAAAATGCAGCAGCAAGAACACTATTGAAGGTCCCCAAGTTTGGACCAATCTCTCACCTAATGCACGGCCTCCACTGGTTGTCAGTGGAAAAGAGGATTTCATTTAAGGCCCTCTGCATTATCCTCATGACCCTTCACAGAGCCGGGCCGACCTTTTTTCAGGATTGTTCTTGTAGGAACCTAAGATCGAGCTCGGCGCATATGATCACTGTGCCAAGAATAAGAAAAGCACAGTGGGGTGGAAGAATGCTCTTGCACCGCGGAGGAAAACTATGGAGCTCCATGCCTTTAGCCCTACGCTCGCAACCCATCTTGCAGCTGTTCAGAAAAGAGTTAAAGGCCTGGCTGTTCTCTCAATAGGTCACTAACTATGCTTGACGTCGGCCCCCAGGCGGCAAGTCTCCTGGGTTGTTGATCCATACAGCGCTAAGACGCCTTCGGGTATTGCGTGCTCTATAAAATTACTTCATTCATTCATAGGGGTCTAGGCTGGAAAGGTATTTAAGTAATAATTAATTAGCAATGGATTATTATTTATTTATTAATTAGGTAATTGATTTTAAATATGTAAATTATGGGATACTTTATATTTTAGGTGTGGATTGCTAGGTTTGTAGGGGTATAGGATGGCAAGTATTTATTAATTGCTAATTAATTATTGTATTACATAGAAATTATGTAAATTGATACATTGTTTTTATTATTTTTAATACATTTATATATATTTCATGTTCATTCATCATTTTTATATGAGGAGTTTAATATTATTTTGTCATTCATGGGGTTACTTATATATGTAATGTGATTGAAGTGAAGTACTTTCCCTACTCTTGTTTAGACTGCAGTAGGAATAGTAAACTTAACCTCTTCACAGTTCAACACTTTCCCTACTGTTGCGTTGTTTGGAATGGGAATAGTAAATTTCACTCCTCCAAAAACCAATGCTTTCCCTATTGTTTCACAGACTGAAGTTGGAATACTAAATTTTACCCCTCCAAAGTACAACACTTTTCCTACTATTGGGCTGTTTGGAGTGAGAATAGTAAGTTTTACCCCTCAGAAATCTAAGGCTTTCCCTTCTGTTGTCCTCTTTGGTGTGAGAATAGTAAATCTAACCCCTCCAAAGTCCAACTCTTTCCCTACTGTTGCACTGTTTAGAACGAGAATAATAAATTTAACCCATCTGAAGTCCAATGCTTTCTCTACTGTTGCACAGACTGAAGTGGGAATAGTAAATTTTACACCTCCAAAGTCCAACACGTGTCCTACTTTGCGCTGATTGGAGTGGGAATAGTAGATGTAATCCCTCCAAAATCCAGCGCTTTCCATGCCGTTGCTGAGACTGGAGTAGGAATAGTAAATTGTAACCTTCTGAAGTCCAACACTTTCCCTACTGTTGCCAAGACTGGAGTGGAAATAATAAATGTAACCCCTTCAAAGTCCAACAATTTCCCTACCTTTGCATAAACTAGAGTGGGAATAGTATATTTAATATTCTTAGACTCCAATAGCGTTCATAATATTGGTAAAATAGATTTTATAGCTTTAATTGCTTTTTATATTCTATATTATTTGTTTTTATTTTTTTATTTATTTTAATGTTTATATTATTTTTAGCAGATTAGTTTTTGGGGTTTTATATATATATGTGTGTCTGTGTGTTTATATAAGTATATATTTATATAGAGTATTAAAGATTAGTAGAATTAATTTAATTTACATTATATACTAAAAGTATATATTAAAATATTTCACATTTACTACTTTAAACTCTACTATATATAAACAAAATCCATATTTTTGGACAATATTAGATCCAGGTGTCATAAGGAGCAAAATATGATAGTCAACCAGATGCAGTGCAGCAACGATAATTAAAGACCATACTTGTGGTACTGAACAATTTGCACACTCCAATAACTTTTGAAAATATTTAATAAGACATGGGGCACTCTTTCAGTTTTTGAAATACTTCTAGACTGCACCTTCAGAATTGCTGTACAAGGGGGCGTGGCCAAGCCGCCGACCGACATGGCCGCGCGGCGCTGAAGCTCCGGCCGCCGATGCCCATGAGCGAGTGTATAGTAGCGTGTTGAGTTCGCCATCAGCCGCCTCAATAACTTCGGGTGCCCCGTAAACCTGCGGAGCAAGCGACTGGCACTGGAGCGGGCGGGGGCGTCGCGAGGATCACCAACTTCCTGCGCCCGCCGGAGGTGAGGGCGGCGCGGCCTACCCCGCGCCGGATACTTGAGCGGCAGCACAGCAACCTGAGCTAGGGGCTCTGCTGATCCTTAGGCCCCGCGACTTTTCGCTGCTCTGGAGCGCCCCAGCCCGGCCCTCTCCACCAACGTCGGAGACCAGCGAGGGAGTGCTGCCACATACTAGTGCACACCCAGTGAGTGGAGGCGGGGATTTGAAGGATTGGGCCTACCCAGGAGGCCACATCACTGCTCTGGCCTTCTATTTGCTAGATTAGGACTCCGGATTGGGGACACTGCGGCTACCTGCTACTGGCTCTCCAGTTTCAGGCTCAAGGCACCACACTCCCCCAGGTCTGCAGCTTGCCATACACCGGTCCACAGGGTGCCACGCATTGGCGGGCGCGCCACCATATCCACCACAGGGGCCCCTATTGGAGGAGGCAATGGGGCGTGGGGACCCTAAACAACGCAAACTGGCCTTCGACAAACCGGCCGACTCAGGCCGTACATCCCACTCGCTGGACCGTGGGAGCACTTTAGACGCGAGGGGCCACCAGTCGACGGAGGAGGGGATGTCGGCCATTTTGGCAGAGCTCCGAGCGGGGTTCCGCGGCCTGGATGACCGACTGGACACCCTGACTTCCAGGCTGGACCGAATGGGGGAGCGCATCGACGGCCACCACACCTGACTTGGAGAAGCTGAGCAGCGGCTTTCTGACCAGGAAGACGGTACCAAAGATATGGCGCGTAGAATGGAGCGCGCGGAGCACCTCTTGAAATCCGTTGCCATAAAGAATGAGGATTTGGAGGCGCGGTCCCGCCGAAACAACGTTCGCATAGCGGGACTTGCAGAGACCACCAACATGGGCCAGCCGGAAACCTTTCTTGAGGGGCTCCTAAAAGAACTTTTTGGTGCCGAACACTTCTCCACCACGTTCGTTGTGGAGAGAGCTCATCGGTCTTTGGGCCCACGCCCGCAGCCAGGCTGCCCCCCACGACCCATTGTGGCGCGTCTCCTGAATTACAGGGACAGGGATACCATCCTCCGCCTGGCGAGAGAGGCCGCCCCGGTAACCTATCAGGGTTCGATCCTCTCCTTCTATCCCGACCATACTCTGGTGGTCCAGGAGGCTCGTCGCAAGTTCACCGAAGCAAAACAACAACTCCGCGCCCTGGACCTGAAGTACGCAATGCTCTACCCTGCACGACTCAGGGTATTGGTGGACAGTAAGCCTCGATTCTTTGAGACTGCTCCGGACGTGCTGGCCTTCTGCAAACAACGTGTGGCCGAGTCCCGCCGCAGTCCTGCCCGGTCCTCCCGATACTCCTCTCCGGACAATAACCTGGCTCCCAGTGCTGAACTCTTCACATCGGATTGAGACTTTGCTGCTGGTGATACTAATTCGGGCTTCTAGCCCATTTTGGCGAACTTTGGTAACGTTGCTCCAGTTTTAGATACTCTTTTTGTCCATTTTGCAGGGTTGTTTCATGTTCTTGCTGTACTTGACTCTCGTTCTTTTTTGTCTGGCCCCGCCAGAACTGCTCTCAACTGGAGGGGCATGCTGCCCCGGTTGTTCTCCGCCTGCTTGCTTGATACTTGGTGAACTCACAGTATAGTGGATTGTTCGAGGTTTCATTATGGGGACCATTACTGCGGTCCTTCCCGTAATTGTTATGTCTAATAAAATTCTATTCTTTCAGTGAAGTGGGCACCGGCTGTCCGAGGCGTTGCCTCTCCCCATGGATGATTCCGCATAACTTTATTTTGGGATTTGTTGTTGTTGGGGTGATGTGGGGTTTTGGGGGGGAGGGATCCGTTTCTCAGGGCCTTAGGGCTCAGGTGTGGGTGGTGGGTGGGATCCAGGGGTTGGTGGGATTTGTGGATATATGTGTGTGTTTGAATATTGATGTATTGTGTTTTTCAGTTGATATTGTTGGTTGTGGACTCCGCACTGCTCTCGCAGTAGTATGGTTGCCGTTCTTCATGCTCCGCTTCCTCCTTTTTAAGCCATGGCTGTAGTTCCATCCGTAAATGTGCGTTTGCTTACATGGAATGTTAGGGGGCTTAATAACCCGAGAAAATGCAAACTAGTACTCGCATACTTGAAACACCATGAAGTAAAGATAGCCTTCTTGCAGGAGACCCATCTTCCAACCCCAAGGTTCCCCTCCCTTTGCCTCCTCCTGGGGTCCCAATAGATTTTTTTCCAGCTTCAGTACTTATTCACGGGGGTCTGCACATTGATACACAACTCCCTCCCTTTCACTTTGCTGCATAAGGAAGAGGACCCCCTTGGGCGCTATCTGCTGGTTAGGGGTACATTGTTGGGCCAAACAGTACTTCTTTTAAATGCTTACGCCCCAAACACTGACGACCCAGACTTTTTTACTAATCTACATGCCCTTCTAAATCGGCACAATTATGATGTTCTATTCCAGGGTGGGGATCTAAACATTTGGCTGAATCACGCTCTTGACTCCTCCAACCCTCACGCCATACCGAAGGGTCAATCACTTGAGACACTTACCGACCTGATTGATACATTAGACCTCCGGGATACTTGGTGACAGCATCACCCATCGACCCCTGGCTATAATTTTTATTCCGCACCCCATTCAACCCACACGCGCATTGACTACGTTTTTGCCACGGCGGTGGGTTGTCGCTGGATTGCAGGGGTAGACGTACTGCCTCGCACTTTGTCCGATCACTCCCCCCTAATTTTACGCCTAGTGATCCCCCATTCAGCGGGGTGGGAGCGTTGTTGGTCCTTTCCTGCCTCGGCTCTCCTTGACGAGGTGTTTCGCGCTGAGGTCCAGGAGGCCATTACGGAATACTTCGCCCTAAACACTGGATCGGTGCCACACTACTCCACCCTCTGGGACGCCTTTAAGGCTTTCATACGGGGAGTCATTATATCCAAGCAGGCTGGGGTGTTGCGATCGATCCGTGGCAGCCTTGCAGGGGTGGAGGCTGAACTGGCCCTCCTGGACGAGTCTTCCCCAATCCGACGGTGCAGGCCAAGCGAAATGCGCTGTTACTAGATTTTAATGACCATGCGGACAGGGAGGCGAATCTCCTTGGCAAATACCACTTGGCAAGGCGCTACGGCGAGGGTGAGCGCCCGGGTAGGACTTTGGCTCGCCTGTTGAACCCCCCGAAAGGGGCTGGACATATTACGTCTATCGTCTGTGAGGACGGTACAGTTGCCACGACTGACTCGGACATCGTAGAGGAACTGGTGGCCTATTACCGTTCTCTCTACTCCACCACACTGCCTGAGGGTTTCTCGCAGCACCTTTCATATTTGGAGGAGGTGGCTATGGTCTGGCTGACCAAGGGCCAGGCTGAAATTTTGGCGCACCCCTTCACGGTGGATGAAATTTCGTTGGCTATAGACGAACTCTCGGGCTCCAAGGCCCCGGGCCTAGATGGCCTCACCGGAGTATTCTATAAAGCGTATAAGGAATGTTTGGCGCCCCAACTCCTGGAGGTATTTGCTGAGGCGTTGGAATCGGGCACGCTCCCTCTTACCATGCGCGAGGCGGCCATCTCCTTGATACTTAAACCGGGCAAGGATCCCACACATTGCTCGTCCTATCGCCCGATATCCCTCATAAATTTTGATAACAAGGTGCTGGCCAAAACGCTCTCCTCGAGGCTATTGTTATTGATGGACCAAATTCTCTCTCCGGTGCAATCAGGGTTTATACCGCACCGATCTAACGCCCTCAATCTTCGCACGGTGTTCTCTGTCATTAACCGTATTGAGCCCACCACGCCCGCTGCGGTCGCGTTGCTGGATGCGGAAAAGGCCTTCGACTCCCTCGAGTGGCCTTTCCTTCTGGCATTGCTTCGTAAACTTGGCCTCCCTTCCAATTTCATAGCCATCATCGCCCTGCTGTACTCTTCTCCTACAGCCCGCCTGCGGGTTAATGGGTCCGTCTCTCCCTCCATTCCTATCACCCAGCCTTTGATCGACGAAATAGAACTTTTCGGCTCCGTTTCGGGTCTTAAAATCAACTGGGGAAAGTCTGTATTGTTTCCCATAACTGACGCGGCTGCGGCTGATGGAACTGAATACCCCTTGCGGGTGGACCGGGAGACTACCTAATATCTGGGGGTACACTTACACCGGGATAAGGGAGAAGTTATACAGTTGAACTATGGACCAGCTATTGAACAGCTTTCCTCACAAATAGATAGGTGGATACAACTGCCTCTCTCTATAGCTGGCCGTATCGCCCTTATTAAAATGAAAGTACTCCCGCGTTTTCTTTACTATTTTCGCACTATTCCCATTCCGCTCACCAATGCGTTTTTCGCCCACCTACGTGGTCATCTCATCCATCTGGTATGGGCGGGCCGCAGACCCCGGGTGGCTTGGGACACTCTTACCCTCCCATATGCCCGGGGAGGATTCGCAGTTCCAGATCCCCAACTATATTTTCTGGTGGCGCAGGCGCAATTTGCCCACCATTGGTTCCATCCTGATGCCAGGATACCTTACACAAAAACGGACAAGGAGCTGGCTGCCCCAACGCCCTTAGCGTCCCTACTCCCAAGGGGAATCCCCTTGATGCCCATGACATTCAGCCCTGGCCACCACGTGTTGGGCTTGGCGCAAGTTGAATCGACTATACGGGTCTGCTCCCCTTTACTCGCCAGCACTTCCGCTTGCCAATAACCCCTTTTTGCCGTTAACAACTGATAGAGGGGTGCTTGTGACCTTTGCCAAACTGGGGCTCGACACTTTTGGATCCTTATTCCCGGACGGTCGGGCACGTAAGCTGTCTGATTTGAAACAGCTTCCTGGGCTCACCGATGTGGATACTCTTAACGTGGCTCGGCTCCACGGGACGCTCTTCGCTACATTCGCTACTTACCCTGCCCCCCATGACGTCTTCCCCCCGCTCACCTTCCTTATAGCTGATACTACTGGAACACATTTGGTCACAAAACTATACAAAGCATGTATGGCACTCCGGCCGGGGCGGGACAGCGGGGCGTGTCAACGGTGGGAATCTGATATCGGACGTCCCCTGACGGACAAAGAATGGGCCTACTGCTTGGAGCAGACGCAAAGGTATCCCCTAACCATAGACACAAGTTACTCCATTTTAAATTCATCCACAGAATTTATGTGACTCCTGTTCAATTGGCCAAATTTGACCCTTCTAAACCAACGAATTGCCCTAAGTGCAACGCCCTGGACGCCGACTTTGCCCACATGTCCTGGTCCTGCCCCCACGTTCTCCCCTACTGGCAGGAGGTATTTGCTGTGCTATCACAAATAATTGAAACGCCCTTGGTTCCCTCTCCTGAATTGGGGCTGCTGGGGATGGTTCAGCGATTCAAACTGTGCTATAGACGCTTTACAGCGATTGCCCTACTGCTTGCGAAGCGCAAGATAGCCTCTCTCTGGGGAGCCAGGGCTCGTCCAACTAAGGCGGCCTGGCTTAGAAGCATGGCGTATTGTAATGTCCACTCCGAGATTTACGCCTCGCTCCAGCCTCCTTCCTCCAGGCCTCGTGACATCTGGTGCATATACCGCACATTTCTACAACGGACACTCAATGCCTCACAGGCCGTTCCTAAATCGCCAAACCCCCCCACGGACTGAGGGGGTAGGTGTTGGGCCCCCAGTTACACCCCACAGATTGCTGCCTTCCTTGGGTGCATCCCCCGTGGCTCTGGAATGATTATAACATGCACATTAACGGCGCCATCATCGGTATTTGACTACTGCTTTATGTAAGATATTGTGCGGAGTCCACCTCACTTAATATGACATGATATGTATCTTTATTTTTTTTTAGTATTATGGATATATGTATAATTTGGATTTGGATTTTCTTTTTTGACGTAACTGTCCTGCAGACAATTTCAATTTGCTATTTGGTCTGTTGTAATCCATGCTGCATCCCACAAAGGTGTAATGTCGATGTTCCATTCTGTTTCCGGTTCTAACGCCTGTATTGTCTATTATTGTATTGTCCTTTTTTTGTTCTGTATCACAATTTTGTAAAAAAAAAAAAACAGAATTGCTGTACAAACCTGCTTTTTCACCACATTCCTTAACAAAATTAGATGTAAAATTTGGCGTGGGCAAAATCTGGATAATTAGTGTAATTTCACATTACACTAGTTAAGTGAAATTCCTGAAATTATGCTATTATGCCACATCATGCATTTATGAGATGTTTGCGGTAAAAATCTGCTACCAACGCACAGGAACAATGAGCGAGTGCGGCTACCAAAGTGGATGCAAGGATGCATCCTCACATTAAAGTACAGACTCAAATGCCCATTTTGTACTTTGAGTAATTGCACATAATTATGTGGAATTCTGTTGAAATTTCACATAATTGCGCAAACGCAAATTACCTGAATTTCGCACACCTCTATTAAATACGTGCCATTTGCCCCTCTTTTTCAAAATTTTCTCAGGGGGAGAATCCCCTTAACCTCTCAATGTCAGTTCGTTTTTCTCGCTTTGCTTGCTTGCTAAGTCACAGTCACCCCCAACTTTTACCGCCCACTACTTTGAAAAGTCATCAGTCGCTATTGGTCTTATGTTTATTACAATCTCACTTAGGTCAAACTTCGAGATCCAGCAGTAGGAAGCCTACGTAGAGGAATATTTTGTCTGAGATTCTGTATCACCAAACTGAATTCCTTGTGTTTTATCTTTGAACTTAGGGCTTGATTAGGATGACGGTGAGACCACCACCGACAGCCTGTTGGTGGCAGTCTCACCGCCATCCTCAGCATGTTTTCCGCCCGCCATCCAATGTGGGTGGACCGACCGCCACGGAACCGACAGGATCAAGGAGCCCGTCAGACCGTCGAAGGGCACTCCGATCCCTACAATGGTGGTGGTGCCTGCCAGGCACCGCCATAGGGATTATGATGCCCCTCCCCACCAGTCGTTTCATGGCAGGTTACCCGCCATGAAAAGGCTGGAGGAAAGGGACATTGGGGGCCCATAGTGGGCCCTCCTTTCCCCCTAGCCCTCAGTGTTGGGTTTTGGGGGGCACCTATGGTGCCCTCCTACATATCCCTGCACCATGTGGCACTTACTGCAGGCATATGCACAATGTGTGTTTTTTGGACTGCCGCAATACAAAAAATACACTTTGTGACCGGCTTGAGGGCGATCGCATTGTAGTTCGGGGTGCAGGACCGCCGACAGCTTGTTGGGCGGTCCCATCCCCGATACGATGGCGGTTGGACGTAAGTCCGACCTCCATAGTAATCAGCCCCTAAGTCTCAACTTTAGGCTGTGTGGTTACTGTCTTTATTATAATGGACTGAGGGCATGCTGTTTTGTTTATTTCCTGTATATGGAGTACATGAAGTAACATGGGGATGCTTTTAGAGGAATTTTCACACTAATTTGTGCATTGATTTTTTTAATTTTTTTTTTTAAATATATGCATCATTACAATCTAGCTGAAAAAAAAGAGACATATTGTAATACTTCGGTTTTATTGTGTTTTAGGACTGAAAAGGCCTGAACCCCTCTATGGTTAAAGGACACAATCTGTATGTTGGTCCTGAAGAAGGTTTTCATATTTGCAATAGAGCCTTCGTTGATTTTAAGTTCATTGGATTTAGAACAAAAATGTAAAATATAACCAGGAAAAGAGTAATGGACACTGTTAAGAGGATAAATCTCATTTCCCACCAATCATTATTTTTATTAGATGAGATAAATAAATGTGTGTGTGTGCATGCGTGTGTGTGTGTGAATATGTTGAGTTAGGGAGTTCATTCTTCATAATGAACAACTTTCTATGTAATGAAATTGAATTGATCGCATGAAAGTATTAACAATGGATTAAATAATTCAATGTATGAGGAATTGTGATATTCTATTGAGAATATAATAAAAGGTTTTGTTGTACTTTTCTATGTGTCATATTTCATGGTGTTCACAGTTTGCGCCAATAAAGGTGATCCGCTGACCGCAGATGACCCAGACTGATGGCATGCCTGTTCATCAAGCCGAGCCTTTGCTTCAGACATGTTTAGAGGAGACAGTGATGGTGGCTGTGGGATACCGGTTGTCTCGGGACACCATGAAGTAAAAAGTGGTGGGCATTCAGATGTCAACAGAACCCTGCATGGGGGTCTGGTGGGGTCCTCAGCATATAGAACATGGGCCTTTGGTGAGTAGGTCTGTGAAACTATTTAATTTGTTTTCAAACCTGTCAAACTTGCTTGACCTGTCTAATTTTGTAGTATTTATTCCTTTTATTTCTGTGCTTTCTGAGCCTGTTGGGAAGTGTGCCTCTAGTCAGCGCGATGACCCTCTCCTCCCTCGACAATGGTAGTTAAAAGCATATTATCCTCTGCTTACCTACATATAAGGGTCTTACTATGGGATTAACCAAAACCAGGATGGAAGGGTTAAATTTGGGCAGATTGGTAAAATTACTTTGATGAGACCTTTTTCTATTAGAAGAGTTGTTTCCGTGTGAAATAAATGGTACATGTCATTTGTGAGACAGTAAAAAATTGTTTTTCTCATGTCAATTTTTCTGTAGTTTGGTAATGAACTAGAATTTTTAATTTGCACTAGGGTAATAAATATGTAAATGCATGTTTATTAGTACGGTTCCTCTGAATAACTTGTATTATTGGGCCACATTTATTTTCACCGCCATGACATGGTTCCTAACTGCACCTGAACATGAGCATGGTGAGGGAAGCGATGTTCTCTTGGCCTCTCCGAGTGAGCGCACTACAATCATAAAAAACTTAAAAAATTCAACTGAAAAGCAGTAACAAAAGATGAATAAAAAAAGGTTGCTTGTCTGTCCATCTTTTATTTTGTATTCACTGCTGGGGGCTCAGCTCTGCACCCACCCCAGTTATTTAGCTGTTTCCAATTAAACTTCTTAAGCCAGTTAATTATGCCCAGACAGTAACCTGAGCCTGATCTTCTGGTACTGAAATTAGGAAATACATCCAGACCAAATTTGTGGCTGCTTACCATGCTTTGCTGCAAAAATTCACCGCCATTCCCTGCAGAAATCATGCCAGTAACAAGGGCTTCTAAAAAACGTTAACAAATAGAAAATGTATTTTTACGTGCGCCCAACTGCGGAGTCTCTGCAGTTGTAAAGTTACTATTAAAACGCAGTTTGCGAACACGGGAAAAACGTAAACATGCACAAAAGTGTAAATTTACCATTGTAAATCAGGCCCTTAGCGGGTAACCTTTTTTCTGCGAGTTCTTCTGCAGTCCCTATGATGTGTCAAGAAAAAAAAGACTGGTATTATGGTGGTTGAACAGACTTTCAATTGCAAGACAATTCTATCTGTTCCACCTACAACACTGGCCTCTGAAATGATCTGAGCTACTTCCTGTCGGGCTATCCGGCCAATTGAGACTGTGAAGGAATAAACAAATATTCAATTACAAAAAAAAATATTATTGAAGCCACCACAATATAGATTTGCAGTATGGGTGTCAATGTAAGTGGCAGCAGCTATTTGGGTATTGCACGCTTTTTTTATTTGGTTAAAGGAAGCACAGAAATCAGTTTCTCCTGGATCAATGTAGAAGTGAGCTGGAAGAGGAGAGAGCTAGTGAAGTCATTCTGGACCAGCACACCGACTTGCAAGTGAATAAAATTGCACTTGCAGGGAAGCAATCTTGACCTGCTTCAATTCATCAGACATGAGTTCCATTGCCAGAATAGTTAAGTACTTTCATGGTGTGGAAAAGGCACTCATCAAGGCAGAAAAACATCACCAGGGGCTCACATTCCAACCTGCCCTAACAACAGACTGACAACCGCTTCCTGTTTGAGGAAATAGATACCTCCTTGGACAACCGCTTCTTGATTGAGGAAATAGACATCTCCCTGGACAGTGCCAACAAAGCACCCTTCACCCGTCCACCTCGTCATTCTAAAATGTACCTTGACCAACAAATTTCATCACCCTGTCTTCTCATTGATGTATAAAAATAAAATAAAAAAGGAACATATGGTTAATTATTTAAATCACATTGTTTTATTGAATTTTTAATGATCAGTATTCATGTTGCACTTTTATTGCTTTTTAATGAAAAGATTTTAAATAATCAAACAATAAACATATTACTTGTAAGTGAATAAAATTATAAAATATTCAGTTGAAATATGTTTCAGAGTTGTGCTGGATTTCTTAGTATTTAAAACCCAAAACATCTTTGCAAAGAAGCAGTTATAGTGTGGTGTTCAAGTGTATTACAAGAAAGTTACTATTCACTGAAGTTATGAAAATCGACAGAAAATGTTTATTGTGGTGAACACGGGTCCCAATTTCTGAGCTATTTCAGTGTAAAAAATATTTTCAATGTTTTGCTAGGAAATTAGACTGCCCCATAACGGAGTTCAATCAATGCAGCAGTGTAAATATACTATACATAGCAAGATATGTGAGGATCGTTTCAGAATGTCACCGATTGTCAGACAGTGCATCTGAATATTAGCCATCTGTTTGTGCATAAATATATAAGTTGATATTACTAGCTGTGGTAATTTCAAAGAGACAGCCAGGAGAATGTTAATGGCTCCGTGGGGGTACCAGTGAACAGTAATTTGAATTATACAACAGGGCACAATACCTGCTACAAATAATTAATTGAATAATATATTCCCAAGACAACTAATTTTAACATCAAGAATCCCCCATCATTGAGTTGTATTAAATAGCATGTGACAGAAATGGCACAAAATAAACAGCCTATCAACCTTTTCATATCTGTTTTCTTCTCTTGCACAAAGATAAGCTGTCAGACAAATCCAACCATTAGGTATCTCACTAACAATGTCATTGAGACCCATGAGTTATAGCTAAGAGGGTCTCAAACTGAATTTATCAGTCAGGGCCCCTTGTAGTGGTATCCAATGGATCTTGATTATGAGTGGCATGGTTTTCCAGCTCCTGGGATTCCCGGATGCTGGAACATTGGGCCCAATTGTACTAAGTGCCAAACTGCACTGAGTAAAACCACCACGACTCTGGGGCAGAGGGAGTGAGTAGACATTTAGGCTGGACCCCAACGAAAGCCCCTCAAAGAGCTGGGGAGCATGAAATGTCCCCGCCCCCAGCATACCAAAAAACAGCTCTGCCCCAAACACTCGCCCCATTTCCCAGCACAGTGACCCTCCCACTCACATCTGTCACCACTTCATAGCAGGTGATAAAATATGAGCACGATGGTCCCCGTAATCGAGGAAAACCTTTAAATTTTTCACTCAGTAATTCTGGGCTCAGATGGGTATTCTTCCTATCGTGGACTAAGACTCACAATGGCTATAAACCCATGAGGAAATACAGGCCATGGTATCACCCCACAGACCTTACAACCAATGGATAAACATGTTCTAATTTATAGGAGAAGCAATGTTCTTATTGTGCCTAGTTCTGCGTTAGCACGAACAACTACTACAAGGGTATACCTGACTGTAATTGCCCTTGCTTGCAAGAGCTCAGTTTAAATTGACCTAAGTATTGTTTGCACAAGTAATTCTCCAACTTTTAACATATAAGTGTACATCAGATGTAAATGATAAACTCCAAGGTCAAGTTGGGAACAGCCCCTTTGTCTGTCCCCGATTGTTACTTTAGGAAGGCTGAAGACAACTATGTACAAAGTCTTCACAACATGTTTTCTATACTCTTGCTTGGTCTCATCATCATAACTACCTGTGGTGAGAGCCATCTCCTTGCTGAAAGGCTGTGTCTACACTATAGCCAGACTATGACATCTGAAAAGGAATCATCACAAACCAGTTCCTAGACCTTTGATAGTGGATTAACATCCACCATCTAGAAAATGAGTATAAAGATGGGAAAATACCACCCCACTTTATTCCAGTTCCAATTTGTTTTACTGAACAAGCAAGAGAGAAGTCGATTAAGTACTGCTGCAAGACAAGAGGTGGTGGCTGCATGACAGCCAGTCTCCCAGATGTGAAGGGACATCACCTGAAGTCTGTGCAACTTGGTGTCAACGTTGTTGCTCTTTCTAGCACCCAGAAGCCTGCCTGACTGCTCATAGAGTAAAAGAGAGTGCCTGACCCTGCAGGAGGAGACACTGTCCAGGAGGAGGAACTGAGCTGCATTCCCAGTGTATGGAGCACTAAGAAGAAGCAGAGTGACATCAGAAGCAGAACAGACACCAACTATACATCATGAGAGGTCACCCTATCTCCCTATGCAGGACATTTGGCAAACGTTGTGAGAAAATCACAAACCAGATCGGCAGCGTGGTGTCCGGCACCATTGCAGCGGATGCGGAAGGACTTGTTAAGCTGCTGACGAACTGACCTTTGGGTAGCCTAAAATGGTGTTTGCTTAAGTGAACCCACACATTTGCCTGTCATATGACCTGTTATTGCTGCTAAACCAAATTGAGGTTGGGGGTGCCACAGGAAATTGGAATAGGACATTAGATGTGAGGTAACATTTAACTATTCCCAGTGGGAGGGAATATTGAACCCTGTACTGAACCCCCATTTGTTTGTGTAATATTATGTGTCGTATTGACATGAAGCTATTTTCCTTTTTATAAAGACGTACTGGGCTGGACAGTGGAATATTGTGCCAGTTGTTTCACTATTAAGGTCTGAGTCTTTGCCCCTCAGACTACCTTCCTAGGAAGCCTTTGACTTCTTGTCTTCGCTACCATGCGTCAATTGCGGAAAGGGTTGACGTGGCCTAGTTTACAGAGCCATAGTAAGAGGGCACCAGCAGAAAACCAACCCCAACCATGATGCTTGTTGCCCAGAAGTCCCTATCTTATCTGTGCCCCCTGAACAAGGTCTGTGGCTGGAGAAAAAACACCATGGTGCAATTAACACTTGCACTAGGAATAGAGTGTATTTTTGCACTCAATTATTAACTGTACAAAATATTGGTTATAATGTGAGCTAAGAGTTGAAGGAGGGTTTACAGTTAACTGTGCAGTTCTAGTAACATGATATGATCATCATGTAGTTTCGACAAATTTGGACATGTACTCAACTAGTCCTAAAAATGACTTGAGTTCATCTTTATTGGTAGGTGGCAGCACTTCCCTAACCGCCTCTCTCAAATCCAATTTAGGTTTTATTCCTACACTAGATATCGTGTGGCCCAAATAATCTACAGAAGCCACCCCAATCTGACATTTTTCAAGCTTGTGGGTTAGGTCTGCTTCCTTGATTGCAGACAAAACAGACCTTAAGTTTTTTGTTATGGATTTCCTCCGTATCCAGATAAACTAAAACATCATCCTGAAAGAGAGGCACATTTGTGAGGCCTCTTAGTATCTGTTGCATTATACATTGAAAAGCTGCTGCCATGGAGGCTAGGCCAAATGGCATTCTACAGTATGTGAAAGCCCCAAATGAAGTTATAAAAGACGTGTATGACCTAGAGGCAGGGTGAAGCTCTACTTGGTGATACGCTTGTAATAAGTCAATTACACTAAAACAACTGGCATTATTCATGGTGCTTAACATTTCATTCATTCTGCATCTTGACCACAGCTACTTAGCAGAGCACCCAAGAATAGTGCTCCTATTCAGCAGTCAGACAAAGTAATACGAGTATTTGTGCAGTTAATAACAATCAAAAGTGATTTCAAGAAAATAAAAACTATTACAACCTCCTCCAAAATATTTGAAAATGATATAATTTAAAATCACTTCGTTCCTCTTTCACAAAAAAATGTAATGCTCCTCAAGAATAGAGGTTAACAGTAGGCCTGGGCAAACATTGACACAAGGATGCATTTCAAGCTAAATTATAGTGTTGAGTGACAGATTTGCATTTCAAGTAATTATGCATAATTTAATGTAATTTTGTATACTTTTCCCAAACTTTTGCACATTTCCCCTAATTAACAGTATTGTTATAAAATCCACAATCTGCTGCAAATGTTGGTGTTTCACAACATCCCCTGAAAATTAAGGCATTTTTTTTCGTGCTTCTGCAGGTATGTTGCTTTCACTGGTGGTGCCCTAAGAAGCCACCTAGAATTACCTTGAACGCTATTGCTGAGAATATACCTTCTTACTAACAGAAAAAGGAAGCAAAACAATGGCAGTGTTATGCTTCTGATATTGGTACAGAATACATTATGGTGTATTCAGACATGTGATCCAGATCATAACATGCCACCTTAAAAGGTAAACACATGTATGCAAAACCTCTGTCCTTATAAAACATGTTCAGTGTTCTGTAAGGAATGAACACCTATTGATCAACTTACCCATGGAAGCTATATATATATATATTCACTGAAAAAACCATAGGTTTCAGGGGCGTTATAGTTAGTTGGACATTTCACTCGTACAAAACCATAGAAATTCCCCCGTTATAGTTAGTTCAGCTAACTATAACTCGCTGCGCCCGCAATGCACTGCTGATGACGTCACATATTACATCACTCATGACATGATCAGTGACATCACTCATGACATCACTGATGACATCTCAAATGACATCATTGATGACATCACTGATGACATCATCCTTGTGATAGAGTGGCAGACCTCCTTTCACCCTAATATAACCTTTGATACACACACTCAAAAATACAAACTAACATTTTCAAAACAATGGACATACCAATACCAGTTACAACACACCTATTCATTAATTCCAAGATCTACACACACATCCACTCATTCACCAACAGTCCCTATACAGTCACTCATACATGTACTCACTCATCATGTATACTCATACACCTATACATCCTGTTACACACTGCCACTCATCCATAGAGTTACTCACACACATAGTCACACATGCAAACAAAGTATCAAACATCCATTTACTTGCATATACAGTTATACACACACTACCACACTTACTTCTACAGAAACTTACACATACTTACTCTCTTAAACAATCACTTATAGAAACACCTACTTATTTGTACAGGAACTCTTCCAATCTCTCACTCTCACATATACTCACTTATATACACCAATACTCACATATACTAGTTTAAAACATATGTAGTTACTCATAAAGACACTATTGAGACAGTCATTCACTCACTAACACACCCATACACATACTCATCCACCTATACAGTCCTGCACACATGCTGTCTTCAACACATACAAACAGTGAGTCACTCATTCATGCATCTATGCACTAAGTAATACCCCCACTGAACCATACAGACACTCATACTGATACTCAAAAAACCAACTATTAACCCATATAGACACTCATCTAGCTACTCACCAACCCATGCAGCCACTTATACACAAAGTGAGAGACTGATACAGATATTTTCATATTTAAACATTACTCACTAACCCATGTATTCACTAAGATACACTTAGTCAGTTATACAATCAATTTTACAAAAAAATCATCCATTTAGACACTTATATACCCATTTATTCTTCCATCGACCTTGAGATATACATATATAAAACATATTTAATTTTCAGAAAAACACACATTCACTGGATGATGTCATTAGTGATGTCATCAGTGATGTCATGAGTGATGTCACTGACCATGTCATGCGTGATGTAATATGTGACGTCATCAGCAGTGCATTGCGGGCGCACGAGTTATAGTTAGCTGAACTAACTATAACGGGGGAATTTCTATGGTTTTGTACGAGTGAAATGTCCAACTAACTATAACGCCCCTGAAACCTATGGTTTTTTCAGTGAATTTCTAAGGTTTTTAAATGCTAATTTCTAACTATAACGTGCCTGAAACCTATGGTTTTTTCAGTGAATTTCTAAGGTTTTTTAAATGCTAATTTCTAACTATAACGTGCCTGAAACCTATGGTTTTTTCAGTGAATATATATATATTTATTATACTATGTATACATGTGAAAATGTCTCGGTCCCCTGTTTGCCTCGGTGGCACGGAAAAAATGGGTGGAACTGACGTCAGCACGCCGACGAGGTCCTCTTATGGCTCCGATGACGTCATACGGTGTCGCGAGCGGAGCCGTGCTCGTTGACGTGGGAGAGCTAGGAAAGAATTTCCGTGGAATGCTGGTTCAGGGGATATTCACCTAAGTGTTCAGGCTAGTCCTTTGGGAGCAACTGTTTATGTTGCCACTCCAGAAACCGAAACCAGTGATCCGAGGGCAGAGGCCCTGCAGATGGCACACGAGGTGGGGTGCCCAGTCGTGTGCACCGGCGGGGCAGCGAAGTGACAAGCACCACAACCCACAAAAAAGGTAACGAGGGCACTGAATAACACAGGATCTTCTCTTTGTATCTGGCAGGAACAACGAAGTTAAAATGCCCTAGTACCAAAATGTAGAATTAGTGCTACAACGGTCTTCAAGAGGACCTGCGATGCCGCTTCTGCCTCCCGTACCCTGGAGGCGGCAGATGGGTCACGCGGTACGGTCATACTGCGGTGGGACGCACACTCTTTGACCTCTCATGGCACTGCTCCACACTTCAGGGAGGACGCTTTCCATTAGCTATGTTTTCTGATGACATGTCGCGCCGGCCCCGTCCAACAACAGAACTCCTTTAGATCCAAACAGACTCTTCCACTCTCTCACCGGAAGTGAAACCAGGCCACGCGGACACTTTCACAATACAACAGCCGGGAATGCACCTTTCGGTAAAAAACCACATTCCTTCCTCCTAATTAATCAAATAAACGTCTCACTGAAGAACAGGGGCCAGCTTCGATCGGTAAACAGCCGTTACAACGACTTTTTACTTTGCGATACCATTACAACGCATGCATTACCACGCATGCGTTGTACATCACGAAGTCATTACTACGCATTTTTAGAACGCATGGTCATTTACCACGCATGCCTTTACAACGAATTTTGTTGTAAAGGTATGTATGGTAAATGACCATGCGTTCTAAAAACATGTAGACGATCCATGTCGTTGTAAGGAAACAGAGGCTGTTCTGTTTCCTCACAACGACGTGCACCGCCCTCAGAGATGACGTGAAGCAGGAACCACGAGGAGAGAGGAACCATGAGGAGTGAGAGGTAAGGGGGATTGGGCATGGGGTGGGGGTTTCTTTTCTAGGGTTTAGGGTAGTGCAGTGGTGTTTGGGTGGTGTAGGGGGTCGTGCTGGGGGTAGTGTTTTAGGGTTTAGGGTAGTGCAGTGGTGTTTGGGTAGTGTAGGGGGTCATGCTGGGGGTAGTGTTTTAGGATTTAGGGTAGTGCAGTAGTGTAGGGGTCGTGCTGTTGGTAGTGTTTTAGGGTTTAGGGTAGTGCAGTGGTGTATGGGTAGTGTAGGGGTCGTGCTGGGGTAGTGTTTTAGGGTTTAGGGTAGTGCAGTGGTGTTTGAGTAGTGTAGGGGGTCATGCTGGTGGTAGTGTTTTAGGGTTTAGGGTAGTGCAGTGGTGTTTGTGTAGTGTAGGGGGTCATGCTGGGGGTAGTGTTTTATGGTTTAGGGTAGTGCAGTGGTGTTTGGGTAGTGTAAGGGTCATGCTGGGGGTAGATTTAGGGTTTAGGGTAGTGCAGTGGTGTTTGGGTAGTGTAGGGAGTCGTGCTGGGGGTAGTGTTTTAGGGTTTAGGGTAGTGCAGTGGTGTTTGTGTAGTGTAGGGGGTTGTGCTGGGGGTAGTGTTTTAGGGTTTATGTTAGTGCAGTGGTGTTTGGGTAGTGTAGGGGGTAGTGCTGGGGTAGTGTTTTAGGGTTTAGGGCAGTGCAGTGGTGTTTGTGTAGTGAAGGGGGTCATGCTGTGGGTAGTGTTTTAGAGTTTAGGGTAGTGCAGTCGTGTTTGTGTAGTGTAGGGGGTCGTGTTTTAGGGTATAGGGTAGTGCAGTGGTGTTTGTGTAGTGTGGGTGGTCATGCTGGGGGTATATTTAGGGTTTAGTGTAGTGCAGTGGCATTTGGGTTGTGTTGGGAGTCGTGCTGGTGGTAGTGTTTTAGGGTTTAGGGTAGTGCAGTTATGTTTGGGTAGGGTAGGGTGTCGTGAGGGGGTAGTGTTTTAGCACTTATTTTTCTTTCTACAGCACTAACCATAATTTCTATGGCAAAATGAACCCCTCATTTTGTTCCTTTTTAAATTAAATGTTTTAAGTGTTACCAGTTTATTCCAATCAAGATGGCTTCAGGTGTGCCATACTTTTGTCATAAGTAAGACTGTTAGCGCTCTAGTTATTCTTTAGAACACTCTGGGAAGCTGCAGTAGAACACAAAGGCATCAACTGACAGGCTGCTCCTGTTGAAATATAACAGGAAGATATTTGAGATCACACTTGAAACATGTCCTAATTTTTCTTTCTACAGCACTAACCATAATTTCTATGAGAAAATGAACCCCATCATTTTGTTCCTTTTTAAATTAAATGTTTTAAGTGTTACCAGTTTATTCCAATCAAGATGGCTTCAGGTGTGCCATAATTTTGTCATAAGTAAGGCTGTTAGCACTCTAGTTGTTCTTTAGAACACTCTGGGAAGCTGCAGTAGAACACAAAGGCATCAACTGACAGGCTGCTCCTGTTGAAATATAACAGGAAGATATTTGAGATCTCACTTAAAACATGTCCTAATTTTTCTTTCTACAGCACTAACCATAATTTCTATGGCAAAATGAACCCCTCATTTTGTTCCTTTTTAAATTAAATGTTTTAAGTGTTACCATTTTATTCCAATCAAGATAGCTTCAGGTGTGCCTTAATTTTGTCATAAGTAAGACTGTTAGCGCTCTAGTTGTTCTTTAGAACACTCTGGGAAGCTGCAGTAGAACACAAAGGCATCAACTGACAGGCTGCTCCTGTTGAAATATAACAGGAAGATATTTGAGATCACACTTGAAACATGTCCTAATTTTTCTTTCTACAGCACTAACCATAATTTCTATGACAAAATGAACCCCATCATTTTGTTCCTTTTTAAATTAAATGTTTTAAGTGTTACCAGTTTATTCCAATCAAGATGGCTTCAGGTGTGCCATACTTTTGTCATAAGTAAGGCTGTTAGCACTCTAGTTGTTCTTTAGAACACTCTGGGAAGCTGCAGTAGAACACAAAGGAATCAACTGACAGTCTCTGCCCTTGTTGGATGTACATGTTTTACTGAGAATGTCAGACTTCATTCTTACATGACTGAGAAAGATAATGTGAATTTACAGAAAATATGCTCTCATTTTAGCTTCTGGAGCACCTTCCAAAACTGTATGGGACAAGCATGTGAAAATAGTTTTCTCTCAAACATGATTCATGATATCCCAGCAGAAGGTTTTTCACAGGGTAAAATCACCTTAGAACACACCACAATTCCTGAAATTAGTATGGAACCATCAACAAATGAATTCTAATGTAACTAAAGTCTGTTATCACCCTTTATAGTTCTCCTTTTGGTAACCCTCAAAATCTTCGATTCACTACAATGCATTTCAATGGGGTACTATCATTTATATTGGTCCCAAGATGGCTGCCAGCAATTCCAGGATGAAGTGCTGACAGCCAATCAGATCTCACGATGACATGTGTGGTTAGGCTCCACCCAGATATATATGTGTTTTCTTTTTCAAATTTCTCAGGAACTACTGAACGGATTTACACCATTTAAGCAAAAGGCACGACCCTGAACCAAGGGCTACCTTTTGGCAAATTTGGTGTAATTCCGTTCAGCAGTTCGGGCTGTAGCTGCGACTAAAGGTTCCTATGGAAAATTGCATGGGGAAAACACGTTTTGGGACCCCCTTTTTTTCTCGGCCCCCGCTTGCCGAATCACCCCGAGACTTTCAGGTTAGGAGCGGACCGGAGCGCCCCAACAAGTTGGAAAATTTCGCGAAGATTCGTCAACCGGCGCCAAAGTTATTTCAAATAGAATGGTGCGGATTTCCTATGGAAAATAGGTCCTAACTATAACTATCTACTGGCGACCGCCAGTAGATAATATATATATATATATATATATATATATATATATATATATATGCTGTATCTGTCCTGCATTCTGTGTTCCATGTCACATGCATGTAATATTCATGAGTTTTGTGTTCAATGTGGCAGCTAAAGACCCATCGTTTATGGGGATGGGTGCTTACATGTATCACTCCATTGTATGGATCCCTTTAAAGTATATGCTCTACACAATTGTCCTTTCACAACCTCATATATGATGTGACCTCATTGGTGATTAAGGAATTATTACCTTCCTATTGACATTATGGATTACATCACTATGGAGACAGTATTCTTTCCTGTTTTTTGGACATATATTGTTTTTTAATAGTGTTTGTTTTTATTTTTTTCTTTATTGTCCCAAATATTGTGGGGCTTATTTACAAGCCCATTGTGCCGTTGGTGCGTCACTTTTTTGGATGCACTGACGGTGCATACAAGGCCACGTAAAGCCACCCTGCATGACTTTTCATAGCCTTGGAAATATGGCCCCCTTTTACGCATTACTCTGCGTGAAGGGGGCATTCAATGGGTATTGATGTGGGTGTTCCCACACAACATCCATGGAACCTGATGTATTTGCAGATTTACAAGATTTGCATTCTGAAGCACAGATAGAAAAATGAAAACACCTCTTGTGATTGTTTTTGTGCAGGAAGGTGTCCCTTCCTATACAAAAACAATCACACCTACAACACAGACACCATTACACCATGGCGCAAGAGTGCCTGCGTTGGCACATGGCAGGCCATTGTGCACCAGCGCAGGGGAAAAGGACAGGAATGCGCCATATCTTGTGGGTATGCCGTATTCCTGTCCTTTCCTTTTGATGCACGGCAGCACAGCAAGTAGGTTTGCTGCACTACCGTGCATCAAATTATTGTAAATGAGGCCCTGTGTTGTCAAGAGCACAAAATTCATTCAAAGATGGCTGCCACAGATTAATGTGCATTCATGGCTGCCATCTTTGAAAGCATTAAGAAACCCTGTGCAAAGATGGCTACAGTGGAAGCATGCACATCCCAGTGGCCATCTTTGTATGAATTTAGTTTTAGTTTTATGAATCCCATTCATAAATGGCAGACATTTATTCAAGTAAATCTGCAGTAACCATCTTTGTATGGAATTTGGTAAATTAAAGCAAAAGTCAGAAGGCTTCCTTGCTCACCAAAAGCGCAGTGAAAAAATAACAAGGGAACTCAGGGGCAAGAGAATGTTGGATGGGAGAGGAAAAGGGGTGTAAAAGACAAAGGGGTAAAAGAGGGAAAACAGGAAGGAGGGAAATCGAGAGGGTGACAAAATATTCCCTCACATGCACTATAATGCATGGTATGGTGTCAGCAGTGCAAGAAAACATAAATTAGTCAGTACACTGTAAGATTACCCTGAAGTAATCACAACCTCAAATCCTGACACCATTACTGTGACATTTAGGGATGGTCAACCTCCACTCAATGTTCTGGAGGATGAGGAATCCAGATTGATGCATGAGTGTGTGTGAGTGTGTGTGTTTGTGTGTCTGGATGTATATACATGTGTCTATGTGCTTGTACTTTTGCGTGTGTTTTAATGTGCATGCATGTGTTTGTATATGGTATATATGCATGGATGTTACACTTTTATGTGTTTGTGCATCGATCTTTGTGTATGTGCATTTACATATGGGTATATGCGTGTACATGTGTGCATTTTTGATGGAGAATCTATCGTCCCATCAATAGATGTCCCACCATCATACCATGATATAGTATTAGAATTGCTGGGTCTTCAGGACAGCCTTATAGATCAAATGTGACCCCAGTAATCCAATGTAGAACCACCCAACACATCAGGGGCCGTATAACGCATAAGGCACACTTTCCCGGTTTGCTCCATGGCACACCTTTCACAAGGTCCCCTGGGTGCAAACAGGGTCAGTGCACCATATTAGAAAGAATGCCCTGCTCTGAGGGCAGCCACAAACTTGGGGCAGCGCATTCAAGTGAAATATGGAGCAGATGCTTTAAAGCTGCTCGTAGTTCACAGTGCAGGTGGGATGCCGCCTGCACTTTGAAGAGGGGAGATAGATCCCCTTGCAGTCGGGTGCAGTGAGTGCCTGAGCACAGAGGCAAAATGCAAATAAGGGAACACCCTCTCATGATAGTGCTGGTGCTGCATGTGCACCAGCACTACCAATATTACAGAAGGGGACGCACAATAGTATTACTTCTGTAATACTATTGTGACACAGGGATGCAAAAAGCAGACAAACACGCCTGTTGCACCCCCAAGGAAAAATTG
Source organism: Calotriton arnoldi (assembly GCA_963921515.1). Classification (NCBI taxonomy): domain Eukaryota; kingdom Metazoa; phylum Chordata; class Amphibia; order Caudata; family Salamandridae; genus Calotriton; species Calotriton arnoldi. The sequence goes on along the minus strand of CAWUFW010011958.1, from coordinate 403,824 downwards.
ATAATACGGCCCCTGGTGCACTTGGCAGAGATGCAGGGGATTTATTCTCCAAAAATGTATACGAGTTGCAACTGCAACCACTAATTGTGAAATGTGGTTCCTGTTAATATTGTGGTACAGAGTAAAATCAACAACTGATAGTGAAAATGTCTCAGTGCCATTGACTGTACAAGTATTTCTCAATAGTGAATGAGGGTCGATACAAGAGGTAACGCTAGTTCTGGATGACGGTCAGTGGCAGCTCGCACAGATAACGCTGTGGGACGGCGGGGCGGGGCGGGGCTGGGTGGGGGGGTAGTGGAGTGTGACATACGACGGGAAGGTCGAGAGTAAGGAAATAAATAAATAAAAGCACTTACTTTGCGCTCGCAGCATCACCGGCTCGGTGATGCTGCGAGCGCAAAGTAAGTGCTTTTATTTATTTATTTCCTTACTCTCAACTTTACCGTCGTATGTCACACTCCACTACACCCCCCCCACCCCCACCCCCGCACCAGCCCCACAGCGTTATCTGTGCAAGCCGCCACTGATGACAGTGTTACTGTACCTTGTAGTTTGTGGCTCCTTTACTGTTACCTCTCACTTTGAGTGATCCTTCATGGTGCACTGTGATTCTCTTTTTTTCCATACATCTCGCAGTGCCAGCCTGTACTGTGTTCCCTTCAACTGCACTACAGAATGTGTGAAATATTTCGCGGGTGTGGGAATATGTACAATAATAGTGTTGTAATCTTTGCTATTTGTATGGACGATAGTTATGGTTTTTTTTTCTTTTGCAAACTATGTATAAGTGCATGCTAACAATAAATGGAATGATGATAATAAAAAGGGACATATGATTAATTTAAGTCATAACATTAATACTAATAGCAACAAAGCAGAGGAAGGGAAGGTAGCTGGAATGATACAGTAAGGTCATTGTGTGAATTGTTTAACCATATCAAATGAGAACGGTATTGATTTAAATTCGATGTGATTTTTTTTCTCTGAGCTGCATTATGTTAAATGGGGAAAGTGCAGCATTCTCAGAATGACAAGTGTTTTATTACCGTTGATTTTTATTGCAGATGATTAAGGGCGCCTCATTTCATGAAGGTCAGGCTGCAGACCAACCAAGCTTTCCTATTGGTCGGTTTGGTCTCGATCCCCAAGGGTTAGGGGGAAACCAAAGTGGGCTGCTCAAAGAATCTCGTGTATTCAATGTTTTTTGTCATACTGTAACATTTTGAAAAATATTGTTCACATGGGTGGGCGGTACAAAACACCACATTCACTGTATGATCATTCACACATTGGGTCTTGCCTTCCCTGTCAAGTTCAATCTGTCTCTCTCCTTGCAGGCTCAACATTAGACATAACATCCTGCTAATTATAAATCATCCAGTGCTTTAATGCTATTATTTCTGAAGGATGTGGGAGAAATGATGATCAGATTAGCGTTTATTTTTACAATAAATAATGCAAGGACATAAAGAAAGTTTCCTTAGCCTCCAGTGTTGCTGAATTTCCGGTTTGCAAAATAGTAAGTCTTTCCTCTAGCACCTTACACTTCCTGGCTCTTTATCTCACTATCGCAAGTTCTTTTTCCACCTCTTCTCCCCCCTTTGTCATTTTTCTTCTATCTTTCACTGCTGCCTTGCAGAAATTAGGCCCTGGATCATCTCATCTATACACATTGAGCATCTGCTCCACCAAAAAAGTTGGAGGATATACCCACAAGGAAGCAGTGTGGACTTCCAATACTGCAAATGTTTGTTTTATTCATATTGTTTTGCAAAATACTCATGCATATTATGTCCAATATAATAATTGATACTGTTGCATACTTTACACCACAAATGAGAACCCCCAGCTGATATATGTAATTATGTATTCTCTGATGTGAGCCTTCTGTCTGTGCTCAACCTATTCTAACACTTATATTAGCAACTGTAGAACCTCTGATAAAGACGGAATTCGTCAAACTGGAGCTCCATTTTTAAAAAGGAAACTCACTTTACCTGCCAGTATACCCTGGGATCACTTTTGAACATATCTGGGTACATGGGGGAGACAATACCTTCGAAAATCACTGCAGTGTAGCTCCAGATGCAAAGGGCCAGATGTACAAAAGCATTTTAAGGTTGGACACCATACAGTTTTCAAAATCACAGGTTCTGCGACTGCAAAATGGTACTTTCAAATGCACAGAACCCCTTTTGAGATTCCTAATAACCTTTACGAATCTCAAAAGTGGTTTTGTGACTCTTTCCAAATTACATTTAACAAAGGGCCTGAATGAGGTGTTGTAATTTGCAATGAGATGTTTCAATAGTTTGTGACCTCAAGAGTGGTCGCAAACAATCGAAAAGTTACCAACCAATCAAAGGAGTTGGAAATTCATTTGAAAAGGGGAAGCTGTCTCAAATGGAAAGCTTTCCCTTTGAACTGTGTTGGACGGTATCAGGGAGAGTAGACCTTGGTCCAGAAGGATGGTTCTTTGCAGGCCACCATCTGTGTCTTTGTTTCTAACTACAGAGGGTTGCAAATAGCAACTTAAATACGTATTGTTCATGAGGCTTGTCATTCTATGACCCCCCTGTGATGGAACATTTTTTTTGGGGGGAGGTGGAGTTTTATATAGCGCGAACTCGACCCAAAGGTATCAGAGCGCTTTACATGAGTCCCAGTTGCGTTACAGACAGACACATAATGTGTTTTTTTTCTTTTAAAGCATGGAGAGGTTAAGTGATTTGCCCAGAATCACAGAATGTTGAGCGTCCCTGCCGAGACTCGAACCCGGTTCCCCAGCTTCGAGGTCGACTTCTCTAGCTTTTATGCCATATCCTCTCCCCAATTTTTCAATATAATCGACTGTTCGCAAAAAGTCATGCACAATCCACAAACTTAGCTGCTTTGATACTTTAGCAGCAGCACATATTTCCTGTTAAGTGTTATATACATTATAAGTTATGATTCATCTCTCCCTGTAACTGATGTGATCATAAGAAGGTACAGAAATTTTTGGGGAACCAGTGTCTATCACCTTTACCATACTCACAACATGTACACTAGTCGTAGTAATTTCACCAAAGGCTGTCTCTTTCCTATTTGGTGGCTGTTGGAATACAGTAGATAACAAAGTCCTCTTTATAGACACTATCCAGGGTTAATGTTTCCCGAAGGTAACACTCTTCTCTGAAAATATATTTTAACCTTCCAAGTGGGTATAGCCCAGATACAGTTGAGTCATGTAATAATTTGGAATTCCTGGACTAATTGACTCCCCCCATAGAGGTTATCCAGCAGAGCTTAATTTGTAACAAACAGAAGTGCTGGGTCACCAGGTAGTGTTCAGAAGCCCACAGACGGCACTATCGAAGGTGCCGAAAACCAATGCTGCATAGTCTTTAATGCGCTACATGCCTATTTAATCCACCACCAGACACTCCCTTCGTCTTTATACCACTCTTGTAGGTTGTTTTTCATCCCTGCTATCTCCTTTTGTCACTGTTTTTGCACTTTTGTCTTCCTCTTTTCTTTTTCTCCTTCTTCCCCCTTTAGAATTGTTTCTCTCTTGGTCTGGATCAAAGTATATCGGGGAAAAATAAGAGCTGGTTCCCAAAAATGAGCTTGTTTTGGGTCCCAGCTGCAAAGATGGGATTAAATTAAGTACTTTTGTCCAGTCAGAAAATCATGGCAACGAAACGTTTAAACGTGTGGTCACCCGTCACAGCATACATTGACACAAGCGCCCAAAGATGTTCCTTACCACAACCACCTCAGCAGGAAGTCCTTAAACCACCTTGACTCCCCTAATGGTTCCTAGAACTTTTTTATATTCTAATGTTATTTATGCCTCAGTTATATTGTTTTGCTTTTTCTATTTTCATTAATAAGTCCGATTCATGTAGTTCTATTGTAACAGACATGTATTGTAATGACGTGAGTTCAATATTTTGTATTGTATGCAGACACCTTTATTCTTTCCAATAAAAATTATTTTTGAACTTAAAAAAAACAATTTCGGTACGAGTCTACCCAAAATTAGTAGTCACTTAAGGACCAGGATGCAATCAAAATAAATAATGGGCAAATTAGAAAATCATCAGCACGTTATCTGGCCGCAAGTTATCTGACCATCAGCTGACAGGGGGTGGAGGGGTTACTGAGCCAACCAATGATGGTCTTGCTCATTTTCCATGTTGGTAGATAACAGTATTCTCAAAAGGATTACAACTAAGGACATCTTTACCTGTGACTTTGCCTAGAACATCCTGTCCCTATAAGATGGCAGGATCGGAGGTTGGAATGCTCATATTCCAGGCACTCTGTTGAGTGGCTAACAGTCTCACACCAGAGAGCCCCCCCCAGTAGTACATTGATATCTGAATTCCCTAGATGGACATTCCTCTGTTTGCTTTGCACATCAGATCCCTGCGACAGTCAAGACAGAGCCAAACATTTCACGGGGAAAAATATCTGTGCTTTTAATTTGCTGTTGTCTTCTCCTCCCTAAAACTCCCCACACTCGCCCTATCACAATTCCCAAGACCAATACTGGAGTATTCAGGAGACATTACATTTCCTTGAGTAAACGAGAGGTCCCTTTCACCGTCGACCAGTGTTGTTTTTATAACACGTTACAAGAATGGCCCAGTTTTAGTTGTTCGATTTTCATATTTTATAAATCCAAGGACAAAGAGAAATGTTACAAGACAAGTATCAAAGTTACCAGCACACCATAAACATAAGAAATAACAAAAGCACATGCTCAAATAGAGTTCCTATACGTTCCTAATGTTTTTTTCCCATTCACTTCATTTCTTTTACTGAAAGAGGTGAAAGGTGACTGTTAATGCACAGCACATTGTGCTTGGCAGCTACAAGGGATCCTCCATGTACTTAGTAAGGGAGAGGATGTGCGAAAAGAAGAGCAGGCATAACATTTGCTTCCATTTTGCTCACAGAACATGATCATCCGTGGGCTGTGTGGACAGATATTGTAGGAGTGCTTTTTAAGTCCTGTGTGAATTCTTGGATCCTCACTGCATTGTTCCCCGTCCTGTGCATCCTTTATGCCCTGTACCATAGGTGACCTACTCCCAGATCTCTGTTTCAAAATAGGGGCCTGTGTTCTATGTGTTATATTACAACCCCGAGATTTCTGCTTTTCGGGATCCCTACCACAAGGTTTGTACCCTATTCCCCCTTTCACCTCTTCCTTCCCTCAAGCCCTACCAGGCTAAGGGCCTCATTTATGTTTTTTTTGCCGTAGGACAGCGCAGCAGGCCTTGCTGCTGCGCTGCCCTACAGCAAAATAAAAGGGCAGTAATGCGTCGCATCTATTAGATACGGCACATTCCTGTCCTTTTCCCCTGCGCCGGCCCACAATGGGCTGCCGTGCGCCAACGCAGGCACCTTTGCACCATGGTGCAAGGGTGCCTGCGTTGCGGGGATGATTATTTTTGTGCAGGAAGGGAAACCTTCCTGCACAAAAACAATCACAAGAGGCGTTTTCCTCTTTCTATGTGTGCGGAACAACGAGGAGAAATAAAGATATTTCTCATTGTTTTGCCTCCCTTACGCTTCCCCTGAGGAGGCATACGTTTTTGGCTCTGCCTCAGGCTTACGATTTCTCGTAAATCTGAGGCAGTGTCAAAAAGCCATGAATGTTGCTGGGAACGCCCCCAGCAACACCCATGGAACGCCCCTTTCATGCAGTTTTCTGCGTGAAAGGGGCACATATTTATAAGGGCATGAAAAGCCACATAACATGGCTTTAAGTGGCCTTATAAATATGCCAGTGGCACATTGCGCCACCGTAACATCAAAAAGTGACGTTCCGGCAGCACAAAAGTGCCGGCAGGGCCTTATGAATGAGGCCCTAAATCCTTAGTGCCAAGTCCCATTCTTGTAGATTATGTAGCCTGATATTATCTCTAAAGCCGTCTGTCCCAATTTCCTTGTCTTAATTCCTGTACCCCAAGTTAATTCTTCCCCAGTCCCGTGCAACAAATTTTGTTCCTGATGGAATGTTTTACAATGTCCTTTACTTTCCTTTACTTAAAGCCTGTGCTGTAGTTTATTTTTCTTAGCTCATGATCTGTGACCCAAAAATGCATCCTTTCAAAGTCCTATTTCCAAAAGACGTCTGTGGTATCTGTCCGTCACCTATGTCTCTTGAACTGTGGAACATACCAGAACATTGCAGAAGAGACAAGAACAGTGGAACCTTGCGGTCACCAAGTTCTAGAATGTATAGTGAGGAGCCTGCGCGCTCCTCAACTGATAGTTGGTATGTTGCAGCTGAGGTATATGGAATAAACCTGATGCTTCTCTTCACTCTCTGGTCTGCTTCTTGCATAATTCTTTATCTTTCATTGGACAATGTCACTTGCAGTTATACGCGACCAAAACCCCCCATCACTAACCCTTATCTCATAGGTGTGTTTTACAAAGTCCTCTGTGAGGAATTTGTAGACTAAGAATTGTTTTACAATTTTTTGCCTGAAGCCCAGAGCCCTTAGTACATTTTCCAAAGTCCTGAGCCAAAAGGTGCTTTCCCTAACTCCTGTGTCCCCATAGTCTTAATCCAAGTGTGATGCCAACATTTTCTGTCCCTTGAGTCCTATTGCCTAATGTCAGACAGTCAAAGTCACATGTAAAAGGTTCTGTGTGACATTTCAGAGACTGCAAGTACATGCTGTGATCATTGAAGCTGCAAGAGTACGACAATGGAATATGAACAAAACCAGTAACTGTGAAAATGATTAAACAAGTGCATTTATGCAGATTTTGTATATTACAATAAAAAGAACTGTAATGCACCTTGCCTTTTGGTGCTATTTTTGTGAGAGTTCATCCCATGTTCTTTATGGCGAGACAGTAACTTAGTAATAAAAAACATACAGATTACTATTTTACATATTATGTTAGGCAACATATAAAAAGATAGTTTTGTAAAACATTTAAATTGCGTAAATTGATAGCCCCTGCCAAAGTGTTGGAGATAATTATTTTCAAGTCGTTGGTAGCTTGTTATTCATGAGGTGAGGTGATTTTCTAATTTTCCTTAAGTATTTAAAGTTTATACAATTTGTAATTGCTGTGATGTTTACTGTATCCATATAGACAATGAAAGAGCATGAAGATTGTTAGATCTTCTTTTAATCCAGTGCCTTTAGTGAGCTGCCTCTGCTGTCTTTGTCCTCTCATGGCCTGAGGAACAATAAAGCTACCAAGCTGGGAAGTGAACAGTGGGCCCGATTCACAGAACTAACTTAAGACAAAATACTAAACTTACTACCATTTTGGTATTCACAGAAGGCACTTACTCATTTTGGTATTCACAGAAGGCACTTACTCATTTTGGTATTCACAGAAGGCACTTACTCATCAATGAGTAAGTGCCTTCTGTGAATACCAAATGAGTAAGTTACTCAAAATGAGTAAGTTACTCAAAATGAGTAAGTTACTCATTTTAGTATTCACAGAAGGCACTTACTCATCAATGAGTAAGTGCCTTCTGTGAATACCAAAATGAGTAAGTGCCTTCTGTGAATATCAAAATGAGTAAGTGCCTTCTGTGAATACCAAAATGGTAGTAAGTTTAGGACTTTGTCTTAAGTTAGTTCTGTGAATCGGGCCCAGTGTTAGCAGTCCAACATTATCAATTCCTTCTGATATTCACTTTAGTTTTGATGACAGCTCGTGTGAGTCCCATCCCTTTGTACTACAGGAGACAGGCGTTTGAGCTTCATAGAATTAAGTTCATCCAAGTCTTTCAAGGGCTAGCCAAAAACTGGTTAAATGGGTGACCTATGGTGGAGTCAGTCCCCAGTTAGTGAGGATAATTTGTGTTTAATGTTAATCATTAGATACTACATGGTTTTACATCAGGTAAATATTTATAAATCTGCTGATTATACTGACTTGGGAGACAAAGTTTGCAATGGCTAGGAGGACCTACTTACATTTGTGATGGAGACATTGAGCTTTGAGAGCATTGTATGAGGTCATTTAATCAGTTACAATTGGGTAAAAGACCAGGATTGTGTTTTTTGACTGATCGATGATTAAGGATAGATTTGGTTTGGTTTGGTACATGGATATTCTTGCTTTCTTACGTATGCCTTTTGGGTCACATTAACTGACGTTAAATCACAGATTACGGTTACCCAGAGAGGAAAATCTTTTTGGTGTCAAGGAGCAAACAAGCATTGGCGTAGCTTGGTCAGTAAGACTGGGTGGTGTGAGCTTCAGATTTTCCGACAATCACACTGGCATATCATGTTAATCATTAAATGAGAAGCACAGCATGAGGGGGGCTTAAGGACCAGTAGAAAGGTAAAGGAGTGTGATTGCAAGAGGTACTTAAAACACAGTATTTGGTAAAATAACCATGTTTTAACCCCTTCGCTGCTAGGCCTTTTCCCCCCTGTGCTGAGCCTTTTTTTGGCTATTTGGGGTAGTTCGCGCTTAGGCCCCTGTAACCTTTTGACCACATAAGGTATCCACGCGAATTTTGCGTCCTTTTCTTCCAATATCATGGGGATTCTAAAGGTACCCAGGGTTTGTGGATTCCCCTGGAGGAGACCCAGAAATTAGCCAAAATACAGCTAAATTTTGTTTTTTGGGGGGAAAAAAGTGCTGCAAATGAAAGCGTCTGGTTTTTTCCCTGCAAATGGTATCAACAAAGGGTTTGTGGGGCTGAAATCACCATTTCCCATCTTTCAGGGACTGACAGACTTTTGTCAGAAAACCAACATTTTTTACACAGTTTTGGCATTTTACTGGGACATAGGGTATTTTTGCTATTTTTTGTGCTTTCAACCTTCTTCCAGTTAATGGAAGAAATGGGTATGAAAGCAATAATGGATCCTGGGAAGCTATACATTTTAGAAAAGTAGACAAAATTCTGAATTCAGCAAGGGGTCATTTGTGTAGATCCTTCAAGGTTTCTTAATAGAAACTAACAGTTGAAAATTGGAAAAATTGAAAATGAGTTGAAAAAAACAGCCATTTGTGCCAACGTTTTCACCTGTAACTTCTTCTAATCATGACATATGTTTGAAAGCAATATACCGTTACATCCGATGTATCTTTCTGGTTGTGAGGATATATAGGACTTGTAGGTTCAGCAAGAACCCGACGAACACAGAGCCAATAACTGAGCAGCGTCTTACAATGTTTTTTTGTTATGTACCGGGTATATACCAATTAATTTGGGAAACTATATACAGTGAAAAATCGGGATGAAAGACACCTATGTATTTCTGAAATTGGAACAAAATATAGAGTTTAGAAACAATAGCTATTTGCATATTTCCGAAATTGTGAGAACCCATACTGGCCTGAGAATTATAGGACATTTTTCAAAGTGACTTCTTTTTTACACATTGTCTTTCATTTGGATGGCAGAAATACATGGAAAGTCAATAGGTAATAACAGTTGCTCCACAATTCTGTATTACCCTAAGTCTCTCGATAAAAATGGTACCTCACTTGTGTGGGTAAGCTTAGTGCCCGCGACAGGAAACGGCGCAAAACGCAACATGGACACACTTCATTTTTACAGTTAAAACTGACCCTTTTTTTGCAAAGTGCCTAGCTGTAGATTTTGAACCCTAGCTCTGGGTAAGAAAACATTGGGGGGTCCATGCAAGCAATACCTCGCTGGACTCCCCCTGGTGTTTAGTTTTCAGAAATGTGTGGGTTTGGTAGGTTTCCAAGGATGGCCGCCGAGCCCGGGGCCAAAAACCCAGGTGACCCCCCTTGCAAAACCAGGTTGTTTTGTGATAGGTAATTTTGATGTCTCCTCAATAGGTTTTGGGCCATTGCCTGTCGCGGGTACATGACCCACCCACGCGAGTGAGGTACCATTTTTATCGCGAGATCTGAGGGAACGCTGGGTGGTAGGAAATTTGTGGATCCACACAGATTCCAGAACTTTCCATCACAGAAATGTGAGGAAAATGTGATTTTTTTCAGCTAAATTTAATGTTTGCAGGGGATTATGGGTAGGAAAACGTTGGGGGGCACACGCAAGCCATACCTCGCTGGACTCCCATGGGTGTCTAGTTTTCAGAAATGTGTGGGTTGGGTAGGTTTCCCAAGATGGCCGCCAAGCCCGGGGCCAAAAACCCTGGTGACCCCCCTTGCAAAACCAAGTTGTTTTGTGATAGGTCATTTTGATGTCTCCTCAATAGGTTTTGGGCCCTTGCTTGTCGCGGGCACTTGACCCACCCAAATGAGTGAGGTACCATTTTTATCGGGAGACCTGAGGGAATGCTGGGTGGTAGGAAATTTGTGGATCCACGCAGATTCGAGAACTTTCCATCACAGAAATGTGAGGAAAATGGTTTTTTTTTTTTACAAAGTATGAGGTTTGCAAGGGATTCTGGGTAACAGAACCTGGTGAGAGCCAGACAAGTCACCCCATCCTGGATTCCCCTGGGTGTCTAGTTTTAAAAAAATGTATAGGTTTGCTAGGTTTCGCTAGGTGCCGGCAGAGCTAGGGTTCAAAATCTACAGCTAGGCACTTTGCAAAAAAAGGGTCAGTTTTCACTGTGAAAATGTGGTGTGTCCACGTTGCGTTTTGGGCCGTTTCCTGCTGCGGGCACTAGGCCTACCCACACAAGTGAGGTACCAATTTTCTCAGAAGATTTTGGGGAATGCGGGGTGGGTGGAATTTTGTTGATCCACGCAGATTCCAGAACTTTCCACCGCAGAAATGTGAGGAAAATGTGGTTTGTTTGACAAAGTTTGAGGTTTGCAAGGGATTCTGGGTAACAGAACCTGGTGAGAGCCAGACAAGTCACACCATCCTGGATTCCCCTTGGGTGTCTAGTTTTTAAAAATGTATAGGTTTACTAGGTTTCCCTAGGTGCCAGCACACCTAGGGTTCAAAATCTACAGCTAGGCACTTTGCAAAAAAGGGGTCAGTTTTCACTGTAAAAATGTGGTGTGTCCACGTCACGTTTTGGGCCGTTTCCTGTCGCGGGTCTAGTGTTGCCCAAACAAGTGAGGTACCATTTTTATCGGGAGACTTTGTGGAATGCTGGGTGGGTGGAAATGTGTGGATCTGCGCAGATTCCAGAACTTTCCATCACTGAAATATGAAGAAAATGTGTTTTTTTTTACAAGGTTTGAGGTTTACAAGGTATTCTGGGTAACAGAACGTAGTGAGAGCCACACAAGTCACCCCATCCTGGATTCCCCTTGGTGTCTAGTTTTCAAAAATATACAGGTTTGCTATGTTTCCCTAGGTGCCGGCTGCGCTAGGACCGAAAATCCACAGGTAGGCACATTCCAAAAAAAAGTCAGTGCCTAGTGGGCTTTCTGCCGCCCTGGGGAGGGAGGAAATCGGGGGCTATTGCCCCGATATGCCCCCAAGGGGGGCAGAAAGACTGTGGCTATTCTTTTGGGGGGTGGGGGCATTGGGATGCCCATTCTGGGCAGCCCCCACCCCTATGTATAAAAAAGCCAGCATAATTGCTGGCGCATAGTGGGCTCTCTGCCCCCCCAGGGGGAAGATTAGGGGCTACTGCCCCATCTGCCTCCTGGGAGGGGCAGAAAGACTGGCATCTTTTAGGGAGGGTGGGGGCATTGGCATGCCCATTCTGGGCAGTCCCCACTCCGAACTTTGGGAAAATAAATTCCTGGTGGCTAGTGGGCTTTTGCCCCATCTGCCTCCCAGGGGGGGGGCAGAAAGACTGTAGCATTTGTTTTGGGGTGGGGGCATTGACAAGTCTATTCTGGGCAGCCCCCACCCCTACCTATATAAAAAACAAATCCCTGGTGCTTAGTGGACTTTCTGCCCCGGGGGTTGATCAGGGGCTATTGCCCCCATCTGCCTCCTGGGGGGAAGAAAGTCTTTTGTTTTCTTTGGGGGGTAGGGTGGGAGCATTTGCATGCCTATTCTGGGCAGCCCCCACACCGGGCCTATAATAAAAATAATCCCTGGCATCTAGGGTGCTTTCTGCCCCCCAGGGGGGGCAGAAAGACTGGAATGTTGTGGGGGGGAGGGGTGGGGGCATTGGCATGCCCATCTTAGGCAACCCCCACCCCTAAATTCATCGGGAAAAAAACCCTGGTGTCCAGTGGGCTTTCTGCCCCCCCCCGGGGGCAGATTGGGCGCTACCACCCCCATCTGCCCCCCAGGGGGAGCAGAAAGACTTTAATTTTGCAGCGGGGGCCCTAATTTTTCATTTGATAAAAAAATCCCTGGCTTTCTTCCCCCCCGGGGGGGCAGATGGGGGCAGTGGGGGCAGAAAGACTGTACTTTTGCGGTGGGGGGGTGGGGGCCCTAATTTTTCGTTTGATAAAAAAATCCCTGGCTTTCTTCCCCCCGGGAGGGCAGATGGGGGCAGTGGGAGCAGAAACACTGTACTTTTGCGGTGGGGGGTGGGGGCATTGGAATGCCCATATTGGGCAGCCCCCACCCCTAATTCAAATTAGAAAAAAAATCCCTTGCAACTAGGTGGCTTTCTGCCCCCCGGGACGGGCAGATTGGGGGCTACTTCCCCCATCTGCCCCCCAGGGGGGCAGAAAGACTGTAATTTTTGCAGGAGGGGGTGGGGGTATGGACATGTCCATTTTGGGCAGCCCCCACCCCCAATTGAAATTGCCATAAAAAATCCCTGGTTTCTATTGGGCTTTCTGCCCCCCCAGGGGGGGCAGAAAGACTGAATGTACCAAATTTTTGGGGAGGGAGCAAAGGCCCTTGCCCAAGGGGCTGCTCCCCCCCTCCCTGATGGCTAGTGGGTGGATCCCTGCTTGGGGATCGCCCTCATGGGGAAAGGGGAGATTCTCCCCTTTCCAATGATACCTCTCCTGTCTTTCTACCTGCTCAGGGGGCTGAGATAGCCCCCTGAGCACGTAGAAAGCGAAACTGAAATGAGCCTCTTGGTTTCACTGAAATGACGTTAGCGCGATGTGCGCGCTGATCGTCATTTCAGGGAAACCAGGGGAGCAGCCTCGGGAGCTGGGGAAGCTCTTCCCCAGCTCCCGAGGCTGTTGGGGGTGAAAGGGAATCCCTCTGGTGCCCTGTGCCATGTGCTAGGACGGCCGGGGGCCGTCCGACGCACATGAGCACTGGTGCGTCGGATGGCCCCTGGGTTAAGCCCTTCCAAACAGAGACGAGAGTGTGTGTGTGTGTTTGTGTTTTTATCGGATTGAGTATATAAAAATTCCCGGTAAATCCAACAGACACCTTATCATACCCGACTGAAAGCTCCTGTACCCAACTATTTAATACATAATACATTTATTAGGAGGGTGTAACACCCCTAACACCACCCCCCCGAAGCTACGCTCTGCAAATAAGTATTTGAGGAATACTGGATAAGGTCCAGCCAATGATTTATTTGGTGAGCTTATTTTGTGATAACATTAAAAGATATAATAGTTCACTCAATATTTTGCCATGCGCAATTAGTTCATGGATACATACCGTGGTATATCTTAAGTCGCAGACCAAAGCTTGTGAGCTGCTCTATGAAAACCTTTTTTTATACCCAAAGGGAGGCCCTATGATTGTAAAACTGTGAAATAAAGGATGTCCTAAAAAAGAATATAACAATTAGGCCAACACAAAGTTAAAGTAAGTGAGGAACCATGGATGTTATTAAGTCAAGGAAATGATTTGATCAGTCCCAGTATGAGGAGGGATATACATGTGCACCATATACCTCCAGGTGATGGCAAGCCACAACTATTAGGATATAGATTAAAATATAGTGAACATTGCCGCCACTTTATGTTAAAATTATCTAGCTTCCTAATAGACATACATATTTTTCTCCATAGAGATGGCTCTACTGCCCGAAAGGTGGTGAAACTGGACAGGGAAATCTGCATTCCAGTGCATTAAAGGTAGTGGCCCTAATGCAAAGTTCCACCAACATTGATTGAACAGTGGCTTCTACAGTGGAGACTCTCCCATTGATCAATCAGCAATCCCACCACCTCAAAATGAGGCTGAGAAAATGCAGATTTAGTGGGCGATGCTCCACTGATTTACAGCAGAGCACCAGCTCTGCAAAACAGAGCTGGTGGGCCCCACCTGCAACCACTGGCTCAAATTTAGCTCTGTAGTCAGCAACTGTACTACTTGGTAACCAGAAAACTTTAAATGGAGAAAATGATAGAGAATCTGTGCCGATAACATCCCACTTCATGCTCTGTAATGCAAGGTCTGGAATGCACATGTATGCCCTCAGGAAAGAAGAGTCAATTATTGTGGCAAATCTGATGTGATAATGGAGTTTTGTGGAAATGATCTTTGCATTTGTGAATGCAGCAGAAACGTGGTGGGTGCTGTGTGCTGCTGTACATGAAAATAGAGAGGCTGGAGACTGTGCGAACAGTGTGCAAGGAGATACAAGTGAAAAAAGTCAGATGTTGCCACAAAATAGTTGCTGGTTCTTGATTTTGAAATTCAGTCTCTGTAAAACTAAATCCTTCCTTGTAGGAGTAGAAACAGTGAAGGCATAATGGACACAAGGGAAACGAGATACTTTGTTAAGAAGAATTTGCATATAGGATTTTGAGTTGTATTTTGAAATCATAATTCTGCCAATGTGGTCCCTCTTCCTGGCAGAGACCGACTCCAATTTCAAATTACGAGTATTCAGGATAGATCTCTCTTTCAAGGCTGCTTCCCGATACATTGTAGTAATTCTCTGTTTTTTCTTGGTCGGAGTACAAAATTTGTTTGGAATATTTTTTCGCCCAAGGCCAGGTAGTAAGTTCTTTGTACTGGTCTTGCAGGAAGGTGTCCAGATGTGCTCTAGGCCAGAATACAGCCTGACATTACATACCTGCGAGTATATACCACTCTGGTGAAATCTTGCAGCTTGGCTTACTATTCCTGTATACCAAAAACACCTGCATCCCTAAAGCCTTGAAAACTCCAACCATGTACATATAAACTTAAATATGGCTGGCATTTTTGACAGCTGCTCTGTTAACAAACTAATACAATTTAAGGCAGCTTAGGCACAGATTTTTAGGAATCCACATTGTGAAACTGTGGGGGAGAGAAGACACAGTCTAGTTGTGAGCTGAGGCTGTACACCAACACAGTCCATACAATCTACCACCTAGAAGCAAATATTATTCGTGGGATTAATTCCAAGTTTATCAGTGGTATCTTGTGCAATCTGGAAGGCAGTCCACAGAGAAGATGTAGGTACTGTGTGTACAACAGTACCAAAGCAACAGTGACATTAAAAAATACCAAATCACTATAGTGAAAAGAGTAAGATATAATGTACAGAAATGGCTTAAGAGGTTTAGAAGTTATGTCGTGTTTTTTGTTTAAAAAAAACAGAGATGTAAATCTAATATTATTCAATGGAGTGAATTTGACTGGACTCTAGGCCTTCACCCCATTTGACAAGCCATGGAACGAGAATGAATCGAGTCTGCTGCCAGGTACGTTTTGGGGAGGACCTGTACTTAGACACCCTTTGCCACTCAAAGGCACAGAGCTGAAAAATGTTCATGCTTGATGCTACTGATGCTCTTTCTTTCTTGGGTAGGCTTGACGCCGCCTTCATCTACTTACAGAAGTAACATTTTCTAAGCCTCAGCTTTCGAAAAAGTTTAATATCTTCTTATTTGATGCTCCATATGTCCTGAACTTTTTAAGGATTCTTCCATAAATATTAATTTAACTGGTAAACAAACTTAATTTCCACTTCTTTCAGGCATACAGATAAAAGTCCAACTAGACTGGATATTACTGATTTGTTCTGGGACAGTGCAGCAAACTCTGGGGCATATTATCAACGTGATTATCGCCGCTTTAGCGGGACTTTTTCCCGCTAAAGCGGCGATAATTCAATCGCCCTATTAGCAAGCTGTCGCTAACTGCTGTTAGCGACAGCTTCTAGGCGATAGCGACCGGGTTGGGTGCCGCTTGGCATGCCAGCGATATTTATCGCTAATGGCATGCAAAGTAGGCGTTCCCAACCTAAAAGCGA
The DNA here is from genome assembly GCA_963921515.1 of Calotriton arnoldi. Classification (NCBI taxonomy): domain Eukaryota; kingdom Metazoa; phylum Chordata; class Amphibia; order Caudata; family Salamandridae; genus Calotriton; species Calotriton arnoldi. The sequence continues at coordinate 387,853 of CAWUFW010011958.1, read as the reverse complement.
CTGGAAACAGTCGCTAAGGTCGCTATCGCCTATTAGCGAGGCAGGGGAGGTGATTAACGAACCAGCGCTAAACACGTTTAGCGCTGGTTTGTTAACGCCTGGTCCAAACCTGACTTAGCCATGTAATCCAATGGGAGGTGGATTACATGGCTAAATCCCCTCGCCCTATCACCAAGCTAACACTGGTCACAGTGTGAATATTGCTTGTTTTCAAGCGATATTCACACTGTTCTCCAGGGTTTCTATCGCTTGGAGATAAGCGTTGCTGATAGCACGCTATCTCCGCGATAGAAACCTGCGATAGCCGGCGATAATTATCCTAGCGCTAACTGCGCTTAGCGATAATTATCTCCGGTTATTGCTAATAGGCCCCTCTGTTCCTTGGATTTTCTCCACTTACCAGGCATGGAAAAATTTAACCCAGCACAGTAGACATCCCTTAATATGTCCTGCCCCCCTCCTTCCTCTTGTGCAGTCAGCAAGAGATCAGCTTCTTAGCTCTCTAAGTAACATTCTCAGTCAAAGATTCAAGTGAAAGAGAGAACAGTCAGTCCTCTCTCCTCTCTCCACATATATTGTCTTCTTGTTGTCTCCTCAGGTTCCAGAAGCACATTAATGTGAGCTTGTATGACAGTACTCTTTATGGTTGAGCAGTATGGACAGGCTGAGCTATATTAACATATTATATTAAAATTCCTACCATTCCCTTCCTATCTTTCTCAACATTACCTGTGGCATCTGGCAAAATCAATCCAATAGGGTCTGTTCCAGAACCTTCAATATAAAAAGAAGCACACCCTTTCCAGGCACCCCTATTCTTTCAATCCCAAGGAATGATCTACCTGGTTGTCTATATGAACAACAGAAGGACCTACTGGTGCAATATGCACTAATGCAAAATTCTTAATGCTTCTTTTTGTGGTCTGCTTTATAATAAAGTGTCTGCATTCCTCTTGATAGTAGGTTTTCAAGCAAGAAATAGATATATAACCTGTTAGTTATGTGTTTGTCAAGTTCGTTCATCAGAGACCTCCTCTCTTAACTGATAGTTGTTATATAGGAAAGAGAGTTCAGTTTCAGGAAACTCATTGTCCTGGGACAGGCTCAGATCTGTGGCTAATTGCATGTTTTCAAATATTTCAATAGGCTTGGAGAAATGATACAGAAAGTAACTAAAGATTAGCTGTGGGAAGTTATCAAGGCTGCTAAAGACATCAATCAGTTTGAAAATTGGTTTCTGAAAGTCAGTAATGTGCCCATTTCATTAAATTAAACTTAGGGTCAGATTTATTACCTGGTGGATGGCCCATTGTTCCTCCAGGGCGATGGAGTAAATTACTCCGTCGTCCTGGTGGAGGGACTACCCACCAGATTTATAACTCACCTCCAAGCTGGCAATCATTTATAAGGCATTGTTGGGAAACAACTTCATGGTGGTTCTTATCAATGCATTTCACTGTTTGGTGCAGAGCTCAGTCAACATGACGGAGCCCTGCACCAAAGAGTTTTCTTTTTTTATTTTGAAAAAGGCATTTAGTTTTCTCCCACGGAGAAAGAAGCATTTAGGAGCAGTGAAAACTGACCTATAATTTTGCTCATCTAAATGAGGTGGGTGGAATTACAGGTTGGCCTCTGACGGCCCTTACTCCATATGGATGTCGAAGGGGTTTAATCACACCTGAGATGGATTAGTCTCTGCCCTGATTAAACCTATGGTCCACCCGCATGTAAATCGGATGGGCAGACCATTATCTTGGTGGTAAGCACACTCCGTCGCCATTGCAATGTGGTATGCTTACTGCCAATATATATATAAATCTGGTCCTAAGACTTCACCCATCATACAATACTCTAGGTTTACCAAAGGTTTACTTTGCGAAATAGCTACAGGTCATATGACATGAGTTTCTATCTGCCTCTAGGCATGGTTATAAAAAATACACTTTTCCACATTGCACACGTTTACCTTGATGTAAAGTGGTGCAGCCCCTTCTGGTGACAGGGATTTGTGGCCATGCCCCCTTTATAATAAACAAGAGGGGGCTGTTTGCATGCATCAAATTGTAACATGAGGCAGCTGGACATTGCGGGCCTGATTCACAGAACTAACTTACGTCAAAAACGTAAACGTAAACGCAAAGTTAGTACTTTTAGGTATTCACAGAAGTTAGTAGTCCTAACTTTAGGACTCCTAAATGCCTTCTGTGAATACCGAAAGTCTTAAAGTTAGGATTTTACTTAACTTTACTACTCCTAAACTGAGAAAAATCCTAACTTTCAGACTTTCGGTATTCACAGAAGGCATTTAGGAGTCCTAAAGTTAGGACTACTAACTTCTGTGAATACCTAAAAAGTACTAACTTTACGTTTACGTTTACGTTTACGTTTTGACGTAAGTTAGTTCTGTGAATCAGGCCCTGCTTTCACAAGGCATATTACCTGCTACATTCCCTAATGTCATATTTGGCATATAAATGTCAAAAACATGTTAATTTGATATTTCAGCCCCAGTGTCAGAGATGCTGGAAAGCCATGCGCTAGGGTTTTGTTCTTAAATGCAGTTGCCAAAAGTCTCTCTGCAGCCTATATTTGATGTTTGGCATTTACCTAACCTATATAGTTTAAGGGGGAACTGAGGAATTACTTCCAGAAAAATAAAGCATGCATTCATACAAATAACTGTTTATCCTAATTTAAGGGACATGCACATGAGAATGTGAATCAGAATGTAAATATAAATCAGCCTACCACATCCCATAGGTCAGAAATGCCAGCACTCAAGATCCATCAAAAGCAATAAATTCAGGAACACATGGAAAATTGAATAATGTTACTACACAGCCACAGTTTTAAATATTTACCCGAACCAGTCAGCCATAGATTTGTAGATATTTACATATACCCACCAGCAGATGACCGTAAATATCATCTGCTCCACTTCCAGTGGTCTACTTTAAATTGTATGATTTGTTTTTATTTGAAGCATGCCTACTATGGAAAGGAAACCACAGCATGACGCCTGTGGAAATCAAACGCAAGCTCTTTCCCCTGACACGTGATATGGTTTTATCCACAGGACTCAAAATATTGAAAATACCTTCTTAGGCACACCCGGCTTACCCACTGGCCGCAAATAGTGCGAAGAGTTGCCAAAATGGCACCACATGACTCTTTTCTACTTCCTGTAACATCTTCCAAAGTGTACAAATAGATTGGCACATTATGTGCTCACAGAGAGCAGGGCAGTTCTCACAACCCCTGTCCAGGTTGCCAAACGGACAGACTTTTGGGCCACAGTGACAGCATCTTTCTACTGAGTTTCAATCCTGATCCAACTTCACTTATCCCCCCTCCTACCTAACTATGCATAGACAAAGCCCTTAAAACTTTCTATTAATACTTTCGTTCAAAGCATTTTCTAATCGCTTCTTTATAAAAGAAAAACAAGTTCATGTTTTTTAAATTTTTGGCGCCGATTCACACAGATTTTTGTGTAAGTGAATGTGACTTTCTCTGGAATGAGGCCCTAATAATAACTATGAAACTAATTCCTTAATGGTACAAAATCAAAATGTGTCAACATTTTGCACCACTGGAAAGTCACTTAAAATGATGCAAACCGGCACAAAATGTTGACAAAATATTTTCTTTCACGCGCAACATACTTTTGAGCTTCAAAGATTTACATTGCACTGTATTACTTTGCTTCAAAGGTGCATTCCCTGGGTGGCGAATAGGCGTTCCCACACATGTATTTTTACACAAAGTCATCTCTACTAAAAATAATTGGCAATTGCGTCAAAAATAACACCTCCTCGAGTCAGGTGTGATGGAGCGAAGTACAGAAGATTTTGTGCGTACCCCGTTCAGACCAATCCCCCCATAACAAAGTAATATATTAATTTTGATTGCTGTGTATTAACCAAACACACACATTACATGTGGGAAATGCTCTGCATTAACAGGTTTGATTAACATATTAATTAATGGTGTAAAACGCATGTTTTATCTATTTTGCGCATTTAAGTAGTGTAATAGTGCATGTCTATGCTGTAGTGTACATTGTGCATTACATGCTGCTTTTGCTTTATTTTAATGGCTTCCAGTGTGATGCTTTTCCGCTAGGTAACAGTTTTAGGGGATAAATATTAGTACTGGTGGGTGGGGGACAGAAAACACTTATTTTCTGTGTATTCACATTTTCTTTGTGTTTATCGTAGTTTTGGCTGGTGGCTAGTTTCAAGATGGCTTCGTTTTTCCCGGTTCTGCGCAGTAGAGAATGCTTGCATCATCTGGCTGGAAGAACCTCGCGCATGCCTTGTGCTCCACTGAACTTTGCAACTCCAGCTGACTATGTTCGAGGCCATTTGTATGAATGCCGGCGAGTGGCTGAGAGCCAGAATGATAGCACGAGAACAGTCGAATGCCTGCCAAAGAATGACCACGTGGAAACAGCTGAAAATAAACAGTTGAATCCCTGCCAATGAACATTTGAATGCCTGCTAATGAACTATGGGACAATTGAATTTGTATCTATCAGCTTGTCAAACAAAGTTATTCACGGACATCCTGGGAGCAGAGAAATACAAAGTTATTCACAGACATCCTGGAAGCAGAGAAATACATTGTCATTCACGGACATCCTGAGAGCTAAGAAATGCATTTTCATGACCAATCAGAGCAAGGGAAACGGCAAGAGTTGAAACATTTGTGGGTAGAGAGCCAGCAAACACAGTATAAATATCAGACCAAAATTGGGGGTTTTTAGAGAGAAGCTGGTTGGAGAGATGCTGTCTGTCAGAGAAGCTGTTTGCAGAGATGCTGGGAGCTTGAAACCATGCCAGAATGCGCACTGATGACCCCTGTAGGTTGGAGATCGTTACGGGACACTAGCCTGGGTGAGAGATGCGTCTAGGAGGCCAGGGTTAATAAGAAAGTTGGGGTTTTAGTGTTGGTTAGGAAGGTTTTTAGTGAAGGAAATCTTTAGAATTAAATGCATGTTTTTAATTATGGTTCACTGATCTTTCATTTTGGGAACCCTCTATCAGTTACATGACCAAGAATTGATTTTTAACCATTTTTAAGAATAATGAAATGAATGCAAACTTACATTTTCTCTTCATGGCTTTTATTAAACAGTTTCTTGATTTATTTCCTGAATAAATGGCAATGCTCAGTGAGAATTAATAGTGAGAGAATAAATGATAATTTTCTTTATGCAAATTAATTATATAAAATCTTTTAAATGATTTCAGGTGTTTGTGATTCTTTTAGAGTAAATTAATTATGCAAATCAATGTATTGTTGTAGTGAGGTTAAGCTGGTCTTGACAATCACCATCAACTTGCTCAACTAATTGGTCCATCGACCTAATTGGCGGGGTACATTGATGCATAGATTAGTTAGTAAAATTAGGTGATGAAAACAAATGTTGGTGTAAAAATCTGTGCTTAAAGGTATCCCGTGATAGGAAATAATTCATGCAACCCATTGTAGGATTATTAGCAAGGGTCTGGGGGGTGTGTGTGACAGGGTGTGTGTACTTCGGTGTTATGGGCCCCACCGGAGTGACCCGGACACTGGGTTGGTGATAATTTCTGGGTAAACGCTGCATCAGGTGCTAACAATGAAAAACGGTTCTGTTTCGCCTAATATTTCACACATTGGATGCATACTGCACTGTACAACACACATAGGGCCTCATTTACAATGAGGCTGCGCCACCGAAGCATCACTTTTTGCATTGCTCCGGTGGTTCAGGGGCCTGCTCCATATTTACCAGGCAGCACTAAGCCACTTTGCGTGGCTTAATGTGGCCTTGTAAATATCGTTCCCTTTAACGCAGTTTTCTGCATTAAAGGGGCATACAATGGGTGTTGCTGGGGGCGTTCCCAGCAGTGGCGGCTGGTGACATTTGAAAGTGGTGAGACGTAAAATTATTGTCGAACTGCACTACGGCGAGCGAGCGTAGCGAGCAAGCCCGAACAACCTACAGGGTTCGGGGGGTTTTCCCCCCCGAGAAAATTTTGAAAAAAGAGTGGACAAATGATGCATTTTCAAGCAAATTTGAGGAAGCAGGAACGTTAAAAAAGCAATACGATTGAATTATTTATCATTTAAGAAATTGCTGGGTGTTGGATTTATTTTGGGAGGTTATTACACAGAGGACCACACAGAGATGTTGAGAGTGTGGCAGAAAAAAAGTATGATAACAGACAGCAAGATAGAGTGTGGAAGAGAGAGCTCACCTGTGCTAACATTTACAGTGTCCACTGTTTCTGACACCTCACACTATCCACCAATGCCACCTTGACACGCTGCCCATGAGAGCCAGCTCATCTCTGCCCACCAGTGCCAGCTTCACACTGTCCTCAAGCACCTTACAGTGCTCACCACTGCTTGCTTGTTGGAATTCAGGATGCTGTGAACTGGCATTTGAGGCCTCTTTGTGCCTCATGTGAGCTATGGCTGTGCTCCTCCACCAATAGTGTTAACCGGGTATTAAATTGTGAAAGACTGAGGACTTCAAGGGGAAAAGTTTAGGGGATCCTGTACTGGTGAAAAAGGTGCAATGTAAGGGAGATTTCTGACCGAAGAATATTAAAAGTAGAGATGAGCACATGAAAATGTGAGGCGTTTGTGTAGTTCACTTCTGTGCTAGCCCTCTTCTGTGAGGGTTATTGAAGTTTGCGCTACTGCTGCATTGCCTCACTTTTTTTTTGTGAAGTTTATGTTAGATCTTTCACAGTTTTCACCAATGCTTCCAGACCAGTATGACTGATAATGCACACTTTTCCAGTCATTTTCACCAATATGCTGTTATGAGAACGAGGAATTGGGCCCCTGGTGAAGTTTTCGATCTTGGCCTCACAAACCCTCCCTAAAGGCCTGACTGTGTGAGTGGGAGGGTGAGGATGGCTGATGATGACTCTTTTGAAGGCTAAAAGCGGGTTCTTTGAATGCAGTGTGCATAAGGGTGGTTCTCCCTCTTCTGAAGGCTAAGAGTGGGCTGATAGCAAGTGTGTATAAGGCTGAGTCTTGAAAAGCCATGGTGAGCACTGAGAAATGTGACTAGAGCTGTGGCTTGCAAGTGTGAATCCGTGATGGTGGCAGTGAAGGACTAATTGATCCCCAGCCAATAGACACATTTCACAAATCCTAGATTTAAAAATAAATACATTTTAAGTGTAGATTTACAGGCATTCTTTCCAAAGGTTTTCTTCTTGCTGCCAAACTCAGACACTCAAATAATCCCTTCTGAATTACGTATGCCAGCCATACATGACAGATCAGATTCCAAAATCAGCTGTCACCCACAAAAGTATGTAGTATGTGAGAGAAGCTCGTCTTAAGCATAATTTCTGGACAGATTGCAATTTCCTGAGTGAGTAGAAAATTTGCACTTGCCCATTTCCCCCGCATTCGGCGTGGTCTTTTCCGACCTGTTGTCATTTATATTTCTGGTCTGCAAGAAATCTTGACAATCTGCATTCCCATCAGAGGAGGAGGGAGAGAGGGAAAGCGGAAGGTAACTTTGGCCCTTATTGTCCCCAGACTACCGTGAAAGAAAACCTGCTCCGTGCAGCCTCTAGGCGCATCAAGCATGGTTCACCAATCGCACTCTTTCCTTGTGCCAGCCCGCATTCACACAGTGCGCGGCATTACACAAATTACATTTTAATTTTGGACTAGGGCAAACAAATGTGGTTACACAGAAAAGCCAATATGTACGCAGCAAAGCATGAGGCGCGCGCGCAGGACACCCCGGGGTGAGGGGCAGGGCTGCGCGCGGAATCCATAAAGCAGCCCCCGGAGGAGGCTTGTCGCGGGGATTACCATTTCTCAGAGATTTAAATATTTTACCCTATTTGTTTTTTCGCTAGACACAGCAATTAATGCTCAACATGTTACAGTTGTGGGCTGTGAAGTCATTTATACATAATAAATGGGAGAAGATTAGAGCCCTTCTCCTGTAGCAGGGCTGAAATTAAGCCGACTCTCCCAAGACATCCAGGGATGACGGCGTTATCTGAGGAGTCTGGTCTGTCTACGGATGGTTCAGCATCTGTGTATGAAATTGACATTTATTTCAGTGACATCTCACCAATCAGGGACGCTTCTATCAAGTAAAATATTATTACAGAGGAACCTTCAGTGCTGGACTTTCACTATGAATTCTTTACTGGGAGGATCAAAATGATTGTTTACGAACATTATTTGTTGGAATATGTAACAGATACAAATCCAGCCGCGGCCGGCATGCTCGCGGGAGGGAGGGGGGCCGCGGGTGTTCGCGGGTGGGGAATAACAATAAAAAAAATAAAACCTACCTTACCGCCTGCGCCACCTTCGCTCCTGGCCGGTGTGATGGTGCAGCCGGGTCCCGCATGTTCCTGCTGCTTTCCTGCAGGAACAGGAAGCAGCCAGCAGGCAGCCTCCTTCCCCGGCCGGCCCTAAGCCAATCACAACGCTGCAATGGCAGCATTGTGATTGGTGAGGCGCAGCGGAGAGCGCCCCAGCCGGGCCATTTTCTCTATGTAGGCTGAGAAAAAAGAGAGAGTGCGCATGACTGGGTTGGTCGGCCCTGGGACCGACCAAACAGTCAGTACCCACAACAGTGGGCAAGCCACTCCCCCACTGCCCTCAAGCAGGACCGCCCACCCGCCCGCCCACAACCAGGCACTCCAGGCACTTCTGCTTTCTCGCAGTGCGAGAAGCAGAAACATAAAATGGTAGTTTTACAATTTTATGTTTCTGCTTCTCGCACTGCGAGAAAGCAGTGGGGCGACGCCCCCACGCCCCTATGGAGGAGCCGCCACTGGTTCCCAGCAACACCCATGGCTTTTTGTGCACCAGCACAGGAGAAAAAGACAGGAATGATAGATACGGCGCATTTCTGCCCTTTGCTTTTGCCGTAGGGCAGCTCAGCAGGAAGCCTGAGGTGCTGCCCTACAGTAAAATCCTGTTAATAAGGCCCATACAATGTGTGAAAAGGTCTAAAGTGCTTCTAAGCATAGTACTTTGTACTGGAAGGATACACTTCATGTACGAAACCTGATAGTTATACTAGTTATAGTGCTAGTGCAAAGGTGTGTGCATGACACAAGGCAGCCTGAAAGAGCACAGAGAAGAGAGCAGCAGTAGTATATCTTAGTAGCTACAGCATTACGCTGCTCTCTTTTCCCAGTTCTAACTGAGGTTGCTGTGCCGCATTACGGTATAAAGGAGTACATTTTCCCCAAAGTTTCACAGTATTTTTCCATGTGCTGTTCACCCCGTTACTTGATAGGTTTCATGAAATTATATGGCCCTTTGGCAAAGTTAAAGCATACCCCAACGATGTGAAGTGGAGCGAGCGATACAGTGGGAATCAATAAGATGTGGTCCTTATGACTTATGTAGACTGAGTCATTGGTTCTGCAAGAATGTCTTTAACCCTACTGAAAGCAAAGAAATGCCCCCTGCTCTACAGTAAGGTAGGAAAAGACAGTCATAATTGCGGTGTACTGGGCCCCTCCATGATGTCACTGCGACTACTGCACCAATGAAAATCATGTTTAGGCGTTTTGATGTAATGTCAGGTAAAATAAAAATGGTGCTGCAGTTGCGTGCACACAAAGGAGGAGCCATATACTGGTCATAACAAAAAGCATCTCCACTATGTATGCACAGTAATGGGATCGTTCTAAGGGCTCTGGCAAATAGTGCATCATCTAACACATGGGGCATGATCACAAGCATGGCAAATTTCTGTCAGGGGGACACCTGGGCCAGAATTAATGATCCCGGATGGTATGTCCCTATAAACATCGAGTCATTATGATATAATTTTCTCAGATGGGGAACTGTCAACAGTGTAATTTCTATTGGTGCAGCAGATGCAGGGGCACCAGGGCCTTCAGGCCTAAGAGGTCCACTGAACCCTGATTAATGTTGTAATTCAGAGTTCAAGCAGCGGCCAACGGACCCATTTCCTTCCTTGCATCAGGGCCCATGACACACTGTCTGCACCACTGAGAATCATCTGGTTCTTTTGCACTTGTGTTCAGTGCATAATTTGAGCTGGTTGTTTCCAGTAGGGGTCAGGCACTTATTTTTGAGGACTGGAACATATTTTTCGTCATGAGACAAATACTGATAGCTGGAGAGCGAAAAACACACAAAGAAGACAGGCAGAGGAATAGAAAGACAGGAAAACCGTTGCAAAGGGTGAAAGCAGGAACCAGCAATACTGATATAAAGGAGAAGGGGTGTCTGATAGTGGATTAAAGAGGTATGAGATGAATTCAGGACTGAGACTACACAGCTTTGGTATTCTAAGCAATGATATTGAATTGCACTGGGTTTCTGAGCTGACTTTAGGCACTGGAACTCATTTATTTACAAATTAAGCACTGCTTGTGTTTTCTGATTCTGGCAACTTTTCCACTCAGGTTACCACCTTCCCACATAGGTGGTAAATCTGAGCAGAGGGTCACAGAATATCATGGGGTGGGGTGTCTAGAGGGAGGGAGTGGCCAGGCGGAACATGCTTTGATGTGCATGGCTGGAAAGGTCATCTTTCCCCAGGATATAGTAGTTTGCTGTGTACTGGAGATCTGCTCACTATTTCTAGCCCAGTGGCGTAGCAAGGGGGGGCGTGGGGTGGGGGCGGTCCGCATGAGTTTTGGGTTGGCGGCCTCCACCCTCTTACCTGCGGCCGTTGCGGGGCCAGCACCACCCTCTCCCCCCCCCCCCCTGCTCTTACTGGTGGCCGCGCAGGGTGGCAAAAGCAGTTACCGCCACGGGTGGCAAAAGGTCTAGCTACGCCACTGTCTGGTCCACTGGTCCCTATCATTTACAGGTGCTGATTTGCAGTGTTCCAACACTAAGTAATCCCAGGTGAGGGATCTCCTCTGGCCATCTTTGAATCAGGCAGGGCAGTATGCCCTGGGGGACTACTACTTCGCCTGACTCATAATGAATGCCACGGGAGGGTGCGGTAGGCGAAAACTTAAAATTAGCAAGGAATTTCTAGCTAAGACAAAGCCCAGGAGGAATCAAGGAAATGCAAACAAGCGCCTGCATTTAAGATTCTAGCAAAGCACGTTTCTTTCATTTTAGACCATACTTTTAACTCATGCCCTTTTATTGTTCGTCCGAATAGAAATGAAATGTGTCCATTCAAGACACACTGGAACAGTAAGATTGATGGGTCAGCAATTAGATGTACTGCAATCCCTTTTAGTGTATTTCAAGCTTTGGGAGTCTTTGACTTTTGGCTGTTACTCAATTTACTCACTTTTATGACATTTTATAATTATTGTGTCACACCTGCCATTTCTAGAGTCCTAATTTCTGCCAAAATATAGATGCTTTGAGGATTGTGCCGAGCGGGTTTTGTTTAATAATAAATAGTTCCACAATGCTAATAAAACATATGCATGGCTGTCACAGAAACTTGTTTACTAACGTGTATTTTAATTAGCAACTATGAATAATATATAAGGGATCGTGCAGACGCAAGCTGCTTGTTAATTTCGTAAAAACTGATTATAAAGCACATTTATTTACATGCAGAAAAATATATGAAGACATTTGATAAACATAATTTACTATGTGTGTCTTCGAAAAGGTCGGTCTATACGATGCTTGAAAGTGAAATCACTGATGTCTCCAAAGATCAGAGTAACTCAAACTACAGTCAGTTCTGCTGAAAATGTTTTGAAGTCACTCAAGAGCACTTCGGGCATGGCAGGCAGTCTTATTCGAATAAAGATGCACGCTTTGCGGATTCAATTACCACTGACGTTGATATGTTATTCAGTGAAATATAGCTCGGAAATTAAGATGAGCCATATTCAGCAAGTGTGCTTGTCTGACCAACAGTGGCAGGGCTCACATACAGTGTAGGAAATGGTTTAAAATATGTCTAAGCACAGTATTTTGTACTAGAAAGGTACCCTCTCAGCACAAAACCTATGCTTGACATAATGCACACACCTGGTCAAAGGTTTGTGTGTGGCACTAGGCAGCCTGTAAGAGTGTCAGCACTGGGGAAGAGAGCAGTGGCACCATATCACGGGGACAAACATTAAAAATATTATCACCCAAGCCTAGGGAAAAGTCAAAGAATGGGGGGCAATGCCCACGCTGAACCAGGAAAAAATTGTGATCCCCGGGTACATGTAACACTATAGGTATTGTTGCAGGGATTTTGCTGAGGAACAGAACTATGCTTGGGACCATAGAACATCAGCATGTAGGGACTAAGTCACCATTCCCCATCAGCATCTACGGGCCCGAATCCGACTAGCTCATAGTGCATCGCTTGCCCACCTAACCATTCCAGAGAGACAAGTGATTTGGCACCCCAGAATACAACACACATGACCCTCTCAGGATTGCAGTAACACCCCCTTTCACTCGTACTTGTCCACAATAAATAGAAAAGAGACACGAGGAAAGTTTATAATGTTTGTTTAAACTATTGTGCTCTAATGAGCGACAGTTGTGCCACAACTAGCAAAGAAATACAGGTCAGTAATGTCATTAGCATAGTTATTAGACCGTATAGTATAAAGAGTCCTGTCATATTATCTGAAAGATTTGCCTAAACCCACCCTCCCTACTAAAGTTAAATGATTATAGATTATAGATCTCTGAGCTTGGCAGTGGACCCCATACCTTAGCATTCATAGATAGCTGTTCCACATTCCAGCTGATGCAGCTCTCTTCCCTCAAGACCTTTGCGCTGTGTGCCAGTCTCCATTCTCTGTCTGTTTAGAACGACAAAAACGTGTGCCAACTATATGTAAAAATACAATGTGACACAAAAACAAGGATGTGCTTTGGTAACATGTGCAAAGCAGAAGCGGCCTACAATGTGTATAGTAAGGCTAACATAGGGAAAACGACAATGTTTATGTAGGAAACACACAATATTCTCCCTTTGGTTGAGGCAATAGCACGACATTAGCTAAAAAATAATGATTGTGGTCACAAAATAGGCAAACTCAAAGCATGGCAACTAAACATGAAGCATATCACGAATTAAAAATCACTAAAAAAGGGATATATCAATTTAGGAAAAAGGTGATTAAATTATGGTGACTCGGAGGAATCCATGATGTCACTCACAAAATTAAAAGCAATGGACTCCAAGATGGAATCTCTTTCCACATAAAATAATTAGTCGACAGCCTGGGTCACAAGTTCCACAGACCAGAGATGATTCCCGGTCTCAGCAGATACTGAGACAGATACCGGGTGACTTGCATCCGTGTTAATAGAGCCAGTATTTAGTGATCCAGGTTCCATCGCACGCATCTCCTCAAGAAGGAGTGGCTCATACCTTGCATGATAGAGAAGCCACAAACCCAAGGACCAACTTTTATAATGGGTCGATAATGAACTCATCAGCAGTTCCATGTCCATGGGAGCAGGTGTCTGCAAAGCCAGGCAGATATCTAGTGCCCATTTGAAAGGGCACCAGAGGCAGTGGACCACGAGGTGCACACAGGTAAACTAGGCCGGTCCGAATTTTAGCCACCAATCAAGGTCCAGTTCTTGAAGCAACAAGATTATGAAGTATCGAACTAAATATGCTCACGACACTGCTGGAGTGCTGGTATATCCAAATGGAACATTCATTGTGGTGAAGCAAAAATAGGATAAAAATGCCACAAATGAGGAATAACAGCAGCGGGAGTCTGCCAAACACACTAGAAAAAAGAGAATGAATAAAAGCTGGTATTAATCCAAATATTATTTGAAATGAAGAGACCAAGCTGGAGCCTATAACCTTAAAGAAAGGCGCAAGACCGGCTGTGTTCGATGCGTCAAAAATTTGATGAATCAATTCACCAAACTGTAGTGAGAGATTTGTGTTTAACAGTGCCTGTATCTTGCTGGAGGTACTAGCCAACTGTAGCTCGAAGGTCTCGTGGGCAAATGTGAGAGGTCCTTCTTTTTGAAACAATAGTGCTTTGAGTCTGCTTAGCTTATTAAAGTCTGCCTTCAAAGTTGGAATGGAAGGCCATAGCGGGCTCTCAACAACTCCTTGCATAGGGGGAAACAGGACATTATTACTACATGTGACGGGGTGAGAAACGGATAAAATATATGGAATTCCTGCTCTCATCCCACAGCAGTCTTGATCATTAAGCATTAAATAGCTACCATTTGAAAGGATAGTTATAAGTGGAAGATCACTTTTATAAAACAGGGCAAAATCGCTATGAAAGCGTTACATGCACTGTGCACAATAACTTGCTTGTAGACATGTGAGTGCCCGACCGAAGAGTCGCATTCCTGTCCAGCAAGGAATACTTCCTTGTCAGCACGTTCACGATGATAAGTAAATGGAAGTGACCATAATTCATGAATAAAGCTGCCTCATATCTACAGACAGGAAAATCTTTCATGCAAGCTGTGAATTGAAATGTCGAGATAGGCAAAGATATTACACCATGTGTTAACTATACAGCGGAAGATGTTTCAGCTATGGTAAATGAGAGCTGTTCTAACTTTGTATAGGTTGCATCTTTCATTGCAATCAGTTGCTGTTTGCATGTCAAATTGAAAGGCAAAAATGATGTATTGGAATTTAGTTAAAGTCATGGTACGCGCCCATTCTTAAGTATTTGAAGTGTCCAGCTAAACTGCCTGATAGATCTAAGCTGACTTTGCCCTTGATATAATGCTGACATGTCACTTTGCATAATATCAATAACAGACGACATAATGTTATTCAAATTATGAATGCGAGAAGACAGCATATTAATACTATTATCTACCACAGCAAGCACTTTATCCAAATTGTCCTGATCAATTTGTCTTAAACGGCTGCAGCTTTCATTTGGGACAATTTCCAAGGTTCATTATATGTAGCATAAATAAATCTTTTAGAACATGGAGATTTAGGACCTAATAAAAAATCTGACTAGTCTATGTCTTCGCATAGGAGAGAAAGATGTTGTTTTACTGCAGACAGTGCAGAATGTTCCAACCATGGTTGATGCAATTTCCCACTGAATAGGTGGTAACATGACGTGAATGTTGTGAATTAGAATATTGGGATTTGAGTCTGCTTGGTTTAAACCCAGGTATGGAATTAATGAAAGAGCATGACAACCATTTGTGTCTACTGACCACAGTAATCACCTGTGGGGACCTGAAGGTGTGGCATTAAATGTACCATTCTGCACCATACAATTGAGCGGTTCCTCCATATAATTTGTCAAGCATTGCCATTTATCGAAACTGCAATGGAGGGCATATATCTAGGGCATTCATTTCTTTAATTTTTGCCAGCCCTAGACATGTAGTCTGCTGAGTGGTGTCATTCAAAAAAATCATTTGTGTTGGAATTAAACGGGCTCGAAACAAGGTTTCCGTTCCCTGAACTTGCCAAGGTTTGGTTACACAAATGGATTTCAGTTCAATAGTCTCTTTGAAATATTTATATCCTTTAAGGGACAACTGGGTGACAAATGAAGCTGCATCTATTAGGTTAGTCTGTGGAAGCATTTTTTTGGGTGGGGTAGTAACTAATTTGAAATAGTACGTTGTAGGATCTGAAGTGTCATACTCTGAAAAATATGTGAATTTATCTTTGTACATTTTGGAACTTCCTTCTGCAGGAGTCGGACAATGTTATCATTGCGCATAATTAAAAAGTGTACGTTGGACACTGGCCCTGTGCAGGAAATGATGGCCGTAATGGTGATAACAGAACATATCAGCGTAATTAACAGAATTAAGGTACAGGTCCTCTGATTTGAAAACAGTATAATACTCCAACTCTGAGACCATAGAATTTACAGTTTCAACATCCCAACCATCTGAATGTAACCCAGGTACTATTACATCCCACATAGAAACTTTAAATACATATGGTATCTGCAGGATCTCAGTAGGGCCGAAAATGTCGAATGGAACCTTATCTCCAAACAATTCCATCAGTTGCTGGAACGGCTGAAATGTTCACGAGGGACAAATCTCGTTTCAGTTTATGGGAAGAAGAATGGGGGGCCAACACCCCATCGACCAGTTCCATGGCGGAACGCTCTGGGAGGTAGTGGCCATTAATCAATAGGAAAAAAACAGTCATAAATCGAATCCACATGAAAAGAAAAACCAAGGAAAGTTAATTCAAACATATAAACAAGGCGGGACTAGATAAGTACGTTTCAACCATGAAATGTATACACAGATCCATGCTGAAGTAGTGTTTAAAACAGAAGAACTATTTGAGGAAAAACCATCTTGATCCATATAATACCCAGGAGCACCGAGTTGAAAAACAGGAGGTTCAACTTCTGTAGCAGAATGCAAAAAAATCCAAAAGCGGTCGATCCACAGGCAGTGGATCAGTATAAAGTACATCAGCTGCAGAAGACCCAGTAGTAAGAACAGTACTCACTTTGGTCGTGTTGCTGGTAGTGAAATCATTCACCCCCGCCCCCAGCTAGGGAGGAACAGCTTCGGTGGTGCTCACTAGCTATAGAGGAACATCCTGTGTAATAGCACGCACACCCTGTGACCAACTATTTAGAATCAGACACATGGTGTAGTTTGGCATGTTCAATGATGACAAAGTGTTTGTCTTTTGAACCTGGAAGCATTGGCAACATCACAGTTCTTGTGTCTTGGATGCCAAGGATGGGCACTGGTGCTCAGTACGATGGGCCGAATTCCTTTTTAATTGCCACCTTTTCTCGAACAAGATCACCAATTTTTGTAATCCAGCCGGAAAGTTCAGCTTTCACATCCATACACGAAGAGGGAGACATTTTCAATTGTTCGGTTGATCGGGCGTCACATAACTTTTGTAGATCCTGTTCAACAGCACAGCGATTATCTCTGTCAAAGCTCGCCGCAGCGGCCACAATGTCTGGACCAGTGGCGTAACAGCAGCTCCACAGCCCCCCCTGGATGGGGGTTCCCAAGCTGCAAGGGGTCCCCCTCTGGCACTGTGCATAGGCAGGCCTGAGAGCTCCTGCCTGGGTCCGGAGGGTGAGGGTGTACTTTGCAGGGAGCCCCCTCAAGTTTCGTTATGCCACTGGTCTGGACCGTCAAGGTCTGGACATACATCTTGATGCCAAAAAGTACTTTGTATGGGGTCCGCCCACCCAGAGATCTTTTAGGGAGGTTATTTAGAGCTCATTGAACCCCATATAGGTGATGGATCCAACTACGGCCAGTGCCTAATACTCCGGTTGTTAAGGACTGCTTTAAGTCACGGTTCATCCTCTCCACAACAGAATTGCCCTCGGGCATATATGGAGAAGAATAATGCACCTGTACACCCAGGGATGGCGTAGAATCCTGGTACGCTTTTATCGCAAAAGCCGGGCCCTGGTCCGAGTGGAGTGCACTGCATGCATGTGTCCCGGCAAAGACTTGCAGGTCTTTAATAACAGTTCAAGTGTCAGCCGAGCACTGTGGGCAAACTCAGTGGAATATAGAGCAAGAATTGACAGCAACCATAAAAAATTTGAGTGCAGTGTCTGAAATTAGTGGACCACAGTGATCCAAATAAATGCAGCCAAAAGGCTTGTTGGAGATCAACAGGTGCGTCTGTGGTGGACGAGCCGAGGTGGAAGCTTTAATTTGTTGACAAATGTCACAACACAGGACATATTTCTTGGACTGTTAATATGTCGTGCCACCAGTAGTGCTGCTGTAGCGGCGAAATTGTGGGCCCAAGCCCAGCATGTGCCGAAGCAACACCTTTGTGTGCCTCTATCACTAAAGCAAGTCTGAAGTCTTCATTGGGAATCAAAGATCGCTAACTTTTGGAGTTGTTACAAAAGGGATGTTGTGTTCATTTAAGTGATAAGAATGTTTAGAAGGAAAGCCCTTAGGTAAAGGGGTGACATTTTTATTTGCATAAATGGCAGTCAAGATGTTATCATCAATATCAGTTTTAGACCACGTAATTTCTGAAACTGTAGCTGTGGCAACTGTAGATTTGACTGCTTCATCAGCCAAGGAATTCCCTGCAGTGTGTGCTCCAACATGCTGATGAGTCAAAGTATGTATTACATGAGTGCGTGGCAACCTGTTTTTGAGGTATGTCACTTTAAATCAAAGCGTCTTCTGCTTGATTGTGTTACCTTTAGAATCTTTGAATACATTTTGTTGCCAAATATGTAAATTATCATTAAAGGACTGCACACAGGAATATGAATCACACACAATAAGTGTGGGGAATTCGTATGTTCAAGTGCAAGAAGCAAATCCTTCAGTTCAGCCAACTGCACAGTGCAGTCACCTAAAGACTGCATGTGAGTTGTTTGTGGTTGGAAATCACCAATAATAATAAAGCATGCAGCTGAGTATTGCTGTTTAGAACCTATAGCAGGTTGAGCTGAACTGTCACTGTAAATAATATATTTATACTGCTCAAGAGGCAAGACCAAAGACGGCATAGGATAAACATGCTCACACTGTAAAAAATTCTTGGGTCTGTAATAAAGGGTCAAAGACAAAGTCTACATCAACAGCTGTTAAGGATGTGGCCCACTGTATCCATCTAGGATGGAGGGTCTTAGAGTTCGGAATGTTAGATTTTGCAGCAGCCTCTAAGGCTGGCACAGGAGTAACGACAATAATGCGTTTCCCTTGTGCAAGTGCCCATTCTCTGAGGATTGCCATCTGCACCACAATCAGTATTTCTTCAGTGAAAGTAAAACGCATTTCTGCATTGGAATATAAATGCAATTTATATGCAATTGGCACTGTTTCACCCTCATTATAAGTGATGTAAGTAAATCCAATTGCACCTGGCAAAATACAAATGTCCAGGTTTGTGGTATTGGCACGTGTATGCAAGTAGTGTGTTTCAAGCAAGTCAGATTGTAGTATCCTGAGTGTATCTATGTGTACTGATGTCCAGCATGTTGCGGAAAAATCAGGGTGTATTAATTCATTAAGTGGTTTAATGCAGTGTGCATATTCAGGTATGTATGCCGTACCAAAAGTTAAAAATCCTAGCAGGGACTGCAATTTTTTCAGCGTGTTTGGAGGTTGCAATTGTGCACATTTCTGCAAAACATGAGGGGCAAGGGTCTTCCTCTCATGCGCAAGTTCATATCCTAGGAAAAGGACACTTAGGAAAGCTATGTTAGATTTTTTTAAGTTGAACTTATAGTCATGTCTAGCAAATCCCAATATTATGCGATCTACTTGTTGGAATGGGTGAATACGATGTCAATGAATATCATGATATGTGCAGTCCCGACAACAGCAATATCAGTAAATGCAATATGTACGTATGCCACCACTTATACCCGTCCAATGCCTGTAATGCAATGTCAATGTATACTGAAACTTGTGTCCGTACAGCAGCATCCACATCAGCAATAATGATACCAATGTATACCATGATGCATGCTCATACGATAATATT
Source organism: Calotriton arnoldi (assembly GCA_963921515.1). Classification (NCBI taxonomy): domain Eukaryota; kingdom Metazoa; phylum Chordata; class Amphibia; order Caudata; family Salamandridae; genus Calotriton; species Calotriton arnoldi. The sequence goes on along the minus strand of CAWUFW010011958.1, from coordinate 368,457 downwards.
ATTGTTGCAAATAAGAACAATGTCAATGTGCATTCAGACCAGAGCAAACATAATCTAGTTTACCAGTATAAACAATATCAATGTGCAAAATGACAACTGTATGCGTAGTGATTATAATGTTGATACAATGATACTAGTGGCTGCCATATTGCATTTAGGAGTTCAGATGAACTCACATCATTGCTGTCGGATTCCCTCAAGGTGACCTCTCCATCAACCCTGAGTCAGAGATACATGGTCAGGCAGGTCCTGCGACCCATGCCTATCCAGTAACAGGTCACAGGTGGGGTCCCTTATAAACCTAAGACAAACAAGCACCTGGGGGAAAACCCTGATCAATTCCACAGATAGATAGTTGCACCACAAACAAATCCGACATAATTGGCCCCAATAAAACCCATTTGGCCAAAGGCTTGCATTCCCTAGAAATACAACAAAGCTACATACCACATGTAGAGAGGCATACTCAACCAATCAGGACACAGCAGACACACCACACGTAGTGATCACACACTCCTCCTGCCAAAGGCGCGCCTAAGGCAAGCCCGTCTGCGCCCGTCCGCGCCGGGACCGCGCCCAGCGCCAGACCCCCTGGTCCGGGCATCCCCCGCGCCCGCCACATCAACAGACGCCGATACGACGCCAGCACCCTCCACGCACTCAACCCCGGAAAAGATCACGCCTGCTACCAGGCCACCCCGAAGCGCACCCAAGGGCCCTTCACCTGCCGGAACTGCAGCTTCGCCAGCACCCGCCCCGCCAAACCACCGCCCAGGAAAGAACCCAACTACCTCAGATGCATCCTCCTCAACACCCGCTCCGCCCGCAAACACGCCATCGAACTCTGGGACCTTCTCGACTCAACCTCCCCAGACGCCGCATTCCTGACGGAGACCTGGCTGAATCCCGCTTCAGCCCCCGACATCGCCATTGCCATCCCGGACGGATACAAGATCACCCGCAGGGACCGCACCAACGGAGTCGGAGGAGGCATCGCCATCGTCCACAGGAACACCCTCAGAGTCTCAACCAACACCGACGACACCCTCAGCACCGCCGAACACATGCACTTCCAGATCCACACCGATCCCAACACCACCCTCAGAGGAACCCTCATCTACAGACCCCCGGACCCCGACCACAGTTCAGCGATTCCATCGCTGACTTCGTCAGCACACACGCCATCGCCTCCACGGACTACATCCTCCTCAGGGACCTGAACTTCCACCTCGAGAACAACAAGGACACCAACTCCACCACCCTGATCGACAACCTCGCCACCCTCGGACTCAGACAGCTCGTGACTACACCCACCCACGCCGCCGGCCACACGCTCGACTCCATCTTTTCCGCAAGCCCACACGTCTCCTTCAACCACACCTCCGAACCCCACTGGACTGACCACCACTGCATCCACTTCACCTACAGGAAGCCCACCACGCACCACCGCACCGAACAAATGCCCCGCCGCTGCTGGAGCAGAGTCACGGAAGACCAGCTAACCACAACCTCGCCCTGAGCCCACCCGCCGAACCCTCCGACCCCGACACCGCCGCCCGCAACCTCAGACAGTGGATCGACGACTGCGCCAACACCCTCGCCCCGCTCAAGAATCCGCCCAACAGCCACACCAGCAAGAAAGCCACCTGGTTCACCGAAGACCTCCAGGCCTCCAAACGAACATGCCGAAAACTGGAGAAGATCTGGCTCCACGAACGGACAGCGGACAGCTACGCCGCCCACAAGAGCGCCACCCGCAGTCACCATCACCTCATCAGATCCGCCAAAAGGGCCTCACTCAAAGACCGCCTAGACAACAACGCACACAACAGCAAAGAGCTCTTCAACATCGTGAAGGAACTCTCCAACCCCAGCTCCAACACCAACGACATCCAGCCGTCGCGAGACCTGTGCGACTCACTGGCCACCTTCTTCCACCGCAAAAATCGCCGACATCCACGACAGCTTCAACACCACGACCGCCCCGGCAACCACCGAGACCACTGCCCCCACAACCACCAACCGCCTGCTCTCCTGGACCAACATCAACGACGAGGACACCAGCGAGATCATGAACACCATCCACTCCGGTTCACCGCTAGACCCGTGCCCTCACCACATCTTCAACAAAGCCAGTACAGCCATCGCGCCCCATCTCCGGAAAATAATCAACATCTCCTTCGAGACAGCAACCTTCCCGGAAAGCTGGAAGCACGCCGAGATCAACGCCTTACTCAAGAAACCCAAGGCAGACCCCAAGGACCTCAAGAACTTCCGACCCATCTCTCTGCTCCCGTCTCCCGCGAAGGTCACCGAGAAAATCGTCAATAAACAACTGACCCGCTACCTCGAGGAGAACAACATCCTGGACCCTTCCCAGTCCGGCTTCCGCAGCAACCACAGCACCGAAACCGCCCTCATCGCCGCCACCGATGACATCAGGACCCTGCTAGACAACGGAGAAACAGCAGCCCTCATCCTCCTGGACCTATCAGCCGCCTTCGACACGGTCTGCCACCACACACTACGAACACGCCTTCACGACGCCGGGATCCAAGAGAAGGCCCTGGACTGGACCACATCCTTCCTTTCCGGCAGAACACAAAGCGTCCGCCTCGCCCCCTTCCGATCCAAGGCCACCAAGATCATCTGCGGCGTACCCTACGGCTCCTCCTCAGCACAACGCTGTTCAACATCTACATGGCACCCCTCGCCCACGTCGCCCGACAGCACAACCTCAACATCATCTCCTACGCCGACGACACCCAGCTGATCCTCTCCCTCACCAAAGACCCTCACACCGCCAAAGCCCACCTCCACGAAGGAATGAAGGCCGCCGCCGAATGGATGAGGACCAGCCGCCTGAAGCTGAACTCGGACAAGACGGAGGTCCTCATCCTTGGTTCCAACCCTTCAGGTCATCCTCGACCCCACCCTCTCCATGACTAAGCAGGTCAACGCCGTTTCCTCATCCTGCTTCAACATCCTCCGAATGCTCCGCAGGATCTTCAAGTGGATCCCCACCGAAACAAGAAAAACAGTCACCCAGGCCCTCGTCACCAGCAGGCTGGACTACGGAAACGCCCTCTACGCAGGAACGACGGCTAAGCTCCTGAGACGGCTGCAACGCATCCAGAACGCCTCTGCACGTCTTATCCTCGACATCCCCCGACGCAGCCACATCACACCCCACCTGAGAGACCTGCACTGGCTCCCTGTCAACAAGAGGATAACCTTCAAGCTCCTCACCCATGCACACAAAGCACTCCACAACTCCGGACCAGCCTACCTCAACAGACGACTCAGCTTCTACACCCCCACCCGCCAGCTCCGCTCGACCAGCCTCGCCTCGCCACAGTCCCCCGCATCCGGAAAACGACCGCCGGCGGCAGATCCTTCTCCCACCTCGCCGCCAAGACCTGGAACACCCTCCCCACCAACCTCCGACAGACCCAAGACCTACTGGCCTTCAGAAGACTCCTCAAGACCTGGCTCTTCGATCAGTAGCAGCACCACCCCCCTCTTCCCCCAGCGCCTTGAGACCCTCGCGGGTATGTAGTGCGCTTTATAAGTGACATGATTGATTGATTGATTGATTGATTGATTGATTTACTTATCAGATGTCCATGTTTGTTGATTTACCACTGAGATGCTTTTTTGGAATGTAGCAAAGTGTTTTATTGCTCCTCATAAACTGTATTACTGGATGGCCAAAACTTTGTACGAGAGATTTTGAGATGACGTATTGCGTCCAGGGTCTCCAGCCACAGCATTTAATAAAACCAACTTGTTCCTGTTTTGCCAAATGCCTCTTGTCTTTTTATTTATTTAAGGTAAATTCATATCTGAGTAACATTGTGACGAGCAAGATTGGAGAAATTGGTTAATCGAGCCCGACTGCTGTTGTAGGAAGGACCCCAGCCTGAACAGATTCTTCTGCGCACAAAGATCGGTGAGCAGAAGTCATAATTGATGAGCAGTTCTGCTGAATCCACGGGGCGGAGGTCCATCCAGAGGCAGCTGTCAGAGGGTAAGAGAGCTACATCTGACCTCAGTCCCAGTAGTGGCATGTGGCAAACTAGGATAAGCACGTTGATCACTTCTGTTTTTTCTCACTAAGCCCACAATAGCTCTGCACCACCTGTTTACTTATCAGATGTCCATGTTTGTTGATTTATCACTGAGATGCTTTTTTGGAATGTAGCAAAGTGTTTTATTGCACCTCATGAACTGTATTATTGGATGGCCAAAACTTTGTACAACAAGAGATTTTGAGATGACTTATTGCGTACAGGGTCTCCAGCCACAGCATTTAATAAAACCAACTTGTTCCTGTTTTGCCAAATGCCTCTTGTCTTTTTATTTATTTAAGGTAAATTCATATCTGAGTAACATTGTGACGAGCAAGATTGGAGAGATTGGTTAATCGAGCCCGACTGCTGTTGTAGGAAGGGCCCCAGCCTGAACAGATTCTTCTGCGCAAAAAGATCGGTGAGCAGAAGCCATTATTTATTAGCAGTTCTGCTGAATCCACGGGGCGGAGGTCCATCCAGAGGCAGCCGTCAGAGGGTAAGAGAGCTACATCTGACCTTAGTCCCAGTAGTGGCATGTGGCAAACTAGGATAAGTGCGTAGATCACTTTTGTTTTTTCTCTTTGTCAGTACGCTACAAGAAGGTAGCAACAATTTCTTGCTATTTTACTGTGGCTGCAGGGTACGGCTCATCCCTGGGTGTCCCTTTGGGCATGGTTCAAAGGATAAACTTAGTCTCCGAGTGCCAGTAATGTATAGCTTGGACAGCTGGGTGTGGTGGCAAGTCGGTTCGCATAGGCTCTAGGTGTGATATAGAGTCAACATCTCAAACTTGATTTTTTTTGTTTTAAAAGCACTTAGGGCTATTGATTCTAACACTGATAGCACCTGAAAGAAGTGAGAAGTGTTCCCTTTTTTCTCCCCACTTGGATCACTGGGTGTTAGGCAGTGATACGCCCAACCCCTGCGTGTATTATAGGGTGTAATTCGGAAGTTAGGGAAAAATGTCAGTCCTCAGTGAGTCGGGTAAAACTTGAGTCTGACCACGGAGGGCAGATAGTTATCAGGTTACTCCTGTTTCTCCATTTAAATTGTTGCCAATTTTTGTCTTCCGTGCCAGTAGTGACAGACTATCAGGCTCATCCAGCTCTGCGTACTGGGCAGCGCATCCCCTCTCCTTGGGCTCTAAGCACTAGGAGAGGGCTCAATTTTTTGGACAAAATAACTATTTTTCTGTCAACGTTTTTAGTCTCTATTAGATTGTTTTCCTTTTTATATATGTTTATTGATGTGGTACTATTCAAATTTTGCAAATCATGTGGCATGTTTAAATGTTATATCTTGTCTATGCTTTTAAGTGATAGCTGTTCTTTCAACTCAGTAGTTCATGATTGCTAGTTTTCTGCTGCAAAACAATCTGCATTGCCCTAAACTATATAGCACTTTTGTTACAGGCTGTTATTGCTTCATTGCTTGATTGTCTTTGTTTCTATAAAACAAATCAAAGCTGCACCAAATGTCCAAATATGATCCGTTAGATCTTTTCTCAAAAATATCCAATCCGTTGGTAATGTATAATCTCGTTTCTTTATTGATTGCTTTAAAAGGCCACAGCCAACGCGTTTCGTTCTGAACGCAGAACTTCTTCAGGGCATTAGCTGACAGCGCGTGTAATCAGGCTGTATTTGCAAGATGAGGGCCCGTAAGCTCTTGAAAAAACCCCAAGATTCCAATTAATGAAATTAGTGGGTGCCACAAGTACACCTGGGTGTCCGGACTGGGTTGAATAATCACCAGTGCGCCAAAAAATCCTAAAGGTTAAGGTCAACAGCCAGGATCATTATACCCGCGCTAGAGACAACACAGGGCACAGAAAGTTATTCACCGCCGGCGGCTCCGTAATGAGTCAGAAAGCCTTTCTGTTGATGCATCAGGTTGTTTTTTAAGCTCATAACCAGAGGATTAAGGGCCCGATTCACAAAAGTAATCTGAGACAAAATCCTAACTTTACGACTTTCGGTATTCACAAAAGGCATTTAGGAGTAGTAAAGTTAGGATTTTGTCTTAAGTTTGTCTTAAGTTTTGGTCTTAAGACAAAATCCTAACTTAAGTTTAACTTAAGTTTAACTTAAGTTTAACTTAAGACCAAAACTTAAGACAATCTTAAGACAAAATCCTAAATTAAACTTAAGTTAAACTTAAGTTAGGATTTTGTCTAAAGACCAAAACTTAAGACAAACTTAAGATAAAATCCTAACTTTACTACTCCTAAATGCCTTTTGTGAATACCAAAAGTCGTAAAGCTAGGATTTTGTCTCAGATTACTTTTGTGAATCGGGCCCTAAGTTTTTAATACTACCCCTGTGTACACAATTCCCCCAAAACAAGAATAGAATTGGTAATTAATTTTAAAGCAAATCTCGAGATAACCAAAGTTAGCAAACATTTAAAACAGACACATTTCTAAATCCTTCAGAACACATGCGAGCAAAGTTCCCCAACCAGTCTTGGAGACTAGAAAGACACTGCTGTGAGGGGCACACCTATACTAAGACACACACATTTGCCTGGCCTAAGGGGGCATGTTCAACACCAAAACCATAGAATGTACCAAAACTTTCATTCAGACCAGACCAGACACAAGGGTCAAGTGAGAGATCAGCAAATTACCCTGTTAAGGATGTGAGCCAACCAGGTGGCCAAGATGGCGGCAAGAGCGGTTGCGCTGTGTTGAGCTCCACTCCGAGCCGGCCGGAAAAATCCTGCTATCACCTTGCCCTGGTTGAGCAAGCCCTGCGATTTTGGCGGTGGAGGTGTCCCCGCACCATTCATCGCGCTCGCCAGTGTTGTCAAGCAGCCTGCAGGGCTGCTGTGGGCCCAAATTTTGAGTGATCCGGTGCGGTGCCCCGCGAGGTCCGAGACACAGCGACTCGGCATCGGCCGACACCTACTCGGCCTGCCCACACATCGCGGCCTGCGCTGGTGCCCGGCGGCCGCGGCAGCTCCCGACCCTGCTCCTGATCCGCCGGGGACCCGGGCTCTGCCACCTACGATCCTTTTGCTGTGGAGCGCTACGTCCCTGGACAACCTGCCCCGGAGCACCGCAACCCCGTAGGTACACTGGGCCGTGCGGCCTGCGGCCGCGCCAGACAGCCTTGAGGCGGATGAGCTACTGGAGCGGTGCATGATAGGAGGGACATTGGGACCCCCCGTAGTGGAAGCGGGGGCAGTGTGCGGACCTCGGCTCAGTCCCCTCGGTCCTCCCTCCCTTTACACTGCACAGAGCGGCCTGGGCCTCCAGTGGGTGGCGGCTACGCTCGTGCGCTTTGCTCGGTCCTTTCAACTGCCAGTCACGGACCACACGCCCACACCTCCCTTGGGAACAGCCAAGGTGCCAGTGCAGCGCAAACCAGAGTCACATTTGGACCCCCGGTGGTGGAGGTGGGGAACTGCCAGGGACTCGGATCCGTTCGCCTGCCACTTCCAGTAGCCTCGTGGCTCTGGGCCTGCCGCCAGCGCCGACTGGGGGAATGGCCCCCGGACGACCCTCCAGTACCACGGACACCGGGGTACCCGAAACATGGGGCGCCTCCTGAAACACTTGCTGGACAAACCAAAAGCACACCCACAACCCTGCTCATAGCGGCACTCTGCCTTCGCACCTCCACATCCTCATAGGAGCCGGGGTGGGCACGCTATCCCCGCGCGGGCTGGCACTGAGACCCAGCGATTCCAGTCAAAACATCAGGAGCCCACGAGCTTGTCGCATAGACTCTCGCCCCGAAACCATCTACCACTGTCGCCCATGTACACCTGGACCCCTGCCTCCTGCCAAAGCCGAGATGGGTAAACCTAGAACGGAGAAGTCCCAGGCACAACCCCCAGAGGTGGAACCGGTACCCCCGAACGCAAAGAATGTGGAACACCCTGGGCCCTCCACCCTAGGGGACCGTAACAACCACTCACACAGATTTGATGGGCTGATGGCGGCGATCCTTGACATCAAAACCACCCTAGGCACAAAGATCGACTCCCTGAGCATAGACATAGGATATCTCCGGGAGGACCACAAGAAACTAAAGGGCAGGGTGGAGGAGTCCGAATCTACATTGGCGTCACTGCGCCCCTCGGTGACCGCGATGGCCACCCAGCTGCAGTCCCTCCAGCAAGAGGTAGACTACCTGAGAGCACGCATGGAGGACCAGGAGGGGTGCTCATGCCGGAACAACGTGCGCATCATGGGTCTCCCTGTACGAGCGGAGAGCCCCAACATGGAACTCTATCTGGAGCAATGGATCTCACAAGACATCCTGCAAGGCAAGATCTCGAAGTTCTTCTCAATAGAACGTGCACATAGGGTGCCGGGGGGGCCCCCTATGTCCGGGGGCTTTCCTCAGATCGGTGGTGGCGAGAGTGTTTAATTATCGTGACAGGGGAATCACTGAAAGAATATCGATGACCACAATATCAAGGTCCAAAAATATCAGGACCTAAATATCGATGTCAAGAATATCAACATCCTATCTACATCATGGTAAGTACAAAAAAATATCGAAAAAAAATATCGTTGTAAAAAATATCGTTGTTAAAAATATCGGTTTTTTAAATGTTTAAAAAATAATATAAAATAAAGTAAATAATACATATAATTAAAAAAGATATTAATAATTATAAAATGTTTAAAATTAGAAATAATAAATATAATGTAAAAAAATGAAACATACATATATATAAAATATAATATATATTTACTTAAGAATATTAATAAATAATTATTATAATAACTTAAAAAATGTTAGAAACATATTAAAAATTATAAATACATATATATACATATACCAGTAAAATAAAAAATAAAAATAAAATATATATATAATAAATTAAAATATTAAAATATTTGTATTCTTTTACAATAACATTTTACACTACATTAACAGCTATAGTAAGGAAAATATTGGATAGCGGAGGGGATAAAATTACTATTCCCACTCCAGGGAGTGCAACAGTAGGGAAAGTGTTGAATAGCGGAAAGGTAAAAATGACTATTCCCACTCCAGCAAGTGCAACAGTAGGGAAAGTTTTGGATAGCGGAGCGGAATAATTTACTATTCCCACTCCAGAGAGTGTTTTAGTAGAGAAAGTGTTGGATAGCAAAGGGGAATAATTTACTATTCCCACTCCAGCAAGTACAACAGTAGGGAAAGTGTTGGATAGCGGAGGGGCAACAATTACTATTCCCACTCCAGCGAGTGCAACAGTAGGGAAAGTGTTGGATAGCTGAGGGGAATAATTTACTATTCCTACTCCAGGGAGTGCAACAGTAGAGAAAGTGTTGGATAGCGGAGGGGTAACAATTACTATTCCCACTCCAGCGAGTGCAATAGTAGAGAAAGTGTTGGATAGCGGAGGGGTAACATTTACTATTCCCACTCCAGCGAGTGCAACAGTAGGAAAAGTGTTGGATAGCGGAGGGGAATAATTTACTATTCCTACTCCAGGGAGTGCAACAGTAGACAAACGCGTGTTAACTATCGCCAAAATCGCTTAACGCAACTTCTCACATCGCAGTCCATAGCGGGAAAATAACACCGTGTTAACGCAGCATTCACAACCCGGCGGCACCATGCGATAGCCTCACGATAACGCGACAAATGCCCGCGTTAAAATCAACGCAACGCCGAAAAAATGCGAAATCCCAACGCGAAGAAAGGTGCGATGACCCCAATGGCGATACAAAAATCAGCAAAAAGCAGCGACAGGCCGGCGATTCCCACGCGCCATGCGTGAGAATGCATTATAAAAGCAGAGAAAAAAAAAGACAAATAAATGCAACTGCGTAGCACCATGGACGCTCCCGGACCCAGTGCAGAGGACAACGCGAACCCAACAAGCCACACAAGCGACCAGCCAGGAAGCCCGGAGCCGGAGAAGGGCAAAGAGAAGAGGAAGAGGAAGATGGGGTTCACTCCGCAGGAAAACCGGATCATCGTCACGGAGGTGACCGAACACTACCAACAACTGTACGTCACCTCCACTGTGTCATCGGCAACACAAACGGAAATATGGCAGTCCATCGTGAACAACGTGAATGCAGTCAGAATGTCGAGGAGGCCAATGGAGGAGGTCAAGAGGCGCTGGCATGACGTCATAAGCCAAACCAAGCAGAAACTCGCTGCCAACCTGAAGGCAGCAACAGCCACTGGAGGTGGGAGTCCTGCGCCACAGGAGGAGCTGGATGAGCTGGAGGAAATGGTGACCACAGTCATCAGTGCGGAGACGGTGCAAGGAGTTGGAGGTCCGGACACTGCCCGAAATGACCTGACCCAACAGCAACAGGGTGAGTAACCACCAGGGACTGGGGGGAAGGGGGGGAGACGGGCCCAATGGCACACATGCACAATCAAGAATAGCACACTGCACACCCACAATGACTGTGGAACCTGTCCCTGATGGCCTTGGCACACTGCAGCACACACAGAAACACCAAGTAGGCCCCCGTCCACCATGTGCACAAATGACCCCCCCTCACCAAACCCACAACCTACCCATGCACATGTGCTGAACCCAGCAAAGCAGCAGCTCTGTGAGCCACACTGACAATGCAAGTGACACTGCATGACCACTAGCATGGCTGCAGTCAAAATACATGACATGGTGCACGCCACGACACTGAGGTGGCCCAGTGTGTATAACATCCCCAAAGGAGCAGGTAACACTCTGACACATCCACGTGCACATACAACCCCTGACGTCAACAACATATCTGCAGACAAACAATGCACAAGAGTACAAAATCCGAACAGGAGCACAAATGACCCAAGTCGCCAACATCTCAGCACCGTAAAAGCATACAAGTCAAAGGCACACCGCCTCAAAGGGATAAGGGGCCGCTAAATCAGAGCTGCAGGGGCGACTCACCCACAATGCAGCACACACACATAGCAATCACAGCACATCAACATTGACCACAATGTGGTAGAAAGTGCCACATGTACACCACAGAACAGAGGACACAACTGGTGCCGCACGTGCGTAGAAAATGGCCAATCACATCAGGCATAGCAGGAAACTGTCAGATGATAATGTACGAGTACAACCTCACATCCGTCATGTAGTCGGAATGTCCTCTGTCCCCCATCAAATACCCAGCTCCTCCAAAACAGTCACAATGTACATTGTCATGCAGTCAGTATGTAAACATGTAAAATGCGTGCACATACATGGAACATACTGTTAACCTGAATCTCCCATTCACATTGCAGAGGGACAATCAACACCTCCTGCAGAGCAGACCAGACAACTCTTCAGTGATGAGGAGGAGGAACCCCTGGCCATCTGCTCCGACACCCTCCAACGGCTCGTGGACAGCCTCCGCACCCCACCTCCAGGAGCAGGCCAGCCCAGCTGCATCAAGGTGATACCACCCCCTGCACAGACCACACAGCAGGAAGCACCCACCACCACAGCTGGCTCCCAACACCTCACTGAAGAACACATGGCATTCCAACGCCGTGTGTCAGACTGCCAGAGGGGGCTGGCTGAACAGGTGTGGGTGGGTTTCAAACTCATGGCAGCCAAACTAGATGCCATACGTGGGTGTCTCAGTCCCATCAGTGACCACTTACAGTCCCTAATGGACACCCACAGTCCGCTCCATGCCCTACAACAATCCTTGGCTGACCTCGCTGGATCCATTACTCAGATACAAGAACTGTCTAGGCAGAGAGGCTCCAGCGACGACAGCACAGAGTTGGCACAGATGCGGAGGACAATGGAGAACATGGAGCGGATGCACGCAGGAAGGATGGGTGCCACGGCTGAACACCAGCGAGATGTAGCTGGGATCTACCATGCCCTGCAGATCCTCATCTTGCCATTGCTGCCACAGAGCCTGTCCCAGATGACTGCTGCAGGAACTTCGACACACACATCTCCGCACCCTGATGTGTCAGTGGCACACAGTGATGCAGCCATACCACCTCCGCCCCCTGATGAGTCAGTGGCACACAGTGATGCAGCCATACCACCTCCGCACCCTGATGAGTCTGTGGCACACAGTGATGCAGCCATAACACCACCACACACACCTGGCACACCTGACACAGAAGACGTATCAGAGGACGAAGATGTGGACGGTAGTGACTCTGTGTCAAAAAGGAGGTTGTAGCATTCATCCCCGCCATATGGCCTGTTCCTGCTTGGTGCAGCCCTCTGCATCATGCCCTGGTACTAAACCTTCCACTGTCACCCGAAACACTCGGCGACATCCACCTGGACCCCGACATGGACCGCCATATCTGCTCTGGTTACCAATGACACAGCAAACAGGCTGCGGACTCAACTCTTCCTCTACCGATTAACTTGTCATCCCCTAAAGGACTCTGTCTGGCCCTCCACTGGGCAACCATGTAATGTGGGGTGTGCATGGCCATGTACTGCTCCAGCTCCGACACTCCACAGGATGTGAATAAAACATTCCTAATCACACAGATGTGTCATGTCTATGTCCTATCAAGTATGACAGTATGGATGACTGTAGGGACATTGATTGCACAAAAAGGTACACCCTGGGAAATGACATCAATGCGCATGTTTGACCATGACACACATGGCCAATTACATGACTGTGGAGGTGTGAACTAGCTGTGGCTTCATTGATCATGAACAACAATCTCGCAACCCCCCCAACGTAGCACCACGTCCATATATCAAATAGGGCTGTGTGTAAATATGTCAGAGTGGGTAGGAGGCCTAAAGTAGTGTCCCACATCACATGTGATAACAGAACAACTCTTCGCATACCTACACACACTCAACTGTGTGGACACAGCCTGGTTTGATGGAACACATTGGTCCACATGGCAAGAAGTTGGACACCATACTCACATTGCTGAAGACACGTAAGCGCATAGGTCGACCACCAACTCTCCCAAACACAACGTCAGGCTCACAGAGGTGGAGCTGGCAATACGGACTCACCCCTAAGTGAAATCCGTCAGTCAGTCCCTCCCTGTGTATGTACGATGCTCATTGGGGCACACGATTTGGCATGCAAATCAACACTCATCACAGTTGAACACTAGTGAAGCTGCGTAGACTTTATTAGCATGTGCGTGTCAGTACGGGCAAGAGAAGGGCCACAACATGCAGACCAATGCATCATACACTAACAGGCAGCCAAGGAACATGTAGAGGTGCAAGACATGGGGAGGCACAAATGAACACCAACCATGACGGATGCCGACGGTCTCAGCCCACCTTGCCTTGCTGGACGAGTCATGTGGTGTTTGGCGAATGCTCATTGCACCATGTCAGGGGACACCACTCACAGCCCATGGGATCTGCATAGTCCTGTACCACCGGACAGCGCTGACTGCCTGCTCTGCTGACAGTGAGCAGGTGAAGGAGTCCAACAAGGTCACATGTAGTACTACATTGCCATGTGTGTACTCTCCTTCCAGCGGTGTGTCAGGTTGAGGAACATTGCCAGGCGCCGCTGTCCACTCACCTTGCACAGGTGTGTGTCAACCCGCAGTCCTGCACGCACATGCATTCTGAGTCCAGGCGAATGCAGACATGTCCACTGTCATGGTGGGATATGTGGCCATTTCCCCAAGATGCAAAAGGGTGTTGGGACCTGTGCCATGGGTCACAATCTATTGTGGCTGCAGGAATGTAGTTACTCGTCCATGAAAGCGAGTGCAGCTTCATGGGCAATCAGTTCCAAGAGTACATCGTTGTCGACTTCAACGAACACGGGGGCGAGCCAATCCATTAGCTGGTCCGGACAGATGTGCTCCGTCCACGCCGTTTCACCAATCCGCAACACAGCCCAATAGGAGAGCACTTCAATGTGGTCACTGCACACGAGGAATTGTGCGATCTCACATGCCCAACTGCCAGCACATATGCCCAATTCCAAGGCATCCCATGAACGGGTATCACGGTTACACTACTGGTCGTGGTCCAACAGGGGGCGCACACACATGTCATAATCCAGTTCAGCCACCGTTGTGTTGGATAGGCAAACATCCATGGGCCACTCGAATATGCATGATCGGCAGTGGAACCAGGGCTGGACGCAGGTGACGTACGCAAGACGGAAGCTCAGACGGTAACTGATGCGCAACACTGCCAGTGGCAGTGCCCCCAACAAATGCAGCATTCAGTCACGGTACAGTTCCACGTGACAGGGGTTGTACATGTGCCCGGGATGTCCTGTCATTGAGTTGGTGGCTCTTGTAGAACCGGCACTCTTCTGATCTGCGGCTGTTATGTGGATGATATGCCACAGTTCGGAGCAATGAGTCGTATGAGCGTGCAAAGTTTGTACGTATGGGTTATCCTGTACGTAAGTGTCAAGGCCGTTCCATGCAGGAGTACCTCGGGCAAGGACTTCTGTGTGTGGGGTGTGGATACGTTGATCTTTCATTGGCGCTGTGTGTAGTGTGGGAGTCGTCTTCGTCTGCCATGGTATCTCGCTTAGGAGGTGCCTGCTGCATGTGTTTCCAAGGTCGGGGTGCAGATGTCCTTCCGCCTTCTGTATTGAGACAAGGGGGCTTTCATCCCTAATGTTAGTCAGACCACTGCTTGTATCCTGAGTATGTGATGTGGCTATCGCGCTGCAATTGAGGCTAGGCCTTGGGCTTATGGTGCACCAAAAGCGATGAACACACACACCAGTTGCCATGTATGAGCCAAGACCCCGAGCGGCCTTGCGCTCCATGTACAGTCCCTTCGTGTACGTACGCCCTCCGGCTGCATGCAACATTGCAACATTGTCGATTGCGGGCCGTGTGGCGCAGACACTGCAACAGAGACACACGCACCAGTTGGTTTCCTGTGCAGCCCAGATATGAACCACGCCCAGAGGCCAGGGATAATTGTTCACACCCCTACGCTGGCCTGGCGTACGCCGACCCAGCCCACTCGGCGTACGTATAAAGTGGGGGACGACGACGCTACGTGTCCCAGTTCTTCCCCACTGCCTGAGGTGACATGGTTGCGTCCGCCTGGCCTACGACGAGGCTCAATCATATAGGGCCCATGACTTGCGTTGCACGGAGTCGGTGGCACCAGTTGCACTACGGCAGGCACGGGCCTACCGCCACGGGACGGTGACTTACTGTGCACTGAGGTAGGGGCACCTAAAGTGCTGAGCAGGTGTGCAGCCTGTGATGATGACGTGTGCACTGATATGGTCTCTGCCATTGCTATATCAAGACCCAGAGTCAAGTGTGCGCCTGGTGGACCGCAATGTAGGCCTGAGCCAGCGGGCAGCGTGGGCCTACTGCCACGTGGCATTGCCTCGTGTTTCACAGAGTTAGTGGCACCTAGAGAGCTGAGCGGGTGTGCAGCCTGCGATGATGACGTGTGCACTGATATGATCTCTGCCATTGCAAAATCAAGACCCAGAGTCAAGTGCGCGCCTGGTGGCCCGCGCTGCTGGGATGCGTGATGTGGAGGCTGCCAAGGTCATGGGCCCCGGGCTCGGAGCTAGCACCGGGACGTGGTGTGCCCTCTTGGAGACACACCAGTGGCGGAAGGTGAGCAGTGAGGCCTGGGTGCGCAGGGGCGGGCAATCCACGCTCGGCGGCGGGAGGGGCTGAGGTGTAGCTGCCTGGGTGCGCAGTGTCGGCACTGTCTCTCTCTCCCTCTCTTTCTCTATCTTTCTCTCTTTTTCTCTCTCTCTCTCCCTCTCTTTCTCTATCTATCTTTGTCTCTCTCTCCCTCTCTTTCTTTCACTGTCTCTCCCTCTCTTCCTTTTGCTGTCTCTCTCTCTCTTCCTCTATTTCTCTCTCTCTCTCCTTCTCCCTCTCTCCCCCTTTCTCTCTCTTTCTCGCTCTCCCTCTCCCTCTCTTTCACTCTCTCTCTCTCCCTTTCTTTCTCTCTCTCTCTCTTTCTCTCTCTCTCTGTCCTTTGTTGTGCGCATGACACACCTTCTTATCTTCAATTTTGTCTTGCAGGCTGTGACTTACGGTTTGTCCGGAGAAGACCCGCCAGGACTCTTCCAATTATTGATGTTGATTGGAATTTGAATAAATTGGTTATTTTTGGATTTCTGCGATGTATGTATATTTTTCCTTTTTCGTACCACACATGGATGTTGGTTGGTGTACTTGTGCGACATCAGGCGAATTGTTGTGTTCATGAATTTGTGAGGTAGATGTGAGATATCTTTGTCTGGGGGGGTGCCCGGGGTAGGGCCACAGGGGGGTCCTGGGGGGGGGGTGGCAGGCCTGGGTGTGGTGGCGGTGGGTGTTGTGGCCCTCTTGGGGCTCCGAGCTGCATGGTCAGTAGCTCCATGGCATCTGTTGTTATCTGGTGTGGCAGTGGGCTGGGCTCCCTTTTGTATTGCAGGTTGTCGTCCGACTTAACACCAGGTATTAGCAGGTGTTAAATCCCTGCTGCTAACGCGCCTTATCGCATGTTTTGTGGTCTTTTCGCCGATCTGGCTGGTCATTGTGAATGTTGCGAAGTGGTATTTCCGTGGCTTTTTGCACAAGAACGCCTACTCTGCATCTCATTAGCGTTAGTTGCCGGTGTCATCCGTGGCGATGTTTTTGGCGGCTGCTATCGCAAGAATACTGGTGATGTCGGCTGTTGGCACCAGCTTGTGAATGGTGCGATGAATTTATCACCACTTTGGCTGCGATAAAGTGCCGCTAACTCGGCGATAAGTCCTTGAGAATATGCCCCAAAGTGTTGGATAGCGGAGGAGTAACAATTACTATTCCCACTCCAGCGAGTGCAACAGTAGGGAAAGTGTTGGATAGCGGAGGGGTAACAATTACTATTCCCACTCAAGCGAGTGCAACAGTAGGGAAAGTGTTGGATAGCGGAGGGGTAACAATTACTATTCCCACTCCAGCGAGTGCAACAGTAGGGAAAGTGTTGGATAGCGGAGGGGAATAATTTACTATTCCCACTCCAGTGAGTGCAACAGTAGGGAAAGTGTTGGATAGCATAGGGGTAAAAATTAGTATTCCCACTCCAGCAAATGCAACAGTAGGGAAAGTGTTGGATAGCGGAGGGGAATAATTTACTATTACTACTCCAGGGAGTGCAACAGTAGAGAAAGTGTTGGATAGCGGAGGGGTAACAATCATTATTCCCACTCCAGCGAGTGAAACAGTAGGGAAAGTGTTGGATAGCGGAGGGGTAACAATTACTA
This sequence comes from Calotriton arnoldi, assembly GCA_963921515.1. Taxonomy (NCBI): domain Eukaryota; kingdom Metazoa; phylum Chordata; class Amphibia; order Caudata; family Salamandridae; genus Calotriton; species Calotriton arnoldi. The sequence goes on along the minus strand of CAWUFW010011958.1, from coordinate 351,252 downwards.
TTCCCACTCCAGCGAGTGCAACAGTAGGGAAAGTGTTGGATAACGGAGGGGAATAATTTACTATTCCCACTCCAGTGAGTTCAACAGTAGGGAAAGTGTTGGATTGCATAGGGGAATAATTTACTATTCCTACTCAAGAAAAATAATTAAAATTTAATTAACAAACAATTAATAATTATAAAAATTTGCCTCCCACCATATTCCCCTATAAATGACATCACCAATGTTCTAAAACATAACACTATTAACATAATTAATTAATTATTTAATTACAATTAACAAGCAATTTAAAAACACTAAATAATAATTTAATTCACACAATTAACAGTATAAAACAACTTAAAATACATTTTATAATCAAAAATTTTAAAAATATATTGAAATGAAATTGCTTCCCAGCCTACTCCCTTATCAACACACAACCCACTCCTAAAAAAATGACACAAATAACATAATTAATAATTAATTAATAATGATTAATAACCAATTAATAAATAATTAACAATATATTATTTACAACAATTTACAATATAAAATATTAAATACATCAATATTAAATAATTAAAAATATTAATACATGAATTATTATTAAATTACTTCCCACCCTACTCCCCTATAAACCCACAACCCGCTCCTAAAAAATAACACAATTTACATATTTACCAATTAATTATTAATAATTAACAAACAATTAATAACTAATTAATAATAATTTATTTACAACAATTAACAATATAAAATTATAAATACTTAGGGGCCCATTACGATACCCGGCGTAAATAAATCCGCCAGGCATGGAAGCGGCAAAATTCCGCCCGCATACACCGTCTGAACACCGACCACGCCATTACGATAACACAAACCGAAAACCGCCATCGGCGGAAAAATCACACAAAATACCGCCCGCCATCGTCCGAGTCGGGAGTCAAACCGCCCGCCACGGACGGAAACACGCACGACAACACAAAACCGCCCGCCCACACGGCCGACACACCGCACGTGAAATTACGATCGCACCGCCATGAGCGCGGAAAACCACAAATATACCGCCCGCCAGCGCAAACAACGCCGATGCCAATCGACACGGCAGAAACCATGGCGCCCACGTCCCTGCACAGAAACCATCCGCTCACAAAACCAATAGCACACAACATGGCCAATAAGTCCACACAGCAAGGCACGCACAAATACACAAGCACAGTACACATCCCGAAAACACCCCCTGGACAAACAAAAAATACAAAGGCCAGAACACCAGACACAACACACCTGAAAACAACAGACCATGAGGACACACCCACATAGGTAAGTACAAAAGCAGCACTCCCACAGACCACAACCCCTTGCAACATTGCAAACTAGAGAGGAGAGGAGAGGACACAGTGACACAGCAAGGACAGCAGCACACCACAGAAACGCACACATCACAACACACCACCACCACCACCAAACACCGGCACCACAAACCCCCTGCACATTACACAACACACACCGCACCAGCACCACAAACACCATGGCACCACAAAGAATGCCCAAGTTCACGCCCATGGAGCTGACGGTCATGGTCGACGAGATCATCAAGGTGCACCCACAAATCTATGGGAACATGGTCCAACACACACCACTAGCCACCAGAAACAGAATGTGGAACCGGATCGTAGACCAGGTCAATGCAGTCGGGACCCTGCCCAGGAACAGAGTCGAAATTAACAAACGGTGGAATGACGTCAAGAGCCTGGTCAAGAAGAAGGAGGGCAAAAACAGAGAGCTGGCTGCCGTCACTGGCGGAGGGAATCCCGCGCTCTTCAAGACCTTCAAAGCGTGGGAGGAGAAGGTGCGAGTCATCATACATCCCGAGATCCTCGCCGGATTAGCAGGGGGAGTGGAGGCTGGTAAGTACAAACTAATGTATACCAGCACACCGCTATGTACTCACATGCACTACCACCATGCCACAGCTCCCAGGGACAAACACCCCCATGTCCAGCACACAATACACGACACACACATGCAACAGACACCACCACACACAGCCCAAACAGAACAACTGTAAGATGCGTGGGGACATGTGTACATTCAGCCAGCCACGTAACCACCAACAGGTCCCCAAATATGCCAGAAGCGCCACAACGAGCACCCACCACACCCATGTGTCCGCCATAGCTGCACTAACCGACAAGTAACAGTTAAGTGGCAGGAACACAAAGTGCAGTGGGTGGGAGGGTGGACAGCCCAAGTACAACACACACCAGGCCCCTAGTCCCACAGTACAGCAAGGAGGAGCATCCCCCACACCCCACAGCCACGTGTCAGCCACCGCAGTGCACAACGACAGCCGAAAGGTAGACATCACGGTCCACAGCAATCGGTGTCAGTGGGTGTCCAGCCACCACTACGACCCACAACACCCCCCACCCCCACAGACCTGCAACATGGAGCACCCCCGCTTAGAACCATGTGGCATCCAGTACAGTGCACGCCCGAACAACCTGCAGGTGGGAAACTGGACAGGGCTGGATTACTGGAGGCATGAGGGCCGTAACACGACCAACACATGGGACATGTCACGTAGCAGACGAACACGCAGCACCGCCCACCGTCACGAACAAGTGAACAATGTGCACACGGACATGAACAACAGACTCACACCCCACATGACCCATCACAAACACAGCAACACCCAAGGAGCCACGTCTGCATGCACAAGCCACACTGAACATAGTACCACACGGCAGCCACTGTGCAACCCATCACACACAACCGAAACACCATTGAAGTCCAGTCCATGTAGCCCCTACTGCCTGTCAACCACACACCCCATAACTACGCCTATGTAAGACAAACAACACTAGACGCAACAGAGCGGAACTACATAAATGCACACGAACACCACTGAACCCATCAAACACACAGACACACCATGCACATACAACATACCATCCATCCCATCCGTCAGCCCCAGTCTCATGAAAGGCATGTCATCCGCACAGCTGCCACATATACAGCAGTCACGCTAAGACACATGCCCATGACCAACCATGTGCCAGAAGTCAATGAAGCGCACGACACACTGTGAGCAACAACACACAACATGGGCCCCCCCCGAGCACTGCAGTGATGCACATGGCACAGGGCAGCACGCACACCAAGGAGATGGGACAACTGCAATACGTTGGCTGGCACACAACCAACACTCACTCATAACGATGCGTCCAATGCCATGTCCAGTAATCACAACAGACAGCAAATATGCAGGCCATGTCAAGCATGCACACACCTCAAACCATGCACTGTCATGCTGCCACAACACATGTCACGTTCGGCACCCATGGCTTACAGCATGTACCCCAAAAGCATATCCCCTCCCAAATGTGAATCTGGGGCATGGCCCCCATGTTGCCATATGGGTGCCTAAGCGTTCCATATGAACCCCAAAAGCAAAGTACAAACCAGACCCAGGATGGGCCAGGAGCCCGCATACACCAGAGTCACAATGAGTAGGGGCACAGCAACACACCCATCGGCATGGCCAATCCGTCCCATGCCACATGTGCACAGCATACAGTCCCATTGCCTAGCACACACAACTACAGATGCCACAGCCACACACTCGCCTCCGGGAAACCCATGTACGAGATTGCACGAACTGCCAATGTCAGACGACAAATACATACTTCGCCAGGTGCAACACAATAACAAATCTCATTCTCTCCACAGGTGACGAACTGCCGGATGCTGGGGATGGAGACAGCAGCCAGCACAGCCAGCCCACAAGCCCCCAACGAGGACACACGGATCTGGAGGATCTGTCCTCCTCTTCGGACACGGACCACCAAGCAGGCCCATCTGGTGTAGCAGGGCCCAGCCGCTCCCCAGGACCCCTCCTACCCACCAACCCATCATCCAGGGATGCTGAACAGTCCCAGCCCCCTGCTGCCACTGTCGTTGCGGCCACACCCACGGTCATTGCGGCCACTACCACTGCCGCAACCGCCACCATCGCCGCACCGACCACCACCGCCACCACCACCACCACGTCTTCGCTGGCACCAGCCCCAGCGCAGGTGGTGGCCCGGCCGACTGGATCCACCCTGGGAGCCACAGCGAGGACCGTGGTGTGCAATGTGGCTAGTGGGCAGGCCGGTGGCAGCAGGACTGGTAGGAGGAGCAGGGTCAGGGAAACGCCAGCCTCCCTGGGAGCCATGCCCTGCCTCAAATGGCCAGAGTCCTTGGGGCCTATGAGGAGGCCCAAGAACAATGGGTCAGGTCTGCTACAGACACGTGGGAGGTGCTGGGGGTGCTGAGGTCCATGGACGCCCATATGGGCCAATTCGTGTCCCGTATGGACCAACTCGTGGACCTCATGGGCCAGCTGGTGGTGGCGGAGGGGTCACAGGCAAGGCCAGCAACACCACCTCCGCCACCACCTGCTAGGGCGCAGGGTCGGGCAGCAGTGTCCACTTCCCCTGCGTCCACAGCCAGTGAGCACACCTCACCCACCACCAGCAGGTCGCCACCACACACCCCCTCCCAAACGTGGAAGGGGCCGTCCGAAGAGGAAACAGATCTCCCGGGAGGACTTCGCACGCTCCAGTCGCAAGTGAGGCAGCCAGCCAGCCTTCCGCCAGCCTTCCTTGACCAGCCACTGCATTGACTTGCTCTACGATCCCACTCCACACAGCCAGCTGGATGGCATGTGTGTGTTGGACTATGGACATAGAACCAGTGGGTACACCCTGAGCTTCACGCAGCCATGACCGACAGCTCATTGTCACTGCACGCACCACTTTTGTCATCACCTTACACACAATCACATGTCACAGTTTGGAATAAATGCACCTTTTTCACTAACTGCTGTTTGTGCCCTGTGTTTTATTTGTACGGAATACAACGGCCACCTTGGGCGGAAAGGCACCTGATGCGTGGCATGGCAATGGAATCCGGAGGGCCTGTAGGGACCTAGGGGTGGGAGACAGAACAGGAGCACATTCAATGAGTGTGTCACACACCCATCACACAGTACATGTCAACAACTACAAGCAATGTACACACATCGCACAGAGCAATAGGGCACAATGCCACAGTCACCAACAGTGGCATACTACCCTGGCCATGGAGCGTTGACACACTGCACGCAGTGAACATACGGCCACCCTGACACAGCACACACACACCTGCACAGATACAGACACATCATCCGTCGTACATGGACACTCACCGTCAAGTGAAGTAGCGGGCGATGAGCGGCTGGCGCACATTCACAGCTTCCTTCTCTCCGCTGTCCACCTCACTCGAGCTGTCCTGGTCTGCGGGCTGGGGCCCTGGTTGATCTCCGTCATCCACAATGAGGGGGATCTGCTTCCGAATGGCCAGATTGTGCAGCATGCAGCACGCCACCACTATCTGGCACACCTTCTGTGGGGAGTACGCCAGTGCACTCCCGGTGCGGTCCAGGCACCTGAACCTGGACTTGAGGAGGCCAAAGGTACGCTCGACCACACGTCTGGTCCTCCCATGTGCCTCATTGTATCGATCGTCTGCTGGGGTGCGAGGATTCCTCAATGGACTGAGCAGCCATGCCCCATTCGGATACGCAGAGTCACCTGGGTGTGAGGGACACAGAGAACCGTTGCTATTCCAACTGGACAGGGGACAGCATCGCACAACCAGCACGCTACACCACTCCACATACTCACCGACAATACAGCCACGATCCTGTTGCAGATTGGCCATCAGTCGTGGCAAGATGCTGTTGCGCATTATGTGTGCGTCATGTGCCGAGCCTGGAAACTTGGCACACACGTGGGTGATCACCATGTCCGCAAGGCACACCACTTGCACATTCAGGGAGTGCGTGTGCTTCCTGTTGCGGTACAGGTGCTCAGTGGCCTGTGGTGGAACAAGGCCAACATGTGTGCAGTCAATGGCTCCCACGACGTGTGGGATTCTGCCAAGGGCATAGAATGCACCCTTCACTGCCGCCAATTCACGAGCCCTGGGGAATCTGATGTACCTGTTTCGGCACAGCATCATGGCTGCCAGTACATCCCTCAGCACCTTGCTGAACATGGGCTGGGACATCCCTCCTCCACTGCCCACTGTGTGCTGGAATGACCCAGTGGCGAAGAAATGCATGGCGGCCATCACCTTAGCCGTGGGGGTGACAGCAGTCGGATACACCCTGCGGGGACGGAGATGGGGCTCTAACATGGCACACAGTCGATGCAGGGTTGGCCTGTCCAGCCGAAACTTCCTGATAACCTCTGTATCGTCCATGTCCGCCAGCAATTGGTATGGGCGGTCAATGTTCGGTCTCCGCCTGGGGTAAATGGCAGAGGACACATGTCAAAGCAACACGGCACATAGCAATTTCGCATACACATCACTGACATGACTGAGCAAGCACATGAGCCACAGCCCAGCTGTCAAGCTGGGACGGCACGGCCACAATACACTTACACAGGTCTCCCAACAATGGCAATGGCAAGTGAGACATACCACTGCCATGTGCATGCACATGGGGATCTAGGCCCCAATGACTTGCGGGGCGTGCTGATGGGGACTGACTGCATATTCGTCAAGCGGCAACGCCACGGCAACATGAGTGTCTGCTGAGCATGGAACTGCTTCCGAGGCTGGATGAGTATGGCACACGACGACGACGATGTGGGCACGGGCTGAGCGGCCAATACAAGTGGGACCTGTGGCACGAGGGGATATGAGACAGTAGTAGGTGTCAGCACTGCACCCTATGTACAGCACTGTACGGATCACAGCTCCCGAAACATTGACTGGTGTCCACATTGACAGCCCCATGCCAAGACGGCTGTGTGCTTGCAGTCACACGTCACAGGTGAGAGGTTACATTGCACGTGCCAGGTGGCAGACGTACATAGTGGGAGCTGGCATGTGTGTGCATGTGTCTCCTGTTCAGGATCCACCAGATGGGCGCTGACTCTGTACTGACCATTGGACACAGCATGTTCCGTGGAAGGCTTGTGTGTGTGGGATGGTGGCACTGGATGTGCCTCCGTTGGGTGGGGGCCATGCACAGGGCGGGTACGTCGATGATTGCGCATTGTTGGTCACGGTGGGTGCACCAACTAAGATGTGTTGCCCTGTGTTCAATTCCTATGTCCGCATGATGATGGACTGTGGATGTGGGCAGACTACACATTGGTCGATGTGCTGTCTATATGCATGTGCCTTCACACCAGGCACAGCTGCCCCTGCACATGTGACCCCTGCTGGACTCGCTGCTGGGTCTGTGGAGCTGATGCACCTTCTGCACGTGGGGCGGACAGCTCTCCTCACTTCCCTCATTGCGCATGTCATGTCTTTGCCGCAGGTGACATGGATCATGGAGGGCCCACATGTACGCGTGGGTAGGCTACACATGATTGTTCACTGGTCGCCACCCCCAGTCAGTGTTTCGAATGGGAAGGTTGTCGTGCTGGTGGTATGTTCGATGTGGCGGATGGGCGGGCCTAGGTGCGGGCTTACATTCCGGACATGGGGGGTAGTTGGATTGGCGACTAGTTGCAGTACACACGGGACACGTCTCTTCCTTTCCACATCTGGGTCATCCCTTGTACTAACTGACAGTGATACAGTCATCTTCGCCCCAGCCCTCATGTCCTCCCCTCGCCCCCCAATATGCATGCTCACCTGCGAGGCTAGCGCTTGCACAGGCAGCCCCAAGCTCGCACCAGAGAGGGCAAGGAGTGTATGTGTGGGTCCAGTTGCACGAGTGGGCTGTCTCAGGGTATGATGTGTGGCGGGACGCCGTCCACCTGCTTGGTGCCCCAAATGGAGACCCGGCCTGCATGGACTATGCATCACAGTCTTCGCCTTCCGGATCCGCCACCTGCGACACCCAGTGGCTGTGGCTGCCCTTGCGGCCAGGCCGCGTCCGTCTGTGGCTGATGGCCCACACATTCACTCTTTGGCCTCTCTGGGGAGGGCTCAGGGGTGGTGGTGCACGCGCTTGCACTTAGTCGCAATGGCATGTGGCGTGGTTGGTATGATGGGCAATGGATGGGATGGTGCGAGCCACCTCCCGTGACGTCAGTGCTGCTCGTGCTGTGGTGCGTCCCCCTACACTTCCATTTGACTTTTGCCATGCTGGACGTTGAGGTTCTATTGCCTGCGTGATATGACCAGGAGGAGCGCGAGGAGACCTCTCACACACCATGCTCCACTGCCATCCCGTGCCCTGTATCGCCTGTGCGGATTGACTATGTTGGGGTTACACCTGGTCGACTGGGGCTGTGTGTGCCTTGTCAAGGGGCATGGCGGGCGCACAACAGGATCCAGCTTGTCCACAGAGGGTGGGCTGAGGTGCGCCTGGTACCGCTTTGTACGTGTGCCCGGCTGCTGTGCACACACGTGTTCACTCCCCCGACAGGTGTCCTCTCACAATGCCCAGGGAAGCGGTGGTGTACTGTTCATGACCCCTCCCAACACGGCGTGCTCCAACTTGGCATGTGCGCATCTACCCGTCGCACCCACCCACCTGAGCACTGCGTCCATACGACTTCACACGACACATGTGTGTCTTCCACAGTAGTGCTACTCATTTGCGTTGACATCCAATACCAGTGGACTACATGGTCATGTCACGACTGCCGTGTACTTCACATACTCTCATCCTCTCTCATTCGTACTTGTGAAATGAGTCAGCGGAGACAGTTTTGGTTTCAAACATTATATTGAGTCTTCTGTCCTCTGTGATGCAGTATAGTGGACACTACTGGCAGCGGAATACATGTTGAGGATATACTGAGCATGATTACAAATTGGATAGGGTGTGGGGTTACATGTGATTGGCTGTTGCATGTGGGATGTGGGCTTCAGAGTTACATCTGCTTGGCCAAGGCTGTGCTAATGTACATTTACGTATAGCTGCGGACTTTGACACAGACGGTATACATGTAGCCTACCAGACCGCTCGGCATCATGGGCACAGTCCATCTCAGTTCCATGTGACAGGTTTGCTGCGGTTGTTCCTCATGCACGCGTGCATGTGAGATGACATCAGGGCATGTGCTTGCGTGCATGCAGCGGCGTGCCACTTGTTGTTGCACTGTGGTGGTTACTGGACATGTCACAGTCACTGGGGTCGTGTTGTTGTTGTATGCACTTGTCGTCCATGCAAAGGTCCTGGTATGGGATTCCCGGGGCGGGGGTGGGAGGGGTGCAGCACCCACAGACTCCAGGCGACCTATTCATGTCCACTGAGCGGTGTGTGTGTCCATGTGCGCTGGATCCATGTCGTGTCCTGGTTGTTCGTGCAGTTCCGTCCATGTGGGTGCGATACACAGAGCCCATGCCACTGCCTCCCACGATGCATGCGGTGTTCCTGGATGTGATGGGGAACAGTGTGCATGTCCCGGTCATATCCGATGTCATGGCGATGTCGTTGATGGTGTGGTTACAGTTGCCGGTCGTTTGGTATGGCTGTTGTGGTGGTGACTGGCCAGTCCGTGCGGAAGCTGAGCATGGGTGCGGGGTTGGACTTCATAGGTCACTCGGGGAACCTGCGTTGTGGTCCGACGTATTTACAGGTTGTCAGGTATGCGATGCCGTCCAGCAGGGCTTCCATGTCATTGGTGGTGTACATGTTTGCCAGCCAATGAAGCGGATGGTGGCTCTCAAGGTGTTGTTCGTAAGTTGTCCCTTGGAGGACCATGATGGGGCATGCTGGGTGACATTCGATGTAGCTGTTCTCGATGATCCGTCGTGTGGAGGCACAGTGGTCCCATTTCAGTGCGGGTGCGATGTTGGCCACATACGCCATGCCCCCATAGGCAGAGCAGGCCCTGTCGTGTGCGTCCAGAGGGAGGAGTAGTGGTAGCAGGTCCGCCTTCAGACATGCCGGGTTGGAGAGGCATATCTCGACGGGATGCTGGTAGGGACACCTCCGACAGTAGAAGACGGGCATGACGCAGCTGAACAATGTGATGCGGTAAGTCAGTCGGTAACTTACGTTCAGCAGGGACAGGAGATCGCATCCCAATGTATGTATCGTGTTGGTTTTGTACAGCTTGAGCTGTTCGGCGTAGTTGGGTAGGTGTGTGCGGGTGCCATTTCGCAGCGGTTCGTTGAGATGGCGTGCTCCGGCTGTGTGTGCAGTCTGCAATGTGCACGCTCCGGGGTTGCTGTGAGCTCTGTGTAGTCGTAGGGAGACAGGACTTGTGTTCTGTTGGCTTGTTTGGAGGACACGGGCCCTCTTCCCACATGCTTCTCAGACAGTTCAAGGTCAGTGCTGTGTGACTCCTTCCAATTAACTTGCATGTGGCCGACATGGGGAGTGTTTTCTTCTTTCTTCCCCGTCCGTTGTGTGCTTCTGTGATATGCGCTATCTGCCCTGTGGTCGGTCTCCTCGGCATGCCTGTGTTGGTCTATTCTTGGACAATGGCTGTATTCACCGGCTTCTGTCGTAGGGCTGTGGTTTCGGAGTTGGAATGGAAGGTCATTCAGTGCTGTCTGCTCTCCCTTGTGTGGGCGGCAGGCTGCCTTTCCGCTCTGCGTTGGGCCTTGTGTGTGGATGTTATTCTTGGGCCACCTGTTGTCGGTCCCCGGGCTCTTTGGTGTTCCGTTTCATATGTCTTGTTCATATGTGCAGGGTGGTATGGGTTTTTCAGTGTGGTACTGGCGTTCCTCTTCCCGAAGGGGCCCTGCTTCTCCTAGTTGGTGTTGCCGCCGCTGTGTGCTACGCCATGTTTGTTACACTGGGGTGTGTCCTGCTGTTGCGTGACTTCACTGACATGTGTGCGTCGGTTGTGTGGCGTTGGGTGTTGTCCGTGAATTGGGCGTTGGGGACATGTCTGTGGCAGGCCTGTCACGTGTCATGTGCGTTCGGGGTGGGGCTGATGTGTGTGCTGCTTGGTTGTGTCCCTGTGTCTGTGTGCGACGCATGCATGGCGCTGCGGTTGGCCTCTGCGTTGTGCGCATGTGTGGCGGCGTCATCGGCGCTTTGGGGCCGTGACGGGGTGGTTGGTTCCTAGTCCCAGGTGGTGTGTACACATGTGTTCCGCGATGTTAGGATTTGGCCTGTGTGTCATATGTGGATGCAATGGTGGATGTGTAGTGTACACGCGCTGGTGGGGGGTTGTCCGCTTTTTCCGCCCTTGCACTGTGTGCGCTGTTTGCGTGCACTTGTTGTGTGTGTGCCTACCTGCGTCTCCGCGGTACGTTGCGTCCTTGGTGGTGCATCAGCAGAAGCATGGGAAGGGCCTGCAGTGCTGGATTCATGCCCGGGGTGCCGCTTCTTCGTTGTCCGTGCTCTGCGTCCGTGTTACCGCCTCTCTTTCACGTGCGGTGTCTCTTAGCCGTGGGAGCCGTTTGTTTGCGGCATCGTAATTTATACGCCGGGCGGGACGTGTTTCGTCGGACGGTGTGTGTCAGTTAGGCTGCGCCGCTACGTGTACGGGCGCACTTTGATGGCGGACGGTGTTGCTGGCTTGCCGGCGGTGTTTGGCCTGCTTTTCGCATCGTAATTGGGCGGGCGTGTGGACTGCTGCGTGCCGGCGGTAACTGGTGGTTTTTGCATCCGCCAGCACGGCGGTTGTGCTTTTGCCCGCCATCGTAATGGGCCCCTTAATTATTAATTAATAAAAATTATTAATTGATTAATTATAATTATATTACTTCCCACATATTCCCCTATAAACCAACAACCCTCTCCTAAAAAAATAACACAATTAATTTATTTAGCAAATAATTATTAATAATTAACAACCAATTAACAACTAATTAATAATAAATTAATTACCACAATTGACAATATAAAATATTAAATATATAAATATTAATTAATCAAAAATATTAATTAATTAATTATAATTAAATTACTTCCCACCCTATTCCCCTATAAACCCAAAACCCGCTACGGAATAAAAATGCAAAATTTAATTAAAAATAATTAATAACTTCTAAAAATTATTATTAAATGTATTATTATTAAATTACTGCCCACCCTATCCCCCCTATAAACCCACAACCCGCTTCGGAACTAAAAAGCAAAATGTACTTTAAAAAAATTAATAACTTCTAAAAATGTAATACATATATTAAAAAATAAATACAATACTTAAACAAAAATATAGAACACATACATTTAAAATACATACTAAAATACATAACACTAATATAAACATGGATATTATTAACAACGATATTTTTACAAACGATATTACTGTCTTCGATATTAAAAAAAACAATATTTCTTAACTTACTGTCGATATTCTGGTCCACGATATTATTGCAATCGATATTCTTGTACCTCGATATTTAAAACTCAATATTATGGTACTCTGAAAATAAAAACTCGATATTCTGTCTGTTCACCGTGACAGGGACCACATATTGCAGGTCACTCGGGCCCAGGGCCCATGGCAAGTTGACAATTCCACGGTCCATATATATCCGGACTACACATTGTCTGTACAGCGCCGTCGCTCCTACCTGGAGGTTAAGAAATACCTGAGAGACCATGACATCCAATACTCACTGCAATACATGGTGCACCTCTGCATCCGCCATAAGGAGGGCACAGTATTCTGCAACACACCTGAGGAGGCGTGGGCATGGATCGATCAGCAGGGCCTAGCACACGGGCCACCCGCACTAGCGAAGGACTCTCACCAGGTCTGGAAATTGGTGGAACCCCGCAGAGGCCGCGGCAGAGGTAGAATACGCCAACCAACAAAAGCCCAACTGACCCAGGAGCGTGCACAGGCCATCAGAACAGCGGAACACATAGGTAGCCCCACATCTTCCCAAAGACTGGACTCGAACACAGCAATGGATCAAACATTACTTCTCAGGGCCTCACAGCTTGAGGCATTGTCGGGGGGGGCGGACCAGCCCTCACCCTGCAGACTGCGGACGCACTGGGTTGAACACACCAGGAACTCATAGCTACTGCAAGGACTATACACTATGTGCACCCAAGCATGTTACCAGGCCGAGTCACGAGAGGCGGCACACCGGCTACAACACCTGGCCCTGCTGCGCCCCCTCCAGCGAGTGATAAGTAGCTGATATAGCACCAATATTGTTTATATTTGTTTTATGTTCTTTTTCTGCCTATTTGAATTGCATTTCATTGCGAATGACCAATTGCCCGTTGGCAAACCGGCCTGGGGGAGGACGTTGGGGAATCTATCTTAATATGTCAATCTCTTTATTTCTCTGCGTAATGCAGGGAGTGTGGGTTGTTTATACACTTTTAACAATATGTACGGGGGTGGGGTGGGATGTGGAGGGGCGAGACGAGGGGGACGAGGTACTTGATACCTGTCCTGTGTCAGGCAGCTTCCTTGCAACTGGTTAAATGGTGGCTGGAGAATATGTCTTGCTGACCTGGAACATGAGGGGCTTGGCGGGATATGCTAAGCGACACAAAGTGTACCAGTATTTACGCAGCCACGGAATCACGTTTGCATTATTACAGGGAACACACCTCCCCGCGCAAACACTTGCTTCACTCCGTAAACGTTGGAGAGGCACGATCCTGGGCACCACATACTCGGGATATGCAAGGGGCGCGCTCATTTGGGTGGCACCAGGGACCCCGCTACAGGTCGCACACTCTAGAGTGGACACACAAGGCCGTTTGGTTACCATGGAGGGCCTGCTGAATGGATCCCCACTGGCGTTGGTGTCCCTGTACACCCCGAACTCAGGCCAATCCTCGTTCCTGCAATCACTCACGCCATCCTTACTTGCGGATCCCACTGTCCCCATGTACTGGGGTGGAGACTTTAACAGGGTTCAAGACCTTAGTTTGGACCGCTCCCGCCCCCCCCTTCCAGGGGCACAGTCTATCAAGCTGGCGCAACACATGAAAGAGTGGATTTCCAATATGCAGGTCCACGATGCATGGCAGGGCAAGCATACGCTGACACACACATACTCGCATTACTCGGCACTACATGACCTATACACCCAGATAGGCATTATATACTGCTCGGATAACGCCCTGCACAGCATATTACAGGCAGACTATTTGACACGAGCACTCTCCGACCATAGCCCGCTACAATTAAGTTTATCCTGGGGTGCGAGACGGCCGGGGATCTCGACCTGGCGATTACCGAGCACCGCGCTCACTGACTCATCATACCGCGCCACCCTTTCCCGTTCCATCGGCTCGTACTTCACGACGAATGCTGGCACTGCTTCATCTGTGGAGGTGGAATGGGTCGCCTTTAAGGCTGTCCTCCGGGGACATGCTATCAAAACCACGTATGGGGCCCGAAAGTCGCTGACGGATGCGCTCCAGACTCATGAGTTGGAAATACAGAGACGTGAGCAACTCATCCCTAATGACCCCCGGGTTGGTCCCTCTCTGGCTCAGGCCTGCCTAGCGTAAAAGGGTGCGATGGATGACCTCTGCACGCTGGACTATAAGACATATTTGGCACGCAGGCACAAGGAGGGAGATAAAGCGGGCAAGCTGCTAGTGTGGCTACTGGAATCCGACACTTCCCCCCCATAACTGCCATACACACCTCTGACGGGACTCTTGTGAACACACAGGAAGACATTAATCAGTCCTTTTATGAATATTACACAACGCTGTATGCGACCCCCATCGTCCACGACCCTGCCTCTATACAGGGCTTCCTTGCAGAGATTCAACTCCCACAGATCACACCAGCACACTATGACTCCCTAGATGACCCCATCACAGTAGATGAGATAACGGAGGCAATCGGGCAGCTGGCAACAGGTAAGACACCGGGAACAGACGGCTGGCCGTTGGAGTTTTACTCCACCTACTCCAAACAGTTAACACCTAGGTTGGCCAGTATGTATACCGAAGCCTTCGAGAAGGGTGAACTCCCGCTCACCCTGAGAGAGGTGATGCTGGTGGTCCTACCGAAGCAGGCCGAGACCCTCTTCAAATGGCCTCATACCGCCCTTTGTCGATACTGACCGTCGACTACAAGATCCTTGGAAAATTACTAGCGAATAGGTTGGTCGCGGCTGTCCCTCTGCTGGTTCATGAGGACCAGAATGGTTTTATACCGGGGAGAAATACTGGCCTGAATCTGTGTCGCCTATTTGCACTGCTGGAATGGGCGAAGGGGGAAGCGGAGATGTCCTGGATAGCATCCTTAGATATCAAGAAGGCGTTGGATATTCTGTGCTGGGACTATCTGTTGGCGGTGCTATCCGGGTTCGGCGTCGGCCCCAACTTCCTACGGTGGATACGGTTGCTGTACCACAAACCACAGGTCAGGGTGAAGACGGGTCGCACTTTCGCCCCACTTTTTATGATAGCGTGGGGCACACGCCAAGGTTGCCCCCTGTCGCCGATACTTTTTGCCTTGGCCATGGAGCCACTGGCATGTAGATTACGACAACGAGTAATGGAGTGGGGCCTACATGTAGGTCCTCCGTGGCACATAGTGTCGCTGTATGCGGACGATGCATTAATTTACCTGCGTGGCTGGACTGAGGTACTGCAGTTGATAATGGACCTCTTAAATGAGCATGAACGGGTCTCCGGATTACGGGTCAATTAGTCTAAATCGGTTTTGTTTCCAATGACACCTATGTCACCAGCCCAGAGACAAGCTGCACCAACCACGCCACTGGAATGGGCGTTTGACACTTTTAGGTACTTGGGGGTCCAGGTTTACCATTCAGGGACGGATACCATAGACTGCAACCTGGGGCGAGCCATTACTAGAGCCCGATCGACTCTCCTGTTCTGGCTGGGCCTTCCTTTGTCTCCCATAGGGCGGGTGGCTATCTCCAAGATGCTGGTCCTCCAGCGTCATCTGTACTTCTTCTATACACTTCCCTACCACCTGCCACGGAAACTCTTTAAGGATCTGGAATCCTTTTTGGTCTCCCTAACATGAGGGAATTCTAGGGCCAGGGTGGCTCT
Source organism: Calotriton arnoldi (assembly GCA_963921515.1). NCBI lineage: Eukaryota > Metazoa > Chordata > Amphibia > Caudata > Salamandridae > Calotriton > Calotriton arnoldi. The sequence continues at coordinate 335,345 of CAWUFW010011958.1, read as the reverse complement.
CCATAAGTTATATCTGCCACTGTTGGATGGCGGCCTAGGTGCTCCGAATTATGAGGGTTACTACGCCACAGCACAAATGCAATGGCCAATGAGATGGCTGGCTAAAAGTAACCTCACCGAGTTGGTCACGGTGACCATATCCTGGGACCAACCGGTACTACTGGAGTGGTTGTCGGGCACCACCACTTTGAACCAGAAACATCGCGGTAACGTCCTAATGGCGATGGCCAGACGTAATTGGTCCAGATACGTGCTACCCAAGGGTCCGACCACTCCATATGCCCCTGGCCTGCCGCTAGAGATAGTCCTGGGCACGGTCACTTGTCACAGACGTATGGAACTCGGGCCTTGGAGGGAGAGGGGATTAGGCACACGGGGGGACATGTATGCAGACTCACAACTACAATCATTTGGGGAGTTCGTGGACACTCACGAGGTGCCGCAGGGCTAATTCCTGTTATACGCGCTGCTTACACACCATTTCCTACAAACATGGGATAACGACTGCGCCGAACCCCCCACATCGCACCTCCTGCAAACGCTGCTGACACATGGACGGGGTAGACACGCCGTTACAGCCATTTATACCTCTCTCAGATTGGACGATACACCCGCATTGGCAACACTACGTGCATACTGGGACGCCGAGCTGGCCACCACCATCTCTGACAAACAATGGGCACAATGCATCAGCCACCCAAAAATTATTTCGACCAACGCCATGTTGAAGTACACCCAATTTAATTACTTGCATCATACGTACCTCACACCTCAGAGGCTAGCACGCATGTACCCAACAACTGTAGACAGATGCCCCAGGTGCCAAGACCCGGGGACCACATTCACACATATGGTATGGACCTGCGCAGATATTCAAACGTACTGGGCCGAGGTAGCCACTATACTCACAGAGGCAGCTGACACCCAGGTGGAGGCGCAGCCTACCCATTTCCTATTGGGCATCACGAGACGCACTGCTTCTCGTAAGGGCCTGAACAAGTTCTTAGATCTATGCCTGGGCCTTGCGAAACGTAAAATATCCATGACATGGAAGGCGCAACTGGGCCCCAGCATACACTCGTGGCTGCTTGACCTTCGAAGGGCACTGGTGTTGGAACACACGAATCAGCTGGCGACGGCTGCACGAGCGTCAGTGCCCCCGTGACCGAACCCCACTCAATGGCAGGACTACCTGACACTAATTGAGGCCAGGCTGGCCGCGGCGGGCCCTCCCCCTTAACCCCGAACATTAGCATGGGGCCTTGGCTCTCTTAGCTTTGCGGGACCCGCATCCCTATACATACGCATCCCTGGCTGCCGGACACACAGGGCCTCTGCCTCCCTCCCGCCTCCCCTCCCCTTCTTCTCTGGCTTCTTTTCCCCCCTTCCCCTTCTGCCGCCCACTCCCCCGGCTCATCCCCATCAGATGGGCCGCTGCCACCATTTAACTACACATGTGATGCCCACTGATATGCTCCACCAACATGCACGCTTTGGCCTGTGCCTACATATAGAGATCGACCTTTAGTTCTTCTTTTTTATGTTATTTCACTTTGTTGCTCACATATGATTCAATGATGGAATTGATCTGTGTAATAATGACAGGTTTTCCTTTTGCTATTATGACTCATGTAACTGTTGGTAAATGTACCATGTCATGGAAATGTGAGGCGGCACAGATAACAAAGTGCACTTTCTTTCTCACTAAACTGGATTCTCCTGGCATCCCGCCTAAGCCACTCAACTTATTGCCATTGTAATGCCACTGCTGGATTATGTTGTCATGCAGATGCTAATGATATCATTTTGTCGAAAATTAATAAAAATCATTTACAAAAAAAAAAGGATGTGAGCCAACCGAGGGACAGCCCCAACAACCACCGCACATAAACACAGAGCTAGCAGCAGTGAATAGGAAGGCTCCAGCTCCTCTTAGTCCGACAGTGAGGGTGAAAGCCTAAAACAGGGCACGTCCAGCCAGGGGGCAGATAGGGAGCGCTCGCCAAAAATCCCCAAGGCATATAAGAACATGCCCTACCCCCTAACAGCCCCAGGCAGCCGTGAGAAGGGCCCAGTGGTCACAATGCTCATAAACAAAAGGGCGGCTAGGTCATGCCTACGGGAAGGAGCAGCCCCTCTATCAAAGACCACTACCATGATACAGGGGATTTGGGGATCAATGGAAAAAGTTCCTCTCACTGAACCCCTCGAGCTGGAAATAGGAGTAAGTAAGATCAGGGAGTAGTTGCTGTATTATCCCTCCTCCCCAATCAATATATTAGGATGGGACCTACTGTCCAAATTGAGAATGTCTATCCAGTTCTCTGAGAATGGAACTATAGCCTACTCCTCCCCTGGACTCTCCCCCCCTAGAGTGCGGACCAACAACATCCACCCACTTCTCGAGTAAACTAGCCAGATCAACCCGAACCGTTGAGCACTCCTCAGGGGAGCAGTCTGGGGTTATATGGCAAACCTTTTAAAATTGTACTTCCTAGCACGACAGCAGACCAACCGGGCATTTCATTGCTTTGTAGAAATGGCCAAAGTAGTAGCATGTAGGGAACGCAGGTATTCAGGGATCCTGGATCATGACACGCACAGGACCATCACATTCCTTGAGGCAAGGTGGGAGGCTGGCTCAGGGCTACCCAATTTGGCTTTTGATACCACCCAGGTGCCTCCTCAAAGGAGGAAGCAGCCCAGGCGAAGCCGCACCAAGCCAAGAGATGCGTTTTCCGCACTAAGAGCCCTCTCCTTGTTACCCGATACTGGGCTGGGACAAATAACCACGGAAAGGGAGGCGACATGTCCGACCATCAGGACACCGTCATGACAGTCGGGTATGGTGAGGTGTCTGTTGGATTTCACATGGGATTTTCACATACACATAGACAAACACACACTCACACACACACACTCTCTGTTCTCTGTTTTGAAGGTCTTAAAAATGTTGGTTAGTTTGAAAAATATTATGTTTTACGTACTCCTAGCACCCCCATGCGCTGCTTCTCATATAATGTGTTTTCACATGATACACTAGGGTGATTGTTGGGAAATCTGATGTTCACCCCCTCCCCCCAATCTTACTGACCAAGCTACGCCCCTGCTAATTTGAAGCAGGTATTTTCATCCTATCACCAGACATCAATGTCTACCAAAGTGCAAGTCGAGGACAAGTTAAGTTGTCACAATTTGAGCACATTCAAGTTTCATCATGACTTTGAAAGGAAATTATAACAAGCATTCATCAAAAGATAATGCAACAAATGGCAAACGTAACTGGCAGAAATGGGGTAATGTTCAAGTGAATATTGCATGACTTTGACATGTGAACGTTGATTGTGCGCTGATCTGAGCTGAAAATAATGGGCCCGATTCACAAAAGTAATCTGAGACAAAATCCTAACTTTACGACTTTCGGTATTCACAAAAGGCATTTAGGAGTAGTAAAGTTAGGATTTTGTCTTAAGTTTGTCTTAAGTTTTGGTCTTAAGACAAAATCCTAACTTAAGTTTAACTTAAGTTTAGCTTAAGTTTAGTTTAGGATTTTATCTTAAGTTAGTCTTAAGTTTTGGTCTTAAGTTAAACTTAAGTTAAACTTAAGTTAGGATTTTGTCTTAAGACCAAACTTAAGACAAAATCCTAACTTTACTACTCCTAAATGCCTTTAGTGAATACCAAAAGTCGTAAAGTTAGGATTTTGTCTCAGATTACTTTTGTGAATCAGGCCCAATATCCAGATTATTCAAACCATAGAGGGATTTCACAGAGATCACACTCCTATTTGTTAGTTATTCTTTCTTGTTGATTCTCAGTGAAATTATCCTTTCCACTTGATCACTGTTTTCCCTAGGTTTGTCTAACACCTTCATATATAACCCATGCTATATTCATCTTGTGCCAGAGCATGCACTTTACTGTATGAGACAAGGTGAACCACATCTCTTACTACTGACCAGGAACTAAAGAGATGAGGCCTTTCATATTATACCTCAGCATTGCTTTCTTAATCCATTACATGGCAATGATGTACCAAATCATGAGCCCCATGATATTTACATTAAATAAAATCATATTTTGCAATAAAACTGTACAATTTATTATGTACCCAGTCTCATGCATGTGATAAACAATCTTGATTTTCCCAGTGATTGTCAATTCTTTCTTCTTTTAGCTTTGTCATTGATTGCAGCCCCTGTCATCTACTCATGCCTATGCTCACTTCTGCCAAGCACAGACAGAGACATGGAATAAACATTCATTTGTAATATGGTTCATATTGTGGTCTCAAGCCAAAGGTTCCTTAAAGACTAGATTGAATTGGAAATTGGTTGCTAAGTTCTGCTCTTAATTAAAAGCATGGGATGCATCTTTTCCTCTGAGGAGGAAATTATCTGTAGTGCATCACTACAGTGTTATGACTGGAAGCAGTAGCTTTATATTTAATTATAACTTAAAAATAATAAATCATATAGGTTAAGGTTACATGTTTGCAGTATTAATCACATGAGATAATTGTACTAGGGTATATCATTTTAAAAATATTTATTATGATGAAAGGCAGTGCCACAAGAAGGTTTAAGTGACTTTAATCTTTAAAATGAAAGATCCCACGTACAGCAGGTCCTCCTCCTGTGACTTCCAACTGCCTTTGGCTGTGCTAGTTGGAACTCACAGAGAGCAGTGCTAGAACATGGACTGTTTTGGAAAAGAAAATATACGATATATCATGTAAGTGAACATCATACATATAATACTCTCCATCATCTTCCCCTTTACAAAAATAAAATAAAGTGTAATAATAAGATGGAAAACACATTAGATAACATTATTACAAGTTTATATAAATACAAATCCTTGAACTTTGCATGCATTAAAACATTACGAGATACCCTATTGTTTTGTTAAAATGAACCAAAGTTTGTTTGAGCATCAACAGAAATCTGTTCCTGTCCCATACCTCAAGTACCAGAAGCATCCAACAATGAGTCCGACGAAGAAAAAGTAAAAGCTGTGCTTTCCTGTACAACTGAATTCTAATCTGAACTTTCATAGTTTCTAGATCAATTCCTTTGAGAATTGTCTAAGTCTGAATCTCCTGTATTATTATCATTATATAAAGAGGCCAGAGGTAACTCGTCATCCAAACCTCCTTTACGACCAATGATTTTCTTTGCCTGTTCCCTGGTAGGTTTAACTAGACATATTTTGCTCCACCATCCTTTTTTATGAAGTAAAACAGAGTACTTTGCAACCTTGACTATTTGAACTGGAGCTGTGGAGACTGACTCTCCTTTTTTAACCATAATGGGCCTTTTATTAGGACCCAATCACCAGTCTGAAAATTTCTGTCCTGTACTGATTGTCTGTTGTCAACATATGTTTTGCGAGCAGCCTGGTGAGAGGATACCCTATTGACCACTTCTTTATAATCTTTACAATAGCAATTGTAATTTTTTTAAATTAAACTTTTGACCCAATCTGGACAGACTTTTGGTCTGGCATCCCTTTTCCTAATAAATAGAAAAGGCAAAATGCCTGTTTATTGTGTGGAGTCATCAAGTCTGTTCATCATTTTTGTCTCAAAAACTCTTCTACTGGTACACCAATGGCTATAGCTGATTGAATACCTTCTTTTAGAAACGTATTCATTCTCTGAACTTAGCCATTGGAGATTGAAGAATACAATGCCACTTTCAAATGTTTGTTATGAAAGGAATCAATGAAATCTCTCATCTGTAATGACATGAATGTGTCCCATTATCAGTTACTAGCTCCTTAGGTGACCCTTCAATATCAAAAACCTACGATCGAATTAAATAACCGCTTCTGTAGATTATGCCGCTGTAAACTCAGAGTAAACCCAGTTTGAAAACTGGTCAAAACTAGTAAGTATTTCTCGTCACTTGCAAGCACATTAAATGGACCTGCAAAATCCAACATAAGTTAGCACCAAACATTTTCTGGAAGTGGTACCATATGTATTGGAATTTGAGACATCTTCCAATACTTATCAGACAACAGGCATGGGTCACATTTGCCTATCCAGTCAGAAATCTGAGCTTCCATGAAGCAATGATTTTATTGATTTTAACTTTAATGATAATCCTCCGAAACCAAGATGGCTGCCATGATGTGCGCAATGACATCACTTTGTAATGTGATGTACTAGGTGATGTTTATACACCAATCAATGCGCGAAACCACACACATGCATGCCTGAATGTCAGAGCTTTGGCAATTACTATTTAAATAGCTCATGTGACACTCCTGCTGAGTCACGCATCGTAGGAGGTATCCGATGAATCGCGTCAACTGCGCGTGACTCATCTCGGGTCAGGTGTCGTTCTCTGGGTTGGGGTGCTTCTCAAACAAACACGCACCCACTCCATTGGTGAGGTTCACAGACACCTCCGGAGATACTTGCCAGCAAGCATACTGATCAGGCTACCTCGAGGGAGCTCCAGTGACAAACCCACAACCCGCTACGGAACTAAAAAGCAAAATTTATAATTAAAATAAAATTAATAACTTTTACAAATTATTAATACATTTATTATAATTAAATTACTTCCCACCTTATTCCCCTATAAACCCACAACCCGCTACGGAAATAAAACGCAAAATTTACTTAAAATAAAATTAATAACTCCTAAAAATGTAATACATATATTAAAAAACAAATGCAATACTTAAACAAATAATATAGAACACATACATTTAAAATACATACTAAAATACATAACACTAATATAAACATCGATATTATTAACAGCAATATTTTTACAAACGATATTACTAACTTCGATATTAACAAAAACGATATTTCTTACCTTAAAGTCGATATTCTGGTCCACGATATTCTTGCAGTCAATATTCTGTCATCACGATATTTGCAACTCGATATTGTTGTATGTCGATATTTGCAACTCGATATTATGTCTGTGCACCAAGTGAAATGTGTACTGTCAACACCAGCAGAAACGTGCTAGTTAACTCCATGGTAATGTTTGCAGCTTAACCACAGTGTTCTAATGAGCAACTGAAATGCTAACATTCTTTAAACGTTGGGGCTCCTGAAAGCCATCTTAATGGAATCAAGGCTGTTGAACTGAAAGCATTTTGCACATAGAATACTGCAGTAAATGAAGCCAAATGTAGCCCATTGATGGAAGTGTGAAAAACGCTTAAGTAACTTGTGCAACAACTAATCACAAGATCAATTGGACAAAACAGCAACTACTTTAAAAGCCTTTTTTTGCTATTTGAGAATTCAGAAAATGTGTCCTCATTTTAGCTTTCTGGAGAACTAACCATAATTTCTATGAGAAAAATCGTCCACTTATTTTGATCAATTCTAAAAGAAATGCTTTTTGTTTTACCGTTTTGATTCCATCAATATGACTTCAGTTGTGTGCCACATTTTTGTCATAAACACAGGATGTTATAGCTCTAGTTGTTCACTAGAACACTCTTGGGAGGGAGGGGATAGAGGAATGTATTTGGACAACAGAGGCAGCAAATTGGCCACAACCTATTTGGCGGGAATGACAGTGGCAGCACAATGGACCACGCAGGGCAGGTGAGTTGGGCAGTGGCAGAATAAAGTACAATGCTGGGCAGGGGAAAGGGGGGCAGGGCAGCAGACCAAACTACAGGATAGGTCGAGAGAGGTTGTCTTACCACAACGAACCATGCAGGGGAGGAGGCAGGGGCAGTGGCAGCAAAGCGGACCTTGATTAGCAGGAGGGATGGGGTAGGGTTTTGGACTTGGGCAATGGAGGGCAGAAGGTAGGCGGCAGGGGCAACAAGCTCACCACACAAGGCAGGTGGCAGGGGCAGCACAATAGACCACACAAGGCAGAGATGAGCGCTGGGGAAGCACAATGGTCCACGGAGCACCGGAGGGAGGAGGACAGGGGCATGCACACAGACAATGGAGGGCAGGGAGAAGGGAGGCAAGGCAACAAGCTAACCATGCAGGGCTGGCTAGAGAGGCAGTAGCAGCACGATGGACCATGAAGGGGAGCAAAGAGGGGGCACAGGCTGCTGAACAGACTATGCAGGTGAGGCAGGTGGAGGAATGGCACACAGCAGACCATGATGGGCAGGACCGAGTGTTAGGGGCATGGATCCAGATCATGAAAGACAGGGGGAAGAGAGCAGTGACAGGGCAGTAAGCTGAACATGCTGGTATGGTATAAAACAGGAGGGGCAGTGAAAGTACAACAGACCACTCAGGGCAGGCACAAGTGGCATGGAGGGCAAGAGAGAGTGCAGGTGCATGGACCAAGACAACAGAGAGCATGGAGGAATTGGGTGGGGGCAGGAAACTAAAGATGGAGGGCAAGCAGAATGGACAGTTTTAGCATGGAAAACCATGCAGGGGAGGATGGAAGGGACAAGGCACAGACTCAGTCAGGGGAAAGAAGTAAGGAGGGGAACTGGGACAGCAAGCTGATCACAGAGGAAAGGCTTGCATGAGCAAGGGCAGCACAACGAACCATTGGAGGGCAGGAAGGGAGGGGACATGGGCACACATACACAGAATGAAGGGATGGGAGGAAGGGGTCAGGAGCAGGGACAGCGAGCTGACTACGGAGGTCAGGCTGGCATGAGGAAGGGGGAGGTGGCAGATGCAACAAGGTGACCACGCAGAGCAGGCAGGAGGGGCAGTGACAGCACCATAGACCATGCAGGGAAAGTGGGAGGGGAAATGGCAGCACAGCGGACCATGGAACACAGGAGAGAGGGGCAGTGGCAGCATATCAGACCATGCAGGAGGCAGAGTGTAGGTGCATGACCCAGACAACAGAGAGCAGAGAGGAGGTGGGTGGAGCAGCAAACTAAGCATGGGGGCAGGCGGGAGGGGCAATGGCAGCACAAAAGACCAGGCAGAGGAGGAGGGAGGGGACAGGGCACAGATACGGGCAATGAAGGGACCACAGAGCAAAGGCCTGCATAGGAGGTGGCAACACAATGAACCATTGGAGGCCAGGAGGGAGGGGGCGGGGGCACACCCACAGAAACAAAGGGCATGCAGGAGAGGGCAGGAGCAGTACCAGCAAGCTGGCTATGGTCGACAGGCTATCATAGGCAGTACAATGGATCTCAGAAGGCAGGTGAAAGGGGGCAGGGACATGCACACAGAGAATGGAAGGCAGAAGGGAGGGCTGGAAGCAAGCTGGAAAAACCAAAGGTTAAAGTGATGTTTTAGTTAGCTAGGGAAAAATTTAACTTGCTTTAAAAAAAAGAAATTCACTGAAAAGACCAAAGGTTAAAGGGATGTTAGAGTTAGGTGACAAAGTCAGTAATAAGGTAATATTTTGAACCTGTAATACCAATGAAAATCACGAGTTATAGCTCGGCGAGCTAACTATAACTTGCACCCCCACCGTGCACTGTTTATGACCTCACAATCTTATGCATCACTGGTCTCATTCAGTCCCTACTACAGGGTTCTTTAAGAATCTACAGGTGTTCAATTATTTCACACATATTTTACACTCTGATCTGAATGTGATCCCATTCCACATTAACGATTAACTTGCACTTCGCATCTGGAATGTATTATCGGTTGAGTATATTATTCATTGGTAGACGGGCAGACGGGTAACCTTCAGCACATAAAAAACAGATAAACTTGGTGAATTAGCTATGAAAAATGAAATATCTAAGAGTATAAATTTAGGCTAAAAAATTCTTAATGTGTCAGCACTTTAATAATGATAATGATAATACATTTTTATTTGATTCAGACTTCAACTGAGGTCAACAAATACAAATACATAAATATAGAACATATATAATTGTATTTTTTTTTAAACGACTTTAAAAACTCATTATAAGCTTAAACAGGTTATATCAATTTGGGGTCTGCAAGTACATAATACATGAGTTAAAAAACTGTTAAATTTGTGCACTTTTAAAACAGTTTTAAAAAACTCTTTAAAAACTTCAACAAGTTATGGGGTTTGGGGGAGACTTACACACCGTAATTAATTCTTGAACTAAAATAGCGTTGTATCTTAAACGAATTGGCTTTATGAATCGTCACCGAGCCTCTACCAAAATTGGGTTTGGACAGATTAGTAATACCTGAAAAAGATCTTGTGATCCACCATTACACAAATCACAATTACCTGAACAATTTTCGGGGAGTTCCATCTGGTGGAATATACTTTTAAAGGGAGAATTCCTAATCGCAGAAGAAGGATACAGCGCCTTACTTTGTGCTCTAACTGGAACTGTAGATAGTGCTCAGGGTTTTATATACTATGTTTTCCGCAAATTTTTTATAATACTTTAATTGGATACAGTATTCCTTATCTAATTCGAAACTTATTCTCGGCGTCATATGTTTTAAAAAGAGCTTCAGATGGGCTGGAGACCAAGCCTGCAAAAGTGCTACGGTGCATTGGGATACCTTGACGGCTATTTTAAAGTTCCTATTAAAAGTATGCAGAGCCGATTCAACTCTAAAAGTCTCCAATTTTATTATATATCTTAGGGTGCCAGGGACTGCGTGTAAAAGGTTAAAGGCCCACCTTATGATGTTGGCGACAGCTCGAGCGAATATGCTTGGTAAAAAAAGCTTGAGGCGTAAGGCTTGTACTGGGACTGATTGGGATACTTTTAACAGTTTCCGTAGGATAATCCCTTCTTTCACTTTTACTGGTTGCCAGGTTTTAATTTGTATGTATTCCAAGGCATAAGATAGGATAGGTAGGATTTTCATACTGTAGACCTCCGACAGGGATTTAACATATCTGTTGCCAGTTGAGCAATGAAATCTCTGTAATGCCCCAACATGGGAATCTGCCTTTCGCCCAAGATGTTGAAGATGGGGAGCCTTTTGTAAGTTATACGAAAAGATTCGGCCCAAGTATACATATTCTTTCACCGTCTCAATAGGGTTACTTCCCAGTGACCATGTGAAAGGCAGAGATTTCCTTCTTCCTCCGAAAGGTAAAAGTTTGGTTTTAGATATGTTAGGAACCAAGAAATTTTCTTTTGCGTATTGGTTTAATTCGTTTAGATTTCTTTGTAGGCCAATTGGGGTACGATTGAATATAACAATACCGTCACCGTACATTAAGCAATGGATATTGTTTTGTGCTAATTTTGGGGGGGAAGTATTAATTTGGGAAAAGCACCCCAGTAGGTCACTTATATAAATGGAAAATAACATGGGTGCAAGGAGGCAACCTTGTTTCAGTCCTTTCATCGTGAGGATTGGCCTAGTTATGCCCTTTTCTTCCCCCATTTGAACTCTACACCACCTTGCCGTATGCAGGGAAATAATTATTGTGAGGAGATCATATGGAATCCCCAGACTCTCTAGATTTTTCCATAATGTTGGTCTATCCACGCTATCAAAAGCGGTCGAGAAATCAATAAAAGCGCAGTAAACTATTTATGAATTTAACATTACATACTTATCAAAAACAGTCTGGAGGATAGCAATATTGTCGGAAACTGAATGTTTTGGGCGGAAGCCAGCCTGTGTCATAGGGATAACATTATTCGAGAGCGCCCAGTATTTTAGATGATCCAATACGCATGCTGCGAAGATCTTTCCAGTGGCATCTAGGAGAGCTGTTTGTCTGTAATTAGATGGATTCGATCCGGCGCCTTTTTTTAAAAGGAGGATCACGATGCTCCCCAGCCAGGATTTTGGTATTATCCCAGTTTTGAAACAATATTGGAAGAGAGGGGTTAAAAATTTACTCCAGTCTTCCGGGTTTGATTGTAGAACTTTGATCGGGGTATTGTCTGGACCCATTTCTGCAGATGATCTAGCAGATTTAATAAAAATTGCGATCTGTGTAGTGGTTATGGCTAACAGGTCCTGATCAGATTGGCCCTTTCGAAAGGGACGCTGGCTGGGAGAGACTTGATTTTGGATATTATATTTATATAATTTGAGAATGTGTTTTTCCCATTCGGATGATGAGACTGGTGACGCTTGAACTGATTTCCTTATCCCCATTTGCGAGGCTACTATATTCCAGAATGCCTTGTTATTTCTGTGTTATACTGCAGTTTGGATATCGTCCCAGTTTCTATCTTTTTGTTCTTGCTTTTCTTTCTCTTTTTTCATTGGTGAAATTTTGTCAGCACTTTAAATTTATTCAGAATTTATATTGCACTCCCAAAATCTACATATTTTATGTATTTCTTTTTGCTATCGGTGCTTCACTGCAGCCACCGACCCAACCATTTACTTATTAACTGTACCAAGATCCAGAATTCTTGGATTCAAAGTTATCAGACGATTTACAAACTGTTTGATATTTCTCTCTGCCCAGCTGCAAAACTGATATTACTTGGCTCATCATCAGCGATTTTCTCCAAACATCTGAGGGGGATATTCACAAGGACTTATCTCCGATTTATCTCCACCTTAACTCATCAAAAGTGGAGATAGATTTAACACCCCATTCACAAGCGGGTGCAAACTGCAGACATCGCCAGTATTCCCGCGACAACTGCCCCAAAATTTAACACCACGGTGGACACCACCAACTAACCCTAATGAGATGCAGAGTAGGCGTTCCCGTGCAAAAACAAACGACAAAACCACAACACCACTTTCACAACGAACTGCCAGATCTGCGATGCGAACTAAAAACAGGCGATAAGCCGCTGTAGCACCAGGGATTTAACACCTGCCTTTTGCTGGTGTAAAGCAGGACGACTACCTGCAGCATGAAAGGGAGCCCAGCCAAGAGCCACACCTGAAGACCAACAGATGCCATGGAGACAATGATCATGCAGCCCCGATACCCATGAGGGCCACAACACCCACCGCCACCCCCCCAGCCTGCCCCCCCGGACCCTCACCGCCATACACATACCGTGCACGACACAAGAGCCACAAAAAGCGCCTGATGACGCACATTGACAAAAAATAACACATGTGTGGCCAGAAGAACGAGAAACAGTCACACAGCACTGAAGTAACAACCAAAAACTTTATTGAAATACAACACAAAACACCAATGCGGAAGACTCCTGTCGGGTCCGTCCGGCACAATCTCGATGTCACAGCCTGAAAAACAAAGCACAAAATCAGAACGTGTGCCATGCGCACATCAAAGGAGCGAGACACAGAGAAACAGAAAATGAAAGAAAGGCAGAGAGAGAAAGAGAGAGAAGGAAAGGAAGGGAGAGAGAGAGAGAGTGAGAGAGAGAGGGAAGGAAAGGAGAGCAAGAGTGAGAGTGAGAGAGAGAGAAGGAAAGGAAGGGAGAGAGAGAGTGAGAGAGAGAGAAGGAAAGGAAGGGAGAGAGTGAGACAGAGAGGGAAGGAAGGGAGAGAGAGAGAGACACCGCCGCCCCTGCGCACCCAGGCCCCACTGTTCACCTGCTGCCACAGGTGTGTCTCCAACCACGTGCCGGGATACACTGCAAGCCACCAGGTCTGCAACCTGTAATCGAGGCCAGAGTCAATCATGGCAGAGTCCATCACACAGTGCATGGCAACAATGCCTGTCCGTCCCTGCGCACGCATGCAGCCGCACCCCACCCCCTCTCGCCGGCCAGCGCTGGCTGTCCGCACTTGCGCACCCCGGGCCCACTGTTCACCTGCTGCCAACGGTGTGTCCACCAGTGGACACACCACGTGCCCGTGTAAGCTCCAGGCCCCGGTCCCGCCACCATGGCATGGTCCACATCATGCGGAGCCGCCCCGCGGCACAGCAGGTCCCACACATGACGCTGAGTCCTGAGTCATCAATGGCAGAGACCACATCAGTGCACACGTCATCATCGCAGGCTGCACACCCGCTCAGCTATTTCGGTGCCACTAACCCTGTGCAACCCCAGTCAGCTCCACGTGGTGGTAGGCCCATGACGGGCGCAAGGCTTCAGGTGCCACTAACCCTGTGCAACCCCAGTCAGCGCCACGTGTTGGTAGGCCCGTGACGGGCGCAAGGCTTCGGGTGCGACCAACCCTGTGCGCAACAACTCATGGGCCCTTTATGATTGAGAACCGTGGAGCGTCCGTCATCCAGTCACCACCGGCAGTGGGGAATGTGACGTTGTCGGCCCCTTATATTGGCGGGGTCACATGGCCTGTGACGCCGGTGCCGGATGGGTGTGGTGTGTGTGCAAACCTGCCCTCAGGGAGTGGCCGTGACATGCTGACAACTAGACCAGTGACCTGCATACCACCAGCGTGTACGCCTGCGACATGTAGCTATGTGGGCCCCCCCTCTGAGCGTAGGCGGAGTGGTCCGACCTGGCATACGCCAGACCAGCGCAGGGCTTGCAACAATGACTCGGGGGCTCAGGGCGTGGTTCAGTCCATGTCCGGACAAGGAAGTGACTAATGTGTGTGTCCCTGTTGTAGTGTCCACGGCAAGCGGAACACAATAGGCAATGTGGCACACTGTGACTGGCATCCCACTAGATGAGCATCATTGACGTGAGGGAAATCACTGTCCCTACATTCATCCACACATTCATACATGAATGATGAAAGACATGACACAGCAGTGCGTTTCTGGATGTTTATTGCAGATCCGGTGGAGTATTGCAGCTGGAGCAGTACAGGTCCATGCCAAGCACACTACACAATATGGGCCCGTGGAGGGCCAGCCAGAGTCCATCCGGGGATGACAAGTACTGCGGAAGAGGAAGGGTACAGTCCGCAGTCTGGTCGCTGTGTCATTGGTCATCGAACAGGATATGGCAGTCCATGTCGCGGTCCAAGGTTAGTGCAGCGGAGTGTATCAGGGGTCAGTGGCAGGTCATGGGGCCATGTGCGGCACCAAGCAGAAACAGGCAAGGTGGCGGACATGAATGCTAGTGCCTCCTTCTGAACCCAAGCCCATCCACGTCCTCGGATGTGTGCTTTGACCCACCTGTGGGTGTTGCAGTACCGGCTGTGGCACTGTGTGCCACTGACACATCAGGGGCCAGAGGAGGATTGTCGGCCGCACTGTGTGGCAGTGACACATCAGGTGCCGGAGTGGACACGCCTGCCGCACTGGGAGGCACTGACACACCAGGGGGCGGAGATGTGGATGGTGTGGGGGCAGCAGCATTCATCATCACCACGCCTTGTGGCAGCAATGCCATGATGAGGACATGCAGGGCCTGGTAGATCCCAGCTACATTTTGCTGATGTGCAGCGGTGGCTGCCATCCTTTCCACCTCCATCCGCACCATGTCCTCCATGAGCCTCCGCATGTGTGCCAGCTCACGGCTGGAATCGCTGGAGCCGCTCTGAGCAGACAGGTGTTCTTGTCTCCGAGTCAGGACTCCAGCGATGTCAGTCATGGCTCGTTGGAGACCATGGAGCGGGCCGTGGGTGTCCGTTAGGGACTGGAGCTGGTCCCTGATGGGACCTAGACACCCATGGATGGCGTCCAATTTGGTAGCCCTGAGGTCGAACCCCACCCACACCTGCTCAGCCGTCTCCCTCTGGCCCTCCAGCACACGGCGTTGGAAGGCCATGTGTTGTTCCTGGGGGTCTTGGGAGACAGCCGGGGTTGTGGGTGCCTCCTGCTGGGTGGTTTGTGGAGTGGGTGGGGTCTCCTCGATGCAGCTGGGCTGCCCAGGTCCTGGAGGTGATTGGCGGATGAGTTCAATGGTGTCTTGGAGGGCTTGGGTTTCGATGCTGGTGGTGTCCTCCTCGTCATCAGTGAAGAGTGGCTGGGACTGCTCTGCAGGAGGTGTTGACGGTGTCCCTGCAATGTGAAGGGGAGATGCTGTGTTACAATGTGTCCACATGTATGTAGCCGCATGGTACATGTTCACATTCAGACAGCATGGCAATGTACATTGTGACAGTCTGGAGATCAGGGCCATGATCCAGGGTCATTGTGGGTGTGCACTGTGCTCTGCTTGATTGTGCATGTGTGCCATTGTGACCATCTCCCCCCGTCCCCCCAGCACCTGGTGGTCACACACCCTGTTGCGGTTGTGTTGTGTCCTGTCGAGCAGTGTCCGGTCCCCCGACTCCTGCCACGGTCTCCACACTGATGACTGTCGACACCAGCTCCTCCATGTCATCCAGCTCCTGCTGTGGTGCAGGCCTCCCACCTCCAGTCTGCATTGCTGCCTTCTGGTTGGCTGCGAGTTTCTCCTTGGTCTTGCGCTTGATGTCATTCCATCGCCTCTTGACCTCGTCCATTGACCTCTTGTACTCTCCGACGGTGTTCGCCTTGTCCACGATGGCCCGCCATAATCCATTTCTGGTGCCCAATGACACATTGGAGGCGATGAACAGTTGTTGATGGTGTTCTATCACCTCCGTGACCAGGATCCGATTCTCCTGTGGACTGTACTTCGTCTTCCTCTTCTTCTTGTCCTTGCCCTTCCCTGTCACCGTGGTCCCGGGCTGGTCGTCCGGGGTACTTGTGGGGTTGCGCTCGTCCTCTGCGCCTGCTCTGGCTGCCTCCATGGTGCTTGGGTGTTGGTCATTTTGTGTTTGTGTGTTTTTTTCTCCTTTTGTAGTGATTTTCCCGCCTGCCGTGTGTGTATGGCAGGCCTGGCGCTGCTTATCGCTGATTTCCTCATCGTGAATGGGCTCATCGCACGTTTTTTGGTGTTGGGGTTTGTGTTTTTATCGCCGTCGAGGTGGTTGTATCGCGGAGATTGTCCGCGGTTTCAGGAGACTATCGCATGGTAACGCCGTGTTGTGAATATCACGTTAACACGGGGTTATTTTCCCGCGATGGAATGCGATGTGTAAAGTTGCGTTCACATTTTTGGGTGATATTTAGCACACGTTCTTGTGAATATCCCCCTGAGTATTATCTTTGTTGCCTGATGTTCACAAGTTTATTTAATGCAAGGCTACAGTCAGATATTAATCCTTCCCCTATGATGGAATGGTGAACTCACTTCATAGATTTCTGTGTATTAGTGTTGGCCATCACACAGAACAATGCTAAGCAATGCCACTGAAAGGAAATTTGGGACTTGGTTGTTTCATTGATACAAATGTTGATACCCTGAGTAGACTATATGCTATGCTTTTTCTTTCACTTTTCACACTTTTGATCATTCATTGATCAGTAATGCTCATGAAATATCCTGTTCTTATATTCATATAATATATGTATGGTATTTGATACTATTAAATATAGATATAGTAACACATTTTCCTATGTATCATAAGATCTTTTCAAGGAAAATAAATAAACTAAAAAAAACTAATGAGATGGGTTGTCAAAGTCTTGTCTGGCATCTTTCAGATAACTGCCAACATTTGTTTTTCATTTTTCTTAATTACAAGAGTTCTAAAAGTCATGCAACAAAAAGGCAGATAATATGGCACATTTATTTGTAATTTTTTTTAAAGAGACTTACCTTTGCTTTTAAGTGAAGGTAGCAGTGCAATGTTTTCCCCAAGCCTGTTCTATGGTAGTCATTTTCATATTTACTATTTTATATTAGCAGGGGTGTAACATAGACCCCTGCAGCTCAGGGTGTCCCCCGTTCCTTCAGGTGCCCCTAACCCTTGATGGGATCCCATCCAGCCCAAAACCATTGAATATCTTTGAGTTATGGGAGGCACAGGAGCCTCTCCTCACATTCTGCAGGGTGGGCCCAACAATTTTGTGTTACGTCACTGTATAATAAGTGGTATATTTTGCAATGTGTTAAGTCACAGATCCTCACATATTCTATGAGTAGCAGTGTATTGTATAGGTATCATTTACATGCATGTGTTTGTTAGTGTATTGACTTTCACCATGATGAGTATATCTTAATGTAGCTGTTCAGTAGTAGTAGTAAAATATAAATGACTCTGATTTTATATATTGTGCTTTGGAGAGTAAAGCCTGCAGAAGGGGCACATGAAATTACCTTCTTCCTCCCAGTGGCGAGCTTTAGATCCTACACCTAAACTGTCTTTAGTTTTAGTGAACACACCTGGGGCCGTATTATGCATCGGGCCCACTGTTCATGTTTGGGCCACAGTGCACCTTTAAACAAGTGCACCGGGTGCAAGCGTGCACAGTTCACTTGATTACAATGAATGCGCTGCCCTTAGGGTAGCAGCAAACTCAGGCTGCTTGGGGGGCAGTAAATTCAGTGAAATACAGAGCAGCTGCTTTAATCAACCTCTCTGTGTTTCACTGTGCAGGCAGCACCCACCTGCACTTTAGTAAGAGGACACAGATCCCCCTGCAGGCAGGTGCAATGAGTGACTGCATCCGCCTGAAGAGATATGTCTGGGGGGGGGTGGGGGTACATGGGACCTCCTTTGTCTCCTCCAAAGGGCTGCCCTTAGGAGGTGCCCTGACAGCTATTCATATTCTATTTGCAGTGCATTGTCAGTGCACTCAGGGCCGGACTGGCCCTAGCTGGCACCGGGCATTTCCCCAGTATGCCAGGGGGGTGGGAGCCGGTTTTGTGTCCTTGGGGGCCAGTTTTGTCACTGGCGGCCGGTTTTGCAGCAGTGCTCCAATATCGCCCCCCTGTAACAAAAGCAGGAGCAGTACGTCTTACTAGCACCTCCCGCTCCCAGTGCCGGTCGAGCAGCAATCTGCCAGGGCTGGTTGCTGTTCCTAGGCCGGCCCTGAGTGCACCTCCCGATGGCTTCTTTGCCTTGTGCCCAAGTCTATAATAAGGCACTGGAGCAGAGGCAAAGAGATTTCTTCATTTGCATGGGGTCACGCTCCCATGCAAATTAGGGGATGCACTTTCAAGATAGAGCTGGCGCTACATGTGCAGCAGCATTGTCAGTATTACAGAAGGAGACGCACAAGCATCAGCGACCAGTTCTGTGATTCCATTGTGCCCTGGGGGGGGGGCACAAAGCTTGTGCACACGTCCATTGCACCCCTAGGGCACTATGTGTAACATCATGCCCTCTGGGCTTACAATGGAAGGTCTGTTCGATTTTCATTTTCGTCACATCTGCAATGAAAGTAACTGGTATGATGCAAGTAAGCTCAATTAAGTTTAACTATGGAGAATATATCTTTAGCAGGGATAAAATTGTATTTGTTGTCAACAAGGGTTTCTGGTTCATATACCAATGTGAGATTAAATTAGAAAGTTGCTATGCCTATATGTTGCACTTCTGTTTACTTCTTGATTCAGGCAGAAGACTCTCGATTTTTTAAGCCCAAAATGTTTGCATTTTAGCTGTCTCACTCCTAAAATTGCCTCTGCTGCAATGTAAGTCGATAGGGATTTTTTTAGGTCTCCCTTTTTCCGGTTTCAAACAGTTAGCATCCATGTAAATTTTATTGTTGCTGTTCCCGATCTTTCCTCAAGGGATTGCTACTCAGCATGCTTCTTTCTTTCACAGAAAATTCTTGAATTCTTTATATGTTCCTTCTTTCCATGTGTGTATAAAAGCCATCTCCCTTTTGACTGTGAGCCTACCACGCCTGTCTCACAAAGCAACAGGACGGTCCATTAGACAGAGTAAACTTGAAAGTAACTGTAACACTGAATCCTAAATGGGCATGTTCTAGTCTTGTAAGCGTTGTATCAAACATGTAACCCACTGCCAGAGAAATCATCATTTTCATTCGAACTAAGGGGCCGATTACGATGGCGGTCCTAGGCACCTCCGCGGTGCTGGCGGTGGCGGAAATCGTGCTGGCGGTGGCGGAAAACGTCCATTTACTTACTCCTGCGGCGGTCCTCGTGCCCGCCATATTACAATGGGCAAAGATAGCACATTTCCCGTCCATCGCGGTGTTTCCAGATTCGTCAGATTTTTCATTCCGCAACGGTGGCGGAGGGAGCCAATAGAGAAAGTCCGCCGTGCGGAATGACGTGACGACCGCCGAACAAATCACGATGCCTCAAACAGCCCATCAGAACGCAGCGGAGAAACCAGCCACCCGGAGAAGGCGGAAGCACAACTGCGGAGATACAAACTCCTCCACGCGTTCCTGGCCGCCATGGATCCAGCTCTACAAGCCCTTCCGCTGCTGTACCTCATCCATTACCAGCAGATAAGACGCCGTCGTGGTCAACACCGCAGGTAAGTCAACAACACATCCCCGCATACAAACACAACTGTTGTGCTGAAATACATGTCCTGTCTACATCAGACACCCTGGTGGAGACAGGAACATACCCCCCAGTGTAAGTACTCATGTCCTGCATGTCACAAATTGACACCTCTGTATCGGGGTCACCCATCACCATAGAAATCACTGCAACTAGCCCAGTCGTGCCGGTCATGTCACCGCAGCGGTGAAGCCGCGGGAAAACCTGCCCACAATGTAGTAGGAGTTCAGGACATTGTCCCAGACAAGCAAGACCAACATCACAACATCCACATCACATGTAACATAAAAGAAGCACCACTCAGCACAACACATCTGCAGCAAGAAGTCATGTGCAGGGGCCATGTCTACAGTGACATCTCATTAAGATCAGCAGCAACTGAATAGGAACATGAGTGTGGGGTAAGGCAAGAGTCCCTCAAAAATGACTATAGTCATCATTGCACACAAATAAGGGTCAGTCCACATACAATGTAGAACAGAGAAGGGCAGACCAAGTAGGGTGTGTATGTGTACTTCACAGTAGGCCAACAAGGTTTTGGAATCAGTCAGTGAGCCCAGGTAGATGACACAGCACATTACACACCACTGCCACACAATCACACATCAGCACAGCCCCCAAGCAGACATTGATAGGCTCATCACATACAATGGCAGACCATATCACTTAATGACAGCGCATACCATGCAACACAGAACAACATTTCTGACTCAAACAGAAAACTCAAAGTAAGCACCACTGTACATTTCACTCACAAGTGCACTGCTGAAATTAATGATACCATGTGAGTATGTCCAGTACATCAACAACACTGACTACGCTCCCAACTCACAGAACACCCACACACCATCACTCCACCTCAACAAAGGGAGCACCAACTACTAAGTAGTGAATGAATGCCAGAGTGTCAGGAAGAGTCCATCATGACAGCAGGAAACTCTGACCTCACACTCAGGACAACCCTCATCCTCACACCTGCCTTCCACTCATGTCAATCAAAGTGAGTAATTGAAGAAATGAAGAGTCACTGTGCAGATTAGCAACCATGGAACTGTGCACACTGCATGTCAAGGCCCTCAGACAGCCCACACACTGAAATGTAGCCTCATAGACATATCATAAGTCAGCAGCAATGTATGACAATAAATAGACTAGCCAAAAGTGGAGTGCCCAGTGCAGGAAACATGGAGAAACACATAGCATTTGTACATGACATGCAAGAGGAGGAACATATCACACAACACCTAGGCCAACAAATCAGACATGGGTGGCACAGTGATTGAAATTGAACTAAAGTAACATCTGTGCAATATCCCTGTCATACAGCAATGCAAGCTATGGATTGGTCCAGGAATGATAGGAACTGTCATAAGCCATACAGTGAACAGCCCCACATCTGTGACAACTCCCTTGACATGTGTATGCCACCAGCACAACACTCATGGCTCATTGTCACACTCCTTGACTGTCAAACCCAAGTATGACCTTCACACATACCCCTCATCTACCCATCTCACACCTTCACTACTCAACCCCTGTTGCAAACACAGATAAAGGTGCAAATAAGGTCCTGTGAGTTTACTGACAACCAATCACACACCCTGGTGTGTATCTACAAATGTCAGAATCCCACTCAGGGATGTCTGAACCAATGCTGATCCAAATCCAATTGCCAAACACATGTCTCACAAGCAACATCCAAAGAAGTCCAACAAGCTCAGCCATGTGCAGGCAAACAGTGGTTAGGCAATGTGACCCTAGACAGCACAGGAATACACAACATTTTCACTCTGGCCAACTGCACAGACACCATCCCCCAACCCAATCAGAAAATGCATTATCAAATGCCAATCATGAACACTAACTGTGATCAATACAACAAATCTGCTAACACAGACATACACACTACACCAGTTACCAAGTGAGCATGCTGTTCATGTGTAGCACAAGCATGCACATGCATACTCCTGACAAGTGACAGGTCAAACATAGGAGGATGAAGTAATTGTGCAGGAAACTGTTGTTGTCTTGAGTATATTTATTATAAGCTACATGGATGAGGAGCCAGCTAGAAAGCATCCAGCTACAACAGACACCAACTCAAGAGTGAATCACAAACATTCTAGCGTTACTAAGCAATAGAACCATTCTAAAGGAACACAGGTAATAGAATGACCAGTCAATACA
Organism: Calotriton arnoldi; assembly: GCA_963921515.1. Classification (NCBI taxonomy): domain Eukaryota; kingdom Metazoa; phylum Chordata; class Amphibia; order Caudata; family Salamandridae; genus Calotriton; species Calotriton arnoldi. Next base: position 313,163 of record CAWUFW010011958.1, on the reverse strand, counting down.
AATAATATAAAAGACATGGTAAGATGTTAAGTTGAGATAAACATCACAGATTATTACATTACCTCCCCGATGGTGGGTTTTCCTTATTTTGACAGTGTCGCCAACTTTAAGAATTGACGTCTTAGAACCTTTCTTTGTGTCAAAATACGTTTTTTGTTTAGACTGGGCAGAAGAAACATTCCGCTTCACCACACTCATCAAATTGGAGACATCCGACTCAGTATTAACCCATTTAGACATCCACTTGGGCGAAATGAAGTATTAGCCTTCCTTCCCCTCATCAATTCAAAAGGACACACCTTCGTGGACGAATGGGGAGTGGTTCTATAAAACCATATCATGCTGTTCAAAGCCTTCAAAACGTCATGGTTGCTGGATTTAGCCATTTTTACACAATCTCCAACAACACGATTCATCCTTTCCACAAGTCCGTTCCCTTGAGGATGATAAAGTGAACTTTTCACATGCTTAACACCAGAAGAAGACAAGAATGATTTAAAATCCTTACTAACAAACTGTTTCCCATTATCGGAAACAAGTGTTTCTGGAAATCCCTCCCTGGTCCAGACATCACTCAGGAAATCCACAACACTTTTGGTATCAGCTTCCTTGACAAGCTTGTACTCAGGCCATTTTGAGGCATAATCGACCAGAACCAAAATAAACCTGGTACCTCCAGAAAGCATATTATATGGTCCCATGACATCCACACCGAGCTTCACCCAGGGACGATCTGGACACTCAACAGGCATGAGAGGAGGAACAGAAGTTTTAAGGCACTTGTCTGATGTTTTGCAAACATAACAGTTCACAACAAACTCGTCAATTTCGGAATCCATTCCAGGCCACCAAAACGACTCACGTATACGACGTTTGGTAAATGAAGACCCTAAATGTCCCTCATGGGCCCTCTCAATAATTTTACTTCTAAACACATGTGGAGGAATAAATTTATCATTCCGTAACAAAACACCTTCTTCTAAGGAAATTTCATTCTCGATTTTAGAAAATGGTTGTAGTGAAGGAGAAAGTACTCTCTCTTTCGGCCAACCACTCCTGACCAGGTTACTAACTTCCTGTAGCATACTATTGTCACAAAATGCTGATTTCCATTCATCTTCAGAGCAAAATTTAAGTTCAGGAATATCTACACCAGCAACCAAACAATCTTCACAATCCTCTTCGATAAGATCAGAGAAGGAAATTTCATCATCAAGAATGTCACTGTCAGGATAACGAGAGAGAAAATCCGCCCTCACATTCTTCCCACCAGAAATGTGTCTCACATCAAATTGGTACTGGAGCAATTTAGTAACCATCCTCATAATTCTAGGAGTGCAACACTTGCTCAAACTCCCACCTAATATATTAACAAGCGGCTTGTGATCGGTTTGGAGTAGAAAACGTTTACCCCAAATATATGGGCGGAACTTTTCAATCGCCCATGTGCAGGCTAAAAGCTCCTTCTCAATGACTGAGTATTGTAACTCAGCAGCTCTTAGAACCCTAGAGGCAAAACCTATGGTCTTTTCAAGTCCATCCTCCACTTGTGTCAAGGTGGCACCAACACCTACTTGACTAGCATCGACAGTCAAACAACACGGTAAACTGGGGTCAAAAGGTTTAAGAACCGTGCTTTTCCCAAGAAGATCTTTAACCTCACTGAAAGCAGACCCGCACTCATCACTCCAAACAAACTTGATCCCTTTTTTGAGAAGGTTACTTATGGGACGAACTATAGTAGCATAATGAGGAATAAACCTCGAATAATATTCACAAAGTCCCAGTAGAGATTTGACTCCAGTCTTGTCAGTGGGTGAAGAAGCATTGGTAATAGCCTCGAGTAGACCAGGTCTGGGCTTAACACCCTCATGGGAAAGCACATGCCCTAGGTATTCAACTTCAGTACAAAAGAATTTAAATTTTTCTAATTTAAGCACCACACCATGTTGCTGAAACAAACTTAACACTTTAAGTTAAATGTTATCATGCGAAGCAATATCTTTTGCAAAGATGAGTACATCACCTTGGAAGACTAAAACACCCTCGACTCCCTTGAGAATGTTGTTCATCACCCTCTGGAATACCGACGCAGCCGATGCCAGGCCAAAAGGCATACGTCGGTATTGGAAAGTGCCTAAAGGGGACACAAACGCAGTAACATGACGGGAGTCCGGATGTAGCTCAACCTGGTGGTAGGCACTGGCAAGGTCGAGCTTGGTAAAGAACTTAGCTCCTTTAGGAGAAGCAAAGAGGTCATTGATTTTAGGAAGAGGATGTGAGTCAACCCAGATCTCCTTGTTGAGAGACCTTAAATCAACACAAATCCTGAGTTGACCACACCTCTTCCTGGCGACAACAAGGGGAGAAAGCCAAAGAGATGACTCAGCAGGCTCAATGACACCTTTCTCACACAATTGCAACAATTCTTTTTCTAGGTCATCTCTCACACTGTAAGGTACCCCTCTAAGTTTATGTTTTACAGGAATAGACCCTTCTTTAACTATTATTCTGTGCTTAAAACCACAAATTTTTCCTAAGTCGGAACTGAAAACAGAAGGAAATTTATCCTTGAGCATTTGAACTTCATCAGGACAGCCAACAACAAGGACTTGCTCTTTGGTACCAGGCTTAAGGATCATACCAAATAGCCCCTGATGGAACCAGCCTAAAATGTTGAGTCCTTTAACTGCAACATAAATCTTCCCTTTTATTTTCTTCCCTTTGAAGCACATCTCCTCTTCAAAGAAACCCAGCAGGTCAATTTACCGGCCCTCATATGATACAGGAGATCGATCTGGAGGAAGTAGAGGTTGACGTCCATTCCAAGTCTCATCGAAAAGTTTTTGTGTGATCATCGTTATTTTTGCACCAGAATCAACTAAAAGTTTGATACACTTGCTTCCCACATTAATATCAACTATGGGATCAACACAGGATCTAGGATCTCCTTCAACAACCTCATGGGAACCAGAGGAATCAACAACATTAATATCGGTGACAACTGAAACAACCTTAGAATCGGAAGAAGAGTCAGAGTCAATTAGGCATACCACAGGTTTCTTTAGACCCTTTTGACTTTTCAACTTCAGGCAGACTTTGGCAAAATGTCCTGTCTTTTTACAATAATTGCATGTAACGTTAGTTGCAGGGCAACGTGATCCTTTAGTATGAGGCGGGTTTCCACACCTCAAGCATACATTGGACTCTGCACTAAATGATGTTCCGGACTTAGTTGACTTACTTAAAGTGTTACTATTACCTTTAAAAGATTTCCTAACAGATTTCACAGAAGAATTTAGGTTAATAGCATTGACAGGTTCCGTAACTTTCTCATCTAATTCTTTTAGTGAAACCATAGAAATTTCTATGCTTTTAGCTAGTTTATTAGTATCATCAAGAGACGGATCACCCATAGTAAGAAGCTTCTGCCTAATACTTTTGTCTTTACACTGACACACAAATTGGTCTCTGATGAGTTGGTCCGTGAAATTCTCAAACTTGCAATCCGCTGCCAATCTGCGTAAAACAGAAATGTAAGAGTCTACGTCTGAAGAAGTGTGGCTCAATGGTTAGAGCGGCAGACCCTGATGCAGAGATCTGGCCCGGGACCAGGGTTCAATTCCCGCCTCGGCGGGTCTTGGGCTCAATTTCCTCGGACCTGATAATTCTCGCCTCGGTGCCTATTCTAATCATGGGTCCCACTCTGCAACTCTGGGCAATAGCTTGCTTAATCTCCACAACGGCCCCAACAGCGCTGGGATGCCTGGCTTCACCCTAGGGGTGCCCAGGAGTGGACATTTCACAGGGAAAAGACAGGAAGGGTTCCACAGCGGTATGCGTACAGCGCCAGGACACCCCTTTGGGGGTATAAGTGCGCTTTACAAGTACAAATTTCATTTAATTTCGCTATCAGATTGTTTTCTCTTAAAAAATGTATGCCTAAGGACCATAAGACTTGGTTGTTTGTCAAAACGGAGTTTGAGTTTTTGTACAGTTTCTCTATATTTATCGTTTGGCACACCTTCTTCCTGTGGTAGGTCGGGTAAATGTTTGAACACAGATCTCCCTTCAAATCCAAGAGAATGTAAAAGTAAACATTTTTTCCTATCGGCACTAAATCTGGCTGCACCTATGGCACCCAGATACGTTTCGAATGCGTCATGCCAAACCTCCCATCTGATGGGTGGTTCTCCAGGAGTGTCAAAAAATGCAGGAGGAGGATTGACAGACTGTAGGGTACACATTTCAAGGTAAAGGAAAGGAAAATCGCCAAAGGAGAACTATATGAAAGTAGAATAAAAAAATAGGGTGAAGATCACTGAATTAAAATAAGAAAAGTGCAAAGAAACGCAAAAGAAACGCGAAGATCTGAAGAGAATAGGTGTGTATTTCACCGCGTGAAATACACAAACAAAAAAAATATGGGTGTGTGTGTCACCGTGGAGTGCACACTATAACAAGTGGTGTGTGAATCACCGCGTGAAACACACAGGACAAGTAGCAGGAGGAAGACTATGCAGGCATAAGTGGTGTGTGCATCACCGCGAGATGTACACAATGACCAGGATATAACTTTTAAAAAGGTGAGCAGAATGTTGAGTGTGTGTCACAGCGCACACGAGAATAATAGCTAAACTGGTGTGTGTATCACCGCTCGTAATACACGTTAAGAATGTAATAGTATTGAAGTGGTGTGTGTATCACCGTAGGATCCACACTGTACGAAGAAATACGAGAAAAAAAAAAAAACTCCAAGATGGCCTCCAAAACGTCAATGATACGTGATGACGCTTTAGTGAAATGAGAGGCAATGAGGACACAAGCCTGATCCAAGATGGCCCCCAGACGTAGTTGAGCGTGATGACACCAAGCGTGGTATGCGCGATGACACGTCCACTTCATTCAAGGCCGATACATCACGAAGTACAGTCGGCATGGAGATGAGGGACGAAGATTCGCAAGCGGGCTCTGGGTGTCAGAGTCAACAGGATGGACGTAGGTGAGCGCGAGTTGTAACAATTCAAAATGCACTGGCAGTGGTGTGTGGTTAGCAAGGCTCAAGGGAACATTGGTGAGCGCGAGCAGTTCAATTAAAAAAAATGCACCAACGGCAGTGTACAACTTGCGAGGCTCACAGGGCAAGCAGTTCCACAAGATACGTTAATTATAGGGCGCAGACAGTGCGGTTTGCGAGTGGGGGTAAAAAGAAGTAGTCTATAGTAAGTCATGCAAACGAGCAAGGAGGAAAACGGTGGGTAGGATGATGTAATAAAACGTTCTACCATGTCAGATGAGGCAGCAGTTAGGGTAGATCAACTTCCATACTCGCATTTGGTGAGGCAAAGACAACCGCTGTGTAGACAGATGATGGACAAACAGGCTTGACAGTGGAGAAAAAAAAAATCTCAAAAATGAGATGACTTGATTGTAGGTAGATCTCCAGCAAGAATGATTAGCACGCTGGGTAGTCCATGTAGCCAGGATCGTCGCCAATCAAATGAAGTAATTGCGCAGGAAACTGTTGTTGTCTTGAGTATATTTATTATAAGCTACATGGATGAGGAGCCAGCTAGAAAGCATCCAGCTCCAACAGACACCAACTCAAGAGTGAATCACAAACATTCTAGCGTTACTAAGCAATAGAACCATGCTAAAGGAACACAGGTAATAGAATGACCAGTCAATAAAAATAATATAAAAGACATGGTAAGATGTTAAGTTGAGATAAACATCACAGATGACATAGCACTATTGTGCACTCAAAACAAGCTCATTAACAAGACTCCACATTGCTGCATGTGACATTCACACAAGAAATGCACACTACGCATTCAACACTCATCCGAATGTATTACAATGCACAAACTCCTCACACACCATGCCATGCAAATATAACATTACACACACATGGGCCTGTCAGTAGAAAGAGCCAACCCAGGCCAAAGACAGCATCCATCAACAACAAAAACACAACATATGCACATACAAAATCATCACATAGCAAACTCAGCTGGACATCAGGGGGACTCACACCTGGTAAAGACAAGGCAACATACACTGACAGCAGTGCATGCACAGTAAGCAGTGTGTGAACACCAACAAAACCAGTATCACACATGTCTGAGTGCTCCACCATGAACTTCCACACCACAAATCATCACAGGCCATAGATCACATCACACTCAGGAAGGGTAGCAGTACCTCAGCAAACAGAGATACACTTTAGCTATCACCTACTGCTGCACAACTCATGAAAACACAGATGCATCCAACATGACTAGAGGACTGTGTTGGTAAAACATATGCACTGTACATGAGCAACCATGACTGCAATCAAGTAGAAGAAAACACCACGTAACAAATGGTGAAATTGTCCTGAGTGGCACATTGGTCCTGGACACAGAACATCTTCCCACAGTACAGTGTCACACTATGAAGTGGTGGGGAGGGTCACACACTGGCAAGGCATGGGGTGGAAGATATTAGACTGAAGTGGTGTGTACATTACCATTGGACAGGTGAGGAGTGTACATGGTAAAAACACATAGAGGAGTAACTCACAATGTGTAGGCATCAAATGCCCCTATAGGGGATGGTATGACTCTTCATACCACATACTTGTGTCAAAAATGTGTCAAGTGACAGCAATGTATGAGAAAAGTCACATATAATGTCAGTTTGCCTGAGCAGGTCAGCACAGTGAGCACAAACGTAAACAAGAGCCATGGCAGATTAACAAAACACAACACAGACATTGCAGTGACACACTCTACATACTCACAAATGACACCGACAACAAGTAGGTGTACCCCAGGATTGCAAGGTCACACTGACACACTGTACAGTGCTCAACAAACAACTCCTACATGTGCCCACAATCTAAAGCACATGGCTGAAAATGTAAACAAACAGGCACTCATTACCTGGATCATACATGTGTGTAGGTGTCATGTTCAGGGGCACATACACATCAACACTTCTGACAATGACAGGCCAAACACACTGTATGACTTCTCAAGTGCACACATACTAATGTACCCATGTGATTATGAACCCAGGCCTACACAAGATGACTACACATCTACACTGCTGTTCACACATCAAGAGAGATCCCACAGATATTACGGACCCTGTCCACCATGCAAGTTATCCTGTGGCTAGAATTCACTTCTGTTGTGGTACAGCATCCGAATATGACATGTGTACAAAATTGGAGACCTGACAATTGAATGATTAGGATAAGAGGACATCATCACAGACAACCATCATTGCACCCTCCAGCCTCTGAGTCAAGAAGCACAAAAGTGCCTGTAACCTCTGACAACCTCTGCAAAAGAAAATCAAGTAATTGCCAATGTGAATGTGGCATACAGAGCATGTGTCACATGAACATATACACATACATTGCACTTTTTCATTAGCAAGGGCAGCGACAAAGCACACAACATGAGTAACAGTCTTTATTACATAATCTCTGGATAGGCATAAAAAGTGCAAAACATCAAGGCCATTGGCCAGCCCAAATTTCCAGTCCGCACATGTGTGCATTAGAACTTGCACATGAAATGGGTATCACAGTCCACTGCCAAGGGAATCACCACAGGTCAGGGGCTTTGAATGGGCAGTCCAGGCACCACTGTGGGAGAAATGGTGTGGGGAGGGGGACTTCGCTTCAACTTTGGCTTGAAGTTGAACTGGGAGGGGGCTGACTGTCGTGGCCAGTTGGAGGACTGGACCTGGACGGGAGAGAACTGGCTGAGGTAGAGGGATCCGTGGATGTGGGAGCCTGAGGGCTGCTTGGACCGGGTGGAGTGGTGGCACGTGGAGGTGGCGACATGCTGTGTGGAGGCTCAGTGGCTGAGGGGGAATGTTAAGGGCTGGGTCTCAACTGTTTGGGGATCCGATATCCCACAAGTGTCTTGGCCGGAGTGGGAAGTGAGGTGGGCACAACAGCCTCACTCTTTCCCAAAGGTGTAGCAGGTGCAGGTGGCTCCCCGTGGGGATTTGCTGAACCTGGTGGTACGCTGGGTGTGGCCTTGCCTTTTACCCTGCATCCCCTGTTTCTGAGGTAAAGCCCCCACTTTGCTCTCTTGTCCCTGCTTCACAGGGGTGTGGGTGGGAGTTGAAGTTTTGGGTGAATCTGCCTTCGTAATGTATTTTGACTTAGTTGTGGCAGGCACCAGGTTTACAGCAGACAGGGCAAGTGTTTGTGTGTCTTTGGGATCAGGTGTGGTGATGGGAGTGCCCTTGGATGGTGATGATTGTGAGGCAGGCAATGTGGATGCATGCTTCTTTGCCTTATGTACCTGAGTGTCCTGTGATGGGCTTTTTGTTTTGCGGTCATGTGTGCTTGTTTTGTCTTGTGGTGATGGTGTATGGTGTCTGGTACGCTTAGACTGCTGCTGCTGTGTGCTGCGTGTGGATGACTGGGTGCTTGAGGGCTCTGGCGTGTGTGTACTCTCGTCAGGTGGGGCCACTGGCAGGGTGGTCGCTGAAGTGACAGGAGCTGGACTGGGAGCTTGGGACTGCTGAATGGCTGCCGTCACTGTGGAGGACAAAGACTGGACAGTTCTGTGTAGGCCACCCACGTCCGAATGAATGCCCTCCATGAACCCAACAACCTGGGACAACTTGTTGCCATGATCCTGGAGGGCATTTAGGAGAGCAGTCTGACCCACACACAGCTGGCGCAAAATTTCTATGGCCTCCACACTGAGGGCAGCAGGGGAGACAGGGGCTGGGGCAGCGGTGCCTGGGGGAAGGAGACTCTACCCTTCTTAAGGCTGCGGGCACGGACAGCACATGGGGGAGCATCCGGGAGTGTGGGCACTGAATGAGGTGTGGCGGAAGAAGATGCCGATCTGGAACTTCTGCTGCCCCCAATATCGAGGAATCACCACTTGACTGGTAGGATGTGGAGGTTGGTGTTTCCGGCCGTGAATCCTTCAGGGCACTCCTGCCCCCCCTCCGAGGCGCTGGTCCCCTCAGTGTCACTGAACTCCTGTGTCCCAGTCATGCCAGTAGCTTCCCCAACGCTGTCGGGCCCCCTTCCTTCCGTGCCCTCAGTAGATGCTGCAAGAGACAGAGACATAGGTTCAGTATAGTGCCATACTCACAAACATTATATGCAATCAAAAATACAAACTGGAAAATGAATCTACCATGTTTAACTAGGGCATGTACTTTCTGCATATGCCACATTTATGCAATCATCAGATGATGCATGGAAACATGCATAGTTGATAGTCATGCTCCATGTTGCGTTGACACAGCCAAATACCTGGCCCTGTGCCTCCCTGAAAACACACATAAAACTTTCTGTATGCACATCTATGTGCCTGTAGGTAAGATAGCTATACATCAAAACATGTTGTCTCAGTCACATATGGAGTTTTTTCATGGAACACCACAGATACAAAGTCCAATATGTCCTTTTGCAAGGGCAACCAGCTCCTGACATCCACCATGTAGGGCCTTGAAGTACAACTACAGTTGTACATTGGTGGCAGCTGTGTAGATGTTACAAGTTATTTGTTGTGCACGGCACACATCTAGGAATGCACACTAACATGATGCTCACTGCTGTTCACTGCCAGTTGATGTCTCTGACACTCACCCTGCAGCTTATGTCACAAGGCCACATCTTATTTATTAAAGAAGTGAGAATGCACACCATTTAACAATGCAGTCACAAACACAATGCACAATAGCATGAGAAGGGGAAATTAATGCAAGGCATCCATATGTTGTGACATGTCATATACCAACATGTCCACAAGTCCCTGACAGGCCCTCATTGATCCAAGCCAGGATTGTGTCTTCTGTTGTTGATGAAGTAGGTGGACTCGATTAGGACAGCTAATGTGTGACAATCCCTAGGGTCTGCCATATGACATCCCTACGTTGTGCTGACTGATGACATTGAGGACACATCAATGTGCCAAAAATTAACACACTGATTACAAGCATCAGCCACAACTTCACCATGCACTGATGCACAAGGACTAACCCTGGGCGAAGTGCTACGCTACGCTCGCGTAGTTTGCGAAGTTTGCGCTACTTCGCACAACGCGAATTGCACGTAGCACAGTGCAAACACGCGTAGCGTAGCGTAGTGCCGCGGTCATTTTTTGCTTGCTCGCGGTCCTCAACGTCAAGTTGGCGACCGTGAGCAAGCAAAATGACATCCCGGCGAGACTTTTTCTCGTTCGCGATCAGCAACATCAAGTTGCCGATCGCGAGCGTGGAAAATAAACCTCCCGGCGAGATTCTCAACGCGGGGAGGTCAGGTTTCTCATTGCGAGTGGTCGCGTATGCTCGCGACCGCTCGCGATGAGAAACTACCAGTCCGCGTTGAGAAAGCTGCCGCTCAAGTAAAAATCTACTCGAGCGGCAGTAAAAGACAGCTCGCACTGTGCAAGTTGCCGTTTTCAATGATTGCACAGTGCGGACAAGCATCCGGCACTGTGCAATCATTGCGAACAGTGCGCTACGCAGTTCGCGTAGCGCTACGCAAAGCTTGCGTAGTGCGAACTGCACTTTGCGTAGCTTCGCGAAGCATTACTTCGCGAACTACGCCCAGCCTTAACAAGGACACCCCTCCACAATGCACACATACCGAGGACTGACAATCTGAGTAACCTTTGCTCATTTTCATCCTTCAAATTACTGTACAACACCTCAGTCACATCACAATTTGACATACCCACTGATCACATCCAACCATGTTAAGTCATAGTGCCAAAACAATCTCGCAATAGCCAGGTTCTGCTACATTGCAGTTAAGTCACAGAGTCTAACCGTAACAGTGATGTTGCCATGTGCACAAATGGCAAAGGTAATTTAGCCAATGCATCACTGCAATTATCACCATCTACCCCATCAGCACCTGTGTGCACTTGCTGTCACTATGGCAGGTAATTACATCAAGTTATGCCATGCTGCTGATATTGGGCTAGTATGCTTCACAATGGTGCTGTCCTCTATATCATTGTGAAAAAAGGGACCCATGGGACAGGTGTGACCCTTACCAACTCACTGCTCCCTGAGTCCACATCTGTGCATGCCTGTAGCCACTGACACATCATCACATGAGCACACTATTGAGCTACCCACACAGCGCACACAAGCCTGACAAGTGTACTGGGCTACCCACTTCACACAATGGATTATCCTGTGTAGGAAGGTCTCAGTTCAGACAACATTTATACAATGTGAGATGAAAAAATGCCAAGCTGATGTTATGTGACAAGGGTCATGGGTTTTAACACATGAGAAACAAAATGTTGTACAAATGCAGAACAGCTGCACTCAACACTGAGGCCACTTAGAAGCCATTGCATCACACTAGAGACATCACAGAGGTCCGCACAGGCTCAGGGCTGGGATTCATGCAGTCACTCATACGCCAAGTCACACTTTGCACAATACTCATCCCCAACTTGCTGCTGATGGGCCCTCAAGCATCCATCCAGCTCTGGCTGTGTCACTGCCAAGATGCGGGCCATTAGTGGTGTCATGCTCCGGCGTGCCAACCTGCCACTTTGAGGGAGCACCCCCAGCGTCATCTCAGCAACGTTTTTGCTCAGGCGGCAGATGTCATCCCATCTCTTGTGGCAGTGCGTATGACGTCGGTTGGAGACACCCAGAGACCGCACCTTGTGTGCAATGGCCCTCCATTTGGCCTTACGCTGATGGACCTTAAGCTGCAGGCATGGGAGACAAGAAGAGGAGGTTTCTGTGGCACAGTGTTGTGTACCACTGTGTGACAGTACAGGAGCATGAAAATACATAGCACACTAACACATCAATGGAGAGCAGAGCCCATACAGCATGTCACATAGTACACTTGGAGCAAACCATATCATTGCAATGGTTACATATATGATGATGGACACACTACATGCCCATCCCATACACATGCAGAGTGCCAGCACAGAAACCAATGTAAAAATTGCCCTCAGCTGTGATGCACTATGTGAGTGAGCATGACATACAATACACTGGAAATGATGTGTAGAGGTCAGACTCACTGTGTCCTACAATACACGCCCCTTAATGTCCCTGACCAATGCCTAGCTACATGTGTCATGGTGGTCACATTTAGGGCCCTGATCTTACAATCTCACACTCTTCTCACAAGGTGGAGTCCAGTCTTGTGCAATCCTCAGGCCTATGATGGCTCATTGAGAAATAGGGTGGTGGACAACACATATGTTTCACTCAGTCCTTTAGGTGATGGGTCCTTGTAACATTGGGCAGTTTCTGTGCAGGCCAGAGGGCCTCACACTGAGGATAAACGTGGCCCATCACAGAAATCACATGCATGTACAATATGAATGGAGATACAGTGCATACACATTCGAGACACTACACATCATGGATTCAATAGTAGGATGACATGTCCAACTCACATTTAGCTGATGTGTCATAGGTGAATTACCCCCGTGAGTGATAGACTCAGGCATTGTACTCCTGTGCAGAATGGACACATCTCCATAGGGGCATTTTCTAAAAAGGTACAAACATTATTCAGTACCCTCTGGCCAAGCTACATTTGTAATGTCTCAAATGAGCATATGAACACTTAATGGACTAGGACATCACATAGCACAAGGAATGTGTGTTCAGACTTCGAGTCTCTCAAACCAGCAGGGTAACTGGGTAACTGCCAGACCACAGTATGTCATTCCCATCCTTAAATGCAGTCAGGGATCTGTGGAAATAAGGCTACACACCCCATTGACGTGAAGTCAGCATGCTAGGCAGTGTCTCACACATTTACATTACACAGTCTCAGAACAACATATGTTCATTTTGGCTTAAGAGGAGCTGGACAAGCGTCCATGTTGCCATCCTCCCCACATACTCAAGTGCAATTAGTACTAGGTCATGTATGGAGCATGCTGTTGGCAAAATATTGATGCATGCACATTGGCTTGCACTCACAGGCACATACTACTGTACAGTAACATCATGTGAGCATTCTGAGCACTCTCAAACTTTTACTCAGACACTTACCAGTACATCTGGAGCACCATATAGCCTCCAATACTGTGCAAGGACCTCGTCCACCAGGACCTCCAGCTCCTCGGTGGTGAAGGGAAGGGTCCTGATGTTCTCTGTTCGCGCCATCACTGGGTCCAGAGTACAGCAGCAGTTGGTGGTGATGAATAGCAGGCAGCAGTGTCTGAATGCAAGTGACATGTGTGGCTCTCTCACAGACATTTATAGGCCCCTAGGGTTGTTTCAGTGGTACTCTGCTGTTGCAATTGGTCTGCCTGGTTTGCATGTTTCAATTGTATCCAATGACCGTGACCGCGGTGGCGGTGCACGCCTACCGCGAGTTTCAAAACTGCATTGCACTACCGCGATGGCGGTTCCCATTGGCTGCAATGGCATTGGCATAGGTGGTGTCACACCGCTGGGGCCAGGTGGTGTGTTCCGCAATCAGGCATCTTTCAATTGTGGCCAATGACCGTGACCGCAGTGGCGGTGCACGCGTACCGCGAGTTTCAAAACTGTATTGCACTACCCCGATGGCGGTTCCCATTGGCTGCAATGGCATTGGCATAGGCGGTGTCACTCCGCGGGGGCCAGGTGGTCTCTACCGCAATCTGACATCTTTCAATTGTGGCCATTGACCGTAACCGCGGTAGCGGGGCACGCCTACCACGAGTTTCAAAACTGTATTACACTACCGCGATGGCGGTTCCCATTGGCTGCAATGGCTTTGGCATAGGGGGTGTCACACCGCGGGGCCAGGTGGTCTCTACCACAATCTGGCATCTTACAATTGTGGCCAATGACCATGACCGCGGTGGTGGTGCCCGCCTACCGCGAGTTTCAAAACAGTATTGCACTACCAAGATGGCGGTTCCCATTGGCTGCAATGGCATTGGCATAGGCGGTGTCACACCGCGGGGGCCAGGTGGTCTCTACCGCAATCTGGCATCTTTCAATTGTGGCCAATGACCGTGACCGGGGTGGCGGTGCACGCCTACCGCGAGTTTCAAAACTGTATTGCAATACCGCGATGGCGGTTCCCATTGGCTGCAATGGCATTGGCATAGGCGGTGTCACACCGCGGGGGCCAGGTGGTCTCTACCGCAATCTGGCATCTTTCAATTGTGACCAATGAACGTGACCGCAGTGGCGGTGCACGCCTACCGCACCTATGGACACAGTGTGCTATTGCATTGGCACTTGCCAATTTTCATCGTTGAACACTATGGGGTCGATTCCGATCTCGGCCGGAAGCGCACCTAACAGTATTCGTCCGGAAAAAAACCAAGCCGAACGCGTGTTTCCCGACTGATTCGAAAAGTCGTCCGAACGAACAAGTACGATGCGCATAACAGCCCAGATTCCGAGCGAGCCGTACTCACCAATTCCAGCTCCTGTTCCCCGCCCGAGCCGGATCCGTAAACGCCGATTCGAGTCGCACGGAAGCAAATACACAGCACCTTCCGGTCGGACGAGTACGATGCGCCTTCCGTACGCGCCGAACCCGTTGCTACGTCCGGCACGTGAGAGCATCCGGGAGAGCTGCACATAAGCTCCGATTCGCGCCACAAGACGATCCACGGCGACGAGAGGAACAAGCCAGCGACGAGTACGAGTCGAAGCCACGAGAAACCCGAACGAGACGAACCAACCATGAATCCCATCGTGCAGGTCCTACCAATACTCTACATCTATTACCGGGACCGGTACGGACGCGTACGATGCAGACGGTAAGTCAAACACCCACAACACAAACAAACGACACGTACCCGAAATATGTCACACACACATAGGGATGCAGAAATGACGTACACTAGCAACAGCAGAACCATAGGGGCGGGATGGCTATCACCAATGCCATACACACCCATAGGGGGATGGATGCCTACCACCAATACCATCCCCACTCATAGGGGGATGGATGCCTGCCACTACTACCATCCCCACTCATAGGGGGATGGATGCCTGCCACTACTACCATCCCCACTCATAGGGGGATGGATGCCTGCCACTAATACCATCCCCACTCATAGGGGGATGGATGCCTACCACTACCACCACCCCTACTCATGGGGGCCTGGATGCCTGTCACTACTACCCTCCCCACTCATAGGGGGATGGATGCCTGCCACTAATACCCTCCCCACTCATAGGGGGATGGATGCCTACCATTACCACCACCCCTACTCATGGGGGCCTGGATGCCTGTCACTACTACCCTCCCCACTCATATGGGGATGAATGCCTGCCACTAATACCATCCCCACTCATAGGGGGATGGATGCCTACCACTACCACCACCCCTACTCATGGGGGCCTGGATGCCTGTCACTACTACCATCCCCACTCATAGGGGGATGGATGCCTACCACTACTACCATCCCCACTCATAGGGGGCCTGGATGCCTGCCACTACTACCATCCCCACTCATAGGGGGATGGATGCCTGCCACTAATACCATCCCCACTCATAGGGGGATGTATGCCTACCACTAACACCACCCCTACTCATGGGGGCCTGGATGCCTGTCACTACTACCCTCCCCACTCATTGGGGATGGATGCCTGCCACTAATACCATCCCCACTCATAGGGGGATGGATGCCTACCACTACCACCACCCCTACTCATGGGGGCCTGGATGCCTGTCACTACTATCCTCCCCACTCATAGGGGGATGGATGCCTGCCACTAATACCATCCCCACTCATAGGGGGATGGATGCCTACCACTACCACCACCCCTACTCATGGGGGCCTGGATGCCTGTCACTACTACCATCCCCACTCATAGGGGGATGGATGCCTACCACTACTACCATCCCCACTCAAAGGGGGCCTGGATGCCTGTCACTACTACCATCCCCACTCATAGGGGGATGGATGCCGACCACTAACACCACCCCTACTCATGGGGGCCTGGATGCCTGTCACTACTACCCTCCCCACTCATAGGGGGATGGATGCCTGCCACTAATACCATCCCCACTCATAGGGGGATGGATGCCTACCACTACCACCACCCCTACTTATGGGGGCCTTGATGCCTGTCACTACTACCATCCCCACTCATAGGGGGATGGATGCCTACCACTACTACCATCCCCACTCATAGGGGGCCTGGATGCCTGCCACTACTACCATCCCCACTCATAGGGGGATGGATGCCTGCCACTAATACCATCCCCACTCATAGGGGGATGGATGCCTACCACTAACACCACCCCTACTCATGGGGGCCTGGATGCCTGTCACTACTACCCTCCCCACTCATAGGGAGATGGATGCCTGCCACTAATACCATCCCCACTCATAGGGGGATGGATGCCTACCACTACCACCACCCCTACTCATGGGTGCCTGGATGCCTGTCACTACTACCCTCCCCACTCATAGGGGGATGGATGCCTGCCACTAATATCATCCCCACTCACAGGGGGATGGATGCCTACCACTACCACCACCCCTACTTATGGGGGCCTCGATGCCTGTCACTACTACCATCCCCACTCATAGGGGGATGGATGCCTACCACTACTACCATCCCCACTCATAGGGGGCCTGGATGCCTGCCACTACTACCATCCCCACTCATAGGGGGATGGATGCCTGCCACTAATACCATCCCCACTCATAGGGGGATGGATGCCTACCACTAACACCACCCCTACTCATGGGGGCCTGGATGCCTGTCACTACTACCCTCCCCACTCATAGGGAGATGGATGCCTGCCACTAATACCATCCCCACTCATAGGGGGATGGATGCCTACCACTACTACCATCCCCACTCATAGGGGGCCTGGATGCCTGTCACTACTACCCTCCCCACTCATAGGGGGATGGATGCCGACCACTAACACCACCCCTACTCATGGGGGGCTGGATGCCTGTCACTACTACCCTCCCCACTCATAGGGGGATGGATGCCTGCCACTAATACCGTCCCCACTCATAGGGGGATGGATGCCTACCACTACCACCACCCCTACTCATGGGGGCCTGGATGCCTGTCACTACTACCCTCCCCACTCATAGGGGGATGGATGCCTGCCACTAATACCATCCCCACTCATAGGGGGATGGATGCCTACCACTACCACCACCCCTACTCATGGGGGCCTGGATGCCTGTCACTACTACCCTCCCCACTCATATGGGGATGAATGCCTGCCACTAATACCATCCCCACTCATAGGGGGATGGATGCCTACCACTACCACCACCCCTACTCATGGGGGCCTGGATGCCTGTCACTACTACCATCCCCACTCATAGGGTACCTCTTTTGTCTTCTAGGCCTGGATGCCTACCACCCACACAACCCCTACTCATAGGACGGGTAATGCATGACACAACCAGCATACTCCAACATAAGGAATGTCTGAAAAATACATCCCCCCCAACACCATGACAAGCGTGTGTAGTCTGTGTCAAATGCCTACAACACTGAACATGACATTGAACATACAATGTGACCCCCTATCACATGTGTCACACATAAATGTGTGTGGCCTCCACAATGCAAGCAGACCATGACCACTGTGGCAATGGGGTCTAACACCCCATCATCACAGTGACCAAAAGGTAAGTGTGGGGTCCATACCTGAAGCACATTTTGAACATTGTGGCAATGGGGTCTAAAGCCCCATCACCACAGTGACCAAAATGTAAGTGTGGGGTCCATAGCTGAAGCACATTTTGAACATTGTGGCAATGGGGTCTAAAGCCCCATCACCACAGTGACCAAAAGGTAAGTGTGGGGTCCATAGCTGAAGCACATTTTGAACATTGTGGCAATGGGGTCTAAAGCCCCATCACCACAGTGACCAAAATGTAAGTGTGGGGTCCATAGCTGAAGCACATTTTGAACATTGTGGCAATGGGGCCTAAAGCCCCATCACCACAGTGACCAAAAGGTAAGTGTGGGGTCCATAGCTGAAGCACATTTTGAACATTGTGGCAATGGGGTCTAAAGCCCCATCACCACAGTGACCAAAAGGTAAGTGTGGGGTCCATAGCTGAAGCACATTTTGAACATAGTGGCAATGGGGTCTAAAGCCCCATCACCACAGTGACCAAAATGTAAGTGTGGGGTCCATAGCTGAAGCACATTTTGAACATTGTGGCAATGGGGCCTAAAGCCCCATCACCACAGTGACCAAAATGTAAGTGTGGGGTCCATAGCTGAAGCACATTTTGAACATTGTGCCAGTGGGGTCTAAAGCCCCATCACCACAGTGACCAAAATGTAAGTGTTGTCATGGGAAAATCTGCAACTGCCAAACTGCATGGATGATTCCTGGTCACACAACAACAAACACATCAGTGGCTTAGTAGTGCTTGTGTCCCATAGCAACATAGATTGGGTGAGGCAAACAGTGCAGTACCAATGAAACATCGCTTTGGCCATGTGCAGACAAACATCACCCATGGGGGCTCACATTGTCAACATTCACGAATAACACAATGACAGAAGTGACCATCATAATGCAGACCCACATATCTGCACCAATGGACACACAAATGTAGATATCCTGTGGAGACTGTAGATGTGAGGTGAACAAATACCATTCCATGGCAGCAATGGGACATACAAACCAAGATCATTGTGCTGACTGATGACCTAGGAGTCCCAGGGACAGCAGGGGAAAGCCACCAAACAACATACAGCCAATGGCACACTAAAGAAATGCCAATGCAGTGGTGCAAATGCACAAACACAAACAGGCAGACTCACACTGCATATCAAACACAACAGGTGATGGGGGTGGTGTGCCAGTGTCCCCAGGCAAACACACAACACATGAGGAGGCCTGAATCCCTATTACACAGATGTCAATACAGTGCCACACAAAAGTAACTCATGGATCGGATTCCCCTATGTGGGCAATCAGGCATTGTTAGATGAGAGGGAGCCCAAATTACAAATGTCACACAAGCTTGTAGGAACAGCAACTAACACAGCAAGAGACAGACCCACCACAGCACTACCCCCAGGGACCCCACATTGTGGTGACACTGGCCTGCATGATAATCCCACTGTGATGACAAAGGTAGATGTCGTACACACTGTGAACCACAGTCATGTGTCCTGAGCAACTAACTACCATCACACCTACACAAGCACAAATCAATCAGCACGGCCTGTCAGCCAAGGCCAACATGGAGGTAGGGGTCTAGCCGTGCAACAACTCTCATTTGCACTCACTCAACACCACACACCTTGATCTCCACCAATGTGCAGCAGTGAAGCTCACATGGACTGGTGACATTGCACATGCACCCATGACAATCCCAGGGGTGGTGGGGGGAACTAAGGTGGAGATACCCATCACACATGGCCAGTCAACAAGACTCGTGAATGTCTGACACACTGCACAGTACGCTGTACATGGGCATGACGTCAAATCCACACCAACCAATGGGATCCCGGCCACAGTCACACACCAATGAAGAAGCCAAGGTCACCCACAAAGAACACACATAGACAACTTCCAACATTGCAGCTCTGACCCTGAGGAGTGGCAGCAGTCACACACACAATGTGTCACAATCACTGAAAGCCAACACAAACTGTAAATTACATGACTTGTGTAACCAACAAGTGCCAAGGGGAATCCTGACTGTGTCTCATCTGCGTTTGCCCACAAACTCAGCCCTGACAGCAAACACACCTATGGATGACACCCTGATGACCAGTAATGTGCCATGCACCCACATCACAGAGAACCCAGGGCGAAGATTTGGGGGGAACATTGCTCAACTCAGCAAGCATCACAAACAGGAACATCACTAGGGACCCCAGCCTGCGTAGCAAAATGGAAGTGAACACACACAGACATGCTCACACAACACACACCTTGGGCTCAGGCAATGTCACGGAATTACACACTGCCATGAGGGGACTCCACTCCTGTGTAAGGAAAGCTGTGCCATACGTTGTCTCTGCAGGGCTCTATCATGTCAGCAGAACACTTGGTCACTCAGTCAACAATTAGCACAAAATGAAGGCTCTCGTCACATCAGCCTGGTCATGGCAGTGTCACCGAAATCATCTGCACCGATCAAATACACATGTATAGCAAGTTGCACTGATACCACAGATGAGTCCTTCCCCATTGATGCCCAAACTTGCATGTCCAGTGGAGATGGTCACACGGTCAGGGAAATAGACAAATTGAACAATGGCAAGCACATCTGATGTGCAGGGGTGTAAGCCACAGATGTGATATTGCAAAAACATGTAGGGAATCCCATTGGCAAATATGAAAAACATGACACCCTCATATTGCTGCAAAGGATGACATGGCTACACACCAGGATAGGACACATTCACCCTGGACCACATGGGGTCCTGCACAGTAACACTTCATTTACCTGATATCAAAAATCACCATCACTGCAGCAAGGGCATGGTTAGCATCCTCAACATCATGTACATCTGAAGCAAAACCACTAGAGAACTGAAAGTAGCTTTATTCAGCATATGTGATTTGAAAATAGAAAGTCCTGACAAAACCCAAAGGCCAATGGCCAGTCCATGACTAAAGTCCAAACAGGGTGACAGTGGCAGATGTCACCCTTTGCTTGCCTGCACTGCTACGGACCAGGGACATTCCCCTCGGAGGGGCATACGGGGGGGCAGGCCAGGCACCACAGGGACAGGATCAGGGCTCACCAGAAGGAGGCAGGGAAGGGGTGGCTGGTGCTGGAGAGTCACTGACAACTGCAGTGGAGGTGTCTGACATGGTGTGTGCCGGCACAACTGGGGGGCATGAGTCAGATGGTGTGGGTGCCGGCACAACTCCAGTGGGCTGGCCAGATCGAATGGACAGGTTCCCCACTGCAGTGCCTAAGTCAGATGGGGTGGTAGTGGACTCCACTGCAGTGCCCATCTCCAGGGGAGTAGAATGGGGTTCAGGTAAGGTGGGTAGGACAGAGGGGAAGGACACGGTCTCCACACCAGTGGCACAAACATGTGCAGCGGGGGGTGTGGGGCTGGAAGAGCAAGTGGTAGGTGGAGAAGGCCGCATCATTTTGGGGATGGTGTATCTGTGGGTGGGGGAACCTGGGGCAGGGTGTGGTGGGGGAACCTGTGTTGTGGGTGCCTGAGGGATGGAGGAAGGAGACTGTGTGGTTGACCTGCAGGGCGGTGGCGGGGTCTTGCTCTTCCGGACCCGGGGGGACTTGCGGGTGGGGGCCTCAGTCTGTCTGCGCCTGGGGGAGGGTATCCGGGGGCGAGGGGCACTCCCCTCTGTGTGGGTGGACTTCCTCTTCCCCCTGTATGCTGGATCAGCGGGATCGGAGGGAAAGAGGCCGAGGTCACAGAGGAAGAGCTGCTTTGTAGGTGGGGTTGCAGGTGAGGCAAGGGAAGGGGTCTTGGAGGGAGAGGATTTTGAGGACTGCGGAGTGACTGTGGATGCCTGTGTGTGTGTCTGTTCCCCATCCCCTGTGGGTGTGGTATCAGTCCCCTGAGGATGCTTGTGTGCACATTTTGCCTTTGTTTTGTGTGTTTCTGTGCTGCTCGTGTCTGTGTGTTTGGGTGATTGTGCAGGTGTGCATGTGCTTGGGACAGGTAGGGTGCCAGGAAGTGTGGATGGGGCAGAGGTAGGAGGGGTGATGGACTGTTGGAGGAGGGACACTGCTGCCGTCAGGGAGGAGTCCATGGACCTATTGCTCCTCTGTAGGGCAGACATGCCCGTCGAGATGCCCTCCATGAACGACACCAGCTGTGTCAACAGAGTGGTGTGTGCATGGAGGACACTCAGCATTGCTGTCTGCCCTACATGGAGCTGGCGAAGTAGGTACACAGACTCCTCACTCAGGGCAGCAGGGGACACAGGGGCAGGGGGTGCGGTGCCTGGCATGAAGGAGACACGCTCCCGAACACGGGAGCCTCCACGGACCTCTGGAATGGGAGCCAATGGGAGGGCGGTGGTGGTGGTGGTGGTGGCGGGGCCAGACATACTAGCTGGGGTGTGGTGGCTGCTGACACCCGCCTCCACAAGGGAGTCATCCTCCGAGCTGCTGTGGTCCTCAGCTGAGGTGGATGGTGCTGAGGACTCCTCGGTGTGGCTCCCCTCGCCCTCCGTGCCACTGGGTCCCTCCGACCACTCATCGGCTGCTGACCCAGTCTGGCTCTGCAGCTCATCCTGGTCCATGGAGCTGTCCCCTCCTGTGGCCGTGGATGTATCTGCAAACAATTAGGGAAACAGACAAACATCAGTCACCTGCACTGACCGCACACACCACAGTAAGTACAGCACATTACAGAGCAAGCCCTGGCATCCTCAGTTGAACATTGCCAAAAGTCCTCACACAGATTAGGAGAAGCCAATTGTCAGTCTGATGGTCAACCATGGCACTCACACCCCTCCTGCCCTTGCACCCATCTGTCTGGTGCCTGTTGGATGGTAATACCCCAGTGTGGACACATGCACCACGTACACAGTTGTTGGACATTGCAGAGAACACGGTGAAGTATGTGAACATGCACACATCACATCTCTTGCCACTGAGTCAGTACAGGTGTCCGGATAAAGGGATGGCCAGAGTCTAATTAGAAATGCATGTGATGCATACCAGCACCAGACACCATGATGCACCCATGTCCGGATAGTCAATGCCACAATGGGGTGCATGTTGCACATGTCACTCCCCTGCAGGATCACTCTTAGGAAGTTTAATGCCATGGCACAGGCATGCCTGCAAAGTCATACATCATTGTCTCCAGTCACATGGGCATGGCAGCCAGCCAACAACAGTCTGCACTGTGTCACAATCCTAGGTAATGGGGAATGCTAGTTATGTAGCTGACAAGTGCACATGTCCATCCCCCACAAATCACATCATCTGAACTCTTATTTGTCCACGTCATGCCAATTGGACATATGGGAGACATGAAACACAACTCTATGAACCTGAGCACCTCACAGTCTGCTGTGAATGAAAAACAGCTGCCTGAAATTCACAGTTGCATACACCTGTGTGCACAGTCAAGTGATCAAACACCTATAAGTCACAGAAGTATCGTCTCTCATGGTCACATCTCAGATGGCATGCTGAGCCCTAAACGATAAACATCCCAGTAGTCCTGACAACGAAGCCACAGCACAATGACACAGAGGCAGACACCTGAGGGAACATTTCACTGATCACAACATGTCAGCTGATACACGGGAGTGGGAGTACAGAGTGCATTGTATGCCCTGGAGTAGGCATGACTGTCCTGCTCCACCTGAAAGAGGGATGAGCCCTGGACAGTAGGCAGGTGGCTAAGCATGTGTGACACACTTGATATACATACTCCTGAGGCCCAAACATTGTTCCCACCCGCAGCATGAGGGTGTGCCAAATACCCCAGGGACATGTGGTGATTCAGATCAGCAAGTGGACCACATATCAAAGTTACACCCAGATTACATGTCAGAACTTAGGCATCGTGTAAGCAATTGACCCACCCATGAAGCCCACCACAAAGTCACGGGAACAAATGCTGTCCCCCACCTTGAGCGAAGCAAAATGCAAGGACACAGTACCCAAGTGACACAATTTCCTGACTGTAAGGGCCACACCTGCGTATCAGAGGAGGAGTGGGCATGTCACAATTGAGGGACATGGGTCCTGGACCACAAGACTGATGTACTGTGGAAGTTTAACCAGGCCAGAGGAGGGCACATAGCATGTCAGACAAAGTTCACAGTGCAGTCATGGACTCACCCCCTCCTTGCTGCTGTCTGGCCTTCAGCTGCCCATCCAGGTCAGGGAAGACCACCGCCAGGATCCTGAGCATGTGGGGGGTCAGGGTCCGGTGTCCGCCCCTCCTGCGAGGAGGCGACAGCTTCAGCTGGACCCTTGTGATCCTCCGGGTCCAGCCCCGAAGGTCCTGCCACCTCTTCTGGCAGTTGCGGATCCGGCGCTTGTAGACCCCCACGGATCTTACTGCCCGGGCGATGGTCAGCCAGATTTCTTGCTTCTGGTGGGCATCAACCTGTGAGGATGACAAAGTGAAAAGGCCATTACTACACATGCAACATATACGTGCATCACACAGTTGGATATACATGTCTCAATCACAGGGGCATATGATGTACACAGGCAGTGCAACGATGGCTATGAACAGTTTGCCAGCAGTTACTACATGGTATCATTGCATGGGAAGTAAACCTTGTTGGAATGCACTGTTACTGCACTGTACCTGTTCAGTGCATGTAACTACACACTTTGGGGGGTGAGAACTACTCAGTGAGCATGCTAGCCAGTGGTGTGCACACTGTAAGTCTTGCTAGTCAGACAACATGCACAATTAGTAAGGCAGTGGACAGCACACTCACCTGCTCCCCTGGTTTCCCATACAGCTTGCTGTACTGTGGAAGGAGGCTGTCCAGCAGGGCCTGGTTCTCCTCAAGGCTGAAGGCTGGGGCTCTCTCCACAGTACGTGCCATTGCAGTAGCCAGAGGATGCAGAGACAGCAGCAGTGTTGGTGGCAGATGTCGTCCTGGAGCATGTAGTGCAGGCAAGTGAGCTCTCAGGGGAACAGCCAGCATTATATGTGTGCTGCAGAGGCAGATACTGTCCCATGTGTCCAAAGTGATAGGTCCAAGTCGTTTGCATCTTCTGAATCTGGCCAATCCATGGAATTGCACCACTAATACACGCCCACAGCATCCTTCAAAAGTTCAACTTCATGACACCCATGAATTTGCAACATTGTTGTGGCTGGCCAACTGAATTCACTGCATCAGACTCGTTGAAGCTTCGAAAAGCGTCCGTTGCCATGCCAGGCCCTAGCCAATGCGTGCACACCGATCGGTCCATTGCTGTACAACGCGTATTCCGGGAAACAACGCGTACCCGCTCACAACAGATGCAATGGCCAGTGCGTGCACACCGATCGGTCCATTGCTGTACAACGCGTACCCGCTCACAACAGATGCAATGGCCAGTGCGTGCGCACCGATCGGTCTATTGCTGTACAACGCGTACCCGCTCACAACAGATGCAATGGCCAGTGCGTGCGCACCGATCGGTCCATTGCTGTACAACGCGTACCCGCTCACAACAGATGCAATGGCCAGTGCGTGCACACCGATCGGTCCATTGCTGTACAACGCGTACCCGCTCACAACAGATGCAATGGCCAATGCGTGCACACCGATCGGTCCATTGCTGTACAACGTGTCCCTGTACAGGTCACTCGCATATGTCACCATGCTTGTCACTGGTGAACGTATGCCAGCCACATATACTTGCCAGGGACTCAGGGGCACACCTACAACACCACAGCCTGTCCACACTGTATCCTAAGGCATGTAAGGCTGCATTACCTTTTCTGTGTATGGGGGTCAACATGTGGTTTTTGGGGTGGCACTTGGGGGCAGCCACTCCCAGGCTGTGCACGTGTTCATGGGGACAGGATCCTTTGTGTGTTGTGCACATGACCACTGTGATGTGCAACTGTTCATTTCAGAGCTTTTGGCATGGTCACATTTCCAGGTTGTGTATGTGTATGTCATGTCACATACCCCCAGAGTCCCATGTGGGAAGGTATGTACGTCACAGGGTGACCCATTGCCACTATAGTGATGGCCCTCCACAGTCTGTGTGCATGTTGTGTTTCCGATGTCTCTGATTCCATGTGCACAATGGGAGACAGTCTCCACATCCACGTTGTTTGTGCATGGACTTTGATGTTGTGCGTGTGTGTGTGTCACAGAAGTCCATGTCTGTCCTGCGGAGGCAACAGGGGCCACTACCTGTGGGAGTCATGTTTGTTTTTCTGACGTGTACATGATACGCCATGTCATGCCAGTGTCCATGTGGCAATACAGGGTCCCTGGGAATCTACCTGTCAATGAGCTGTGATGCCTGTGGCGCATCTGTCCAGACATGTCACTGTGGTGTGTGTTTGGTACGTGACAGCAGTAAATGGGTACAGTGACACAGCCTAATGGTTTCCCATAGCACAACCTGGAACCTGTTGTCAACACATGTTGAACTGAGATGTTAGATGATGGCCATGTAGTTGCCATATATGTCCATACAGAACGGCACACACATCAAGTACTTGTGTCTCGTAATGATGTATCATGTGATATTGAGTATGGTCAATGCCACATATGTGGGGTGACTGACAATCTTTCTTTCTTCACCTATGCACTGCAGGGCACCAGCTGTCCATAGACCATTCCCTGACCTTGCAACGATGGTGGAACGTGACAGCATCCGACGGTACCGCTTCACCAGGCAGCTGATTGAGGATTTGGCAGTGCGCTTGGCCCCACATTTGCAACCTGGCCGGCCATACCCTACAGCGCTGACCCCCAAGGTGAAGGTGATGGCAGCCCTACACTTCTTTGCCACCGGTACCTTTCAACACACTGTGGCGTCTGCTGGTGGGATGTCACAGACTATGTTCAGCCGTGTGCTACGCGATGTTTTGGAGGCAATGTTGAGATGCCTGAACCAGTACATCTATTTCCCTAAACGTCAACAACTCACTGACGTCAAGAGTGACTTCTATGCCCTGGGGAGGATGCCACATGTCATTGGCTCCATTGATGGGACACATGTGGCTTTGGTACCACCACAGGCACATGAGCAGGCATACAGGAACAGGAAACATTATCATTCGATCAATGCTCTGGTGGTATGTCTTGCAGATATGAGCATCTCACATGTGTGTGCCCGTTTCCCTGGTTCGGCACACGATGCCTACGTGATGAGGAGTAGTCGCATCCCGAGGATGATGTCACAGATGCAGAACCAGCATGCCTGGCTTGTCGGTGTGTACTGACTTTGTACCATTGTGTGTGTTCTGCTATGTTGTATTCCGCCCTATTTTCCAACTCAGCTAATGTGCAATTGTCTGTCTGTAGGTGACTCCGGATACCCCAACATGCCGTGGTTGCTGACACCCCTCAGGAACCCTGTGACACCAGCCCAGATGCGCTACAATGAGGCACATGGTCGGACCAGGAGAGTGATCGAGCGGACATTTGGTCTCCTGAAGAGCCGCTTCCGCTGCCTGGACAAGACAGGAGGGGCCCTCCCATATGCCCCAGCAAAGGTGTGCAAGATTGTCATCGTCTGCTGCATGCTACACAACCTGGCAGTGCGGAAGGAGTTGCCTCTCATCCTGGATGACGATGACCAACATCCGCCACCTGTGGAGGATCCTGGCCTGGGCCACGATGCCAGTGATGATGATGATGATGATGGTGATGTCCGCACACAGCTCATCACCAACTTCTTCAGCTGAATGTGAGTATCCAGAGAGTTGTCATGCCAATGATGTGAGTTTGCGTGATATGTGTTAGTGGTGCTCTGGTGCTGTTTGAGTGTGGCCATGTGCTGCTTGACTGGAAGCGTGCAGCGATGTGTCCTTACAGGTAGTCTGTACTCCCCAACAGTGTTGACATGCTAACTTGGTTTTCTGTAAGTATCTTGTGACATGTATTGGGCATGAGTATTGCAGTTCTGTCCTGTTCTTCAGTGCTTTTGACTGTGTGTCATGTCTGTCCTTCACAGGGTACTTTCAGAGTTGTTTGGTCAACTGTGATCCCCCGACACCATGATTCAACTTCCAGGGTGGAAGCAGTCGTTTCCCTACAGGTGATGTGCCACACACCCCTGGACTTTATTTCTTCTACACTTGTTGACTGTGTGGCCCCTGCCACGTAGGATTACCTTGCATCTGTAGTGGAAACAACATGTTGCAAATGTGTAATAAACCCGTGCTTCACTTTGGGATGTGCGTTGTCTGTGGTCACACATCTGACTGACATGTGCTTACTGCACCTGTAGGCTAGTTAATACAGACTGTGAATAGGTGTGGTGTCTGTGCATTCCACTGTATTTCCTGGCAACATCAGTGTAGACGATGAGTCTGATGGCCCTGGTGTGTATGTGTTGTGTAGCCCTAGTGGTGTGTCTCCCTCATATGTGTCACGTCGCCATGACTCACATGACGGTGTTGAACTTGCTGTAGCAGTTAGCATGCACAGTGTCATTTAGCAGATCACCATCTCCATGACAGAAACCATGTTGGAATCACAACAGAGGCAAGTATGGTGTATTAGTGAGTTTATTTCCATACATGTGTGAGGATAGTGCACAGGATGGTGGGTGCTGTACATTGGGATTGGAATCCAAATTTCCCAGATGAGTTGAAGTCTTGGTAGCAGAAATGCCCTGAGTAAAGTCCACAGTCATCTGATACATTGGGCCAACTTAAGCTCCCCATGTCATGTGGGAGAGTTGGGTTGCATTCGACAGGGTGAACAGTTTGCACACAAAGGAGAATTTCCAGAACAGGTGTTGGGTTCCTGGGGGATGTACATGGCCATCGGCGTCTCAGTTTTCCTTCCTCGGACGACCCCTCTTCTTTCGGGGGGGACCCTCACGTGCAGGCTGCTGCGTTGCAGAGGACTCTCCGCCAGAGTCATCCTCCCTCCCTGTGGCAGTTGCAGTTGTTGCAGCACCAGATGTTGTGGGCACACAGGGAGGTGTGGCCATGTTGGTGCTAATCTGGCGGAGGCATGTCAATATGTCCCTATGCACCGCTGTCAGTTCTTCCAATGTGTCCCACTTGGACTCCATGCCAGACATGTGTGCCTCCACACGGGACATTTGTGTCTCCACACGGGACATGTGTGAGTCCAAGCGGGCTTGATGGGCAGCCTGCTGCTGTTGAATGTCCTTGAGGATCCCCACTACCTGGCTGACCTCTCCGGTGCTATTCTGGTACGCATCAGCAATGCGTGCCAGTTGTGGGTCATCATGCAGTCCAGACCCCACTGCAAACAGCTACCTATGTCTACCACCCCAGGCGACACGTGCGGGACCTGCGGTGGCACGCACAGGTGACCGTAGGCCCACTTGGGGGTTGTTACTGGGGTCATTGTCCGTTGCTCCACATTGGGCCGGGGTCCCTGTGCTGTTGTCATCGGTGGTCCTTGGTCTGTCCGTGTCGGCAGGGGTGGTCTGTGTGTTGGCAGTTGTTGGAGGGGTGGGTGCAGGGGGTGCAGATGTTGGTCCTGCTGGTGCTGCATGATGACTCACACCGGAGGGGCCAGGTAGGTCTTCGCCATCCGAGGAGGGCAGAGGCTGTTCCACACCAGTGAGCTCAGTGTCCCCCGGAGCCTGGGACAGGGACTCCTCATTGTCTGCTGCTGTGTCCCCATCATCACCTGTTTTTGGAAGAGACACACAATGTATGTTATGTTTCTACAGGCATCAATGGTTCACACACCTGACAGTTGTGACTGTACCTCTGGATGCGGGCCTGTACATTGCATTGTCCTAAGTTGTCACAGTCAGAGGTTGATATTGGTGTAGCACATTGTCCTGCCAACCTGAAGCTTTTCAATGTGAATGTTGAGGTGTGTGCATGGTCAGCATTGGAGGTATTTGGTGGACATCCGGCCCTCCTTCTCCCCCCAGCCCAGTTATCCCACCATGAAGCATGCCACCCTTGCAGTGTGTGCAGGTTGACTCTCAGGATGTCAGTCAGTGGTGTCCTGCTGTTGGTTGTTGCACAGTTCCCAGCAGGGCCTTGTACTCCCCACAGCTGAGGCCAGTGTTAGACATCTTTGAAGTGGCTTTTCACTTCCTGTGAGGTGTGCATGCTTCAGTGTGAGCTTGCTGGGCCATGTGGGTGGGGCATGTTGAGCTGTGACTACCACTCCCATCATGCTATTGCCTACACCCCCCTTCCCAGCATGCCCATACTTCCTTCCTTTTGACTCTGCTTCCCTGTGGGGTAGTGTGCCTGTGCTGACAGGATGGCTGACAGTGTTGTCCTGGCGTTTGTTTGGCTACAAGTCCCAAGAGTGTCCATGTGCTTCACACAGCATAACCCAGGGTGGTGGTTCTTTGTGGGATATTTAATTGGAGTGTGAGGCATTGCATTCTCCCAGTTGAGTTGTGTGGAGTTTGTGTTAAGGGGGTGTGTAAGAAAAGCTGCTTGTAACTATGGTCAGAGCTGTCAGTCCTCCTTCCCACCCAGCCAGATATCCCACCATGGAACGTGCTTCCATTGCAGGGAGTGCAAGTTGGCTTTCAGGATGTCAGTCAGTGGTGTCCTGCTGTTGGTTGGTGCACAGTTCCCAGCAGGGGCTTGTGCTCCCACAGCAGTACCCAGTGTCAGCCATCTTGTCAGTTGTTTTCCACTCCCTGTGATGTGAGCATGGTTCAGAGTGGTGTTGATGGGTCAATTGTGAGGGTGACCAATATCTGTGACTACAACTCCCATCATGCTATTGCCTACACCCCCCTTCCCAGCATGCCCATACTTCCTTCCTTTTGAGTGGACTTCACTGAGTGTGAGTGTGACAGCAATGGCAAGATGGCTGACAGTGGTGTCCTGCTGTTGGTTGGTGCACAGTTCCCAGCAGGGCCTTGTGCTCCCCACAGCAGTACCCAGTGTCAGCCATCTTGTCAGTTGTTTTCACCTCCCTGTAATGTGAGCATGGTTCAGAGTGGTGTTGATGGGCCAATTGTGAGGGTGACCAATATCTGTGCCTACAACTCCCATCATGCTATTGCCTACACCCCCTTCCCAGCATGCCCATACTTCCTTCCTTTTGAGTGGACTTCACTGTGTGTGAGTGTGACAGCAATGGCAAGATGGCTGACAGTGGTGTCCTGCTGTTGGTTGGTGCACAGTTCCCAGCAGGGCCTTGTGCTCCCCACAGCAGTACCCAGTGTCAGCCATCTTGTCAGTTGTTTTCACCTCCCTGTAATGTGAGCATGGTTCAGAGTGGTGTTGATGGGCCAATTGTGAGGGTGACCAATATCTGTGCCTACAACTCCCATCATGCTATTGCCTACACCCCCCTTCCCAGCATGCCCATACTTCCTTCCTTTTGAGTGGACTTCACTGTGTGTGAGTGTGACACAATGGCAATATGGCTGACAGTGTGGTCCTGTTGTTTGTTGGTGCCCAGTTCCCAGCAGGGCCTTGTGGTCCCCACAGCTGAGGCCAGTGTCAGACATATTTGAAGTGGCTTTTCACTGCATGTGAGGTGTGCAGGCTTCAGTGTGAGCTTGCTGGGCCATGTGGGTGGGGGATGTTGAGCTGTGACTACCACTCCCATCATGCTATTGCCTACACCCCCCTTCCCAGCATGCCCATACTTCCTTCCTTTTGAGTGGACTTCACTGTGTGTGAGTGTGACAGCAATGGCAAGATGGCTGACAGTGGTGTCCTGCTGTTGGTTGGTGCACAGTTCCCAGCAGGGCCTTGTGCTCCCCACAGCAGTACCCAGTGTCAGCCATCTTGTCATTTCTTTTCCACTCCCTGTGATGTGAGCATGGTTCAGGGTGGTGTTGATGGGCCAATTGTGAGGGTGACCAATATCTGTGACTACAACTCACATCATGCTATTGGCTACACTGACTTCACCAGCACACACAGAATTCATTCCTTTCAGTGAGCGTCCCTGTGAGGTGGTGTTCTAATGGTGGCAAAATGTCTAACTGTGTTTGTTGGTTATATTTGTGCCACTGCCTTGCTGTATTTGTAGTTAGGTTTGTACATATCATGACACAGTTACATATCACTATGAGATGGCATGTATTGTGTTTATCTGACTGACAGACAAATCTTGGGGTGATTATCTTTTGGTTGCTGTGGATTTGCTAAGGGTGCATGGTTTGACTATCCCCTTGACAGTGATGTGTGTGTATTGTCACACAATATTGGGTATATTAGTTGTGTACTCACCAGGCTCTGGGATGTTTGATAGTCCATATACGCTCACTGGTGGTAGGATGGCCCGCACCTTCTCCTCCCAGGGCCTGAGGTATAGTGGTTTGGCAGGAGGGCCACTGCGCTGACTCAAGATGTAATCCTTCTTTAGTAGGTCCCTGACCCTCCTGCGCACATCATACCACCTGGATGTCTGGATGTCTTCCTTTGTGCGCAAACATGGTGATTGTGCGTTCACCCTGTCGACGATCCTCTCCCACATCTTGGTTTTCTGCGACATGGGGGTCTGTTGGACCAATGTACCAAACAACTGTGGCTCTACCCTGAGGATCTCATCTACCAGGACTTCCAATTCACTGTCTGGGAACTTTGGATTCTTCTTTGGGGGCATGGTGATGGGTGGTGGTGGTGATTGATGTGTGTGTGTGTGCAAGTGAGGGTGTGTGAGTGTAGGTTTTGCTGGGTGTATGTGAGGGTGCTATTTGTTGAGGTGCTAATGGTGTGTGGCTTGTGTGATGGATGAGCTGTGAGTGTGTCTGTGGTTGCTGTCTGATGGTGTTCTGTGCTGGCAGGTCAGTTGAATTTGCAAAGGATCATGGTAGGGATTTGTGGCCTTTATATAGGTGGAGTTGGGGGGTGTCCTTGTTCCATGTTTTTTTCCCTGTATTTATTGACTTTGTCATTGCTTGTTTGGCCCTTTTTTTTTTTTTTTTCCCTTAGTATTTTTTGTGCATGTAGGAGACGTTCTTCTGACCGAGTAGGATGCTGCAGTTGTCTCGTGCGAGCTTCTGCGAGTCGTTCACGCTGTATTTCTGCTAGGTTTATTGTGCGGCGTACGCGTCGGTCGCCGAGTATTGGCTTTCTTCGGCTGGCTTTTGTATGCGTGTTGGTCGTACGGCTTGAGCTCCATGCGACTCGGTCTGGTTTTCCACGCATTACATCGTACTGCGCGGGTCAGAGTTCGCGGGTACGTTTCGTTCGGGTTCATTCCCGGTGCGTGTCGGTCGGTTCTATTCGCGTGGTTTCCCGGCCGGATAGCTTGTTTCCGTCCGGTTCGGTCATTCGGCTTGTGTTCCGTACGAGTCGGTCATGATTCACATGCATTTCATCGTACTACCCAGGTCGGGCAGCGCCGGTACGTGTCGCTCGGACTATATTCCGGTACCGAGTCGGTCGGTATGTTTTCCGGCCTGAATCGGAATCGGCCCCTATACCTTTACAATGTATTTTTGCACCTGGTTGTATAGTTAACTGCGAGTGTGACATTTACCTCACTGATGCCTACACATGCCATGTCAGTGCACATGATTACATGCATTGTCATGTACTTCCTCACATGTCACATATGATATTTGTGTGCATGTACACAGATTTGGTGTGTAATGGAGTCTCATATTTGTGAACATGTCAATGTGTAAGATGGCTCATCAACCCACAGTAATGATGGACTGACCACATAATGTGCCTATTTCACTGTGTACATTGCTGCATTTATTTAGATAGTTGATCAGCTCACACACACTGTGCTCATTGTGTAAAAAAGTTGTGCTCTGTGAGACTAAAGCAAGAAGGTGTTGCAGGCACAGCAGCTACGTAGAAGTCAGCAGTGTTGCTGTTTGCCACATGTGTTGTGTCACCTACACCCAGGGCTAGTGACACAAGATGTAGGAGGGTACCATTTACCATTCACATAGTCTTAATCTGATGTTGAAGTAGTCAGTATGTACATACTGACCACATGTACGACTACATGAGATCAAGGTGTCTCTGCATGTGACTTGTGCATTAAGCTGTTGTTACAGTCCTGTCAATGTTGGCGCTGTGTTAGTCAATATGTAAGATGTTTGACACATCTCATTTGTGAATTTAATTTACATGTGTGCTCTTTCATATAATGTAGGAGACGACCAAATGTGCATCGGCCTTTCCCAGTTCCGGTCGAACATGGAGGATGAGGACATCATAAGGAAATTCCGGCTGAATCGCCCTACCCTTCAAGAGCTATGTGCTCAGTTGGAGCCCCATCTGAGGCCTCGCAGAACCTATCCTACAGCTTTGACGCCAA
Organism: Calotriton arnoldi; assembly: GCA_963921515.1. NCBI lineage: Eukaryota > Metazoa > Chordata > Amphibia > Caudata > Salamandridae > Calotriton > Calotriton arnoldi. The sequence continues at coordinate 279,376 of CAWUFW010011958.1, read as the reverse complement.
CAGTTAAGGTTATGGCTGCCCTGCATTTCTTTGCCACTGGCTCGTTTCAGTACACGGTGGCCATCGCCGGTGGAATGTCTCAAGTTATGTTCAGCATGGTGCTACATGATGTCCTGTCCGCAATGCTGACCTACAAGGACCGCTACATCCACTTTCCAAGGAGACAAGAATTGGCTGATGTGAAGGCTGATTTTTATGACCTTGGACACATACCTAATGTCGTTGAAGCCATTAACTGCACACACGTTGGCCTAGTTCCACCACAGGCACGTGAGCACATATACCGTAACAGGAAGCATTTCCATTCCATTAATGTGCAAGTGGTATGCCAAGCGGATATGATTATCTCCCATGTCTGTGCCAAATTTCCGGGTTCTGCACATGACTCCTACATACTGCGTAACAGCATCATCCCACAATTGATGGCAAATCTGCATCCGGAGCGTGCGTGGCTTGTTGGTGGGTACGCAGAGTCAAGTAGTGTGCTGTATGTGTGACATGCTGTTCTCAGCTACTGTTTATGTTACAAAATTGGTCTGTGTATCTCACACCTAGGTGACTCTGAGCCCACTGAGGAATCGAAGGACCCCGGGTGAAGTCTGCTACAATGATGCACGTGGGAGGACAAGTGGTGTGGTGAAGCGCCCTTTTGGGCTTCTGAAGTCTAGATTCCGGTGTCTGGACAAGAGCGGTGGTGCAATACTCTACTCTCCCCAAAAGGTGTGTCAGATCATAGTTGCATGCTGCATGCTCCACAACCTGGCCTTGCGCAAAGAGATCCCCCTGCTCCTGGACGATGAGGAGCAGCAGATGCCCCCCGCTGCAAATCCACACATGCCCAGTGACGATGATAGTGGAGAAGAGGAAGGTGTTGACCTGCGTCAAAAGCTCATCGACAACTACTTCCCTTGAGTGTAAGTGACATTGTACAACAGTGACATTGTCTGTTGGCTTTGATGGTAGTGGCAAGGCATAGATGAGCTTTTTGACTGTTGGCTGTTGTTGGCTCACTGCTAATGTCTGATGTGTGTGGCACAGTGTATTGTTTTCCATGTAACCTCATGTCTATGTTGATGGTGTTGGTCATTGTTATGTGTGATGGGTTTTGTACGTTGTTGACTACTGGTGTGTTTTAGCTGTAATGGCATCACCTGACAAGTAAATGTCATTCTCTTGTGTCTTTCTAGGTTCCTTCACCCTATCAATGCCTCGTCACAATCAGAGCTTGTGGTACATTGGAATCTGAGTTGACATTGTACATTTTGTGATAAACATGGAACTGACACAAAGGCATAGGTGTGTAAAGAGTGTTTATTTTCAATAAGTTTTTGTGAAAGAGAAGTGAATGTTTTAAAAATTGTGCAAAGTGAGTTTATGAGTTGTCAGTGATGGCAAATGAGACAAATAGAGTAGTCACCACATTGATGTAATCACACAGTCCAACAAACTCCTGCCATCAACATGGCAATGTGGGTTAGGATAATTAACAAAGTCAATGTCAAGGGCAACACATGTGCCATCATGGGTGGCGTAGCGACTTTCCTTTGGTTGGTGCTTTGCCATGTGATACTCCTGTGGTGTTTCTCGGACGTCCCCTCCTGCGTTTGGCAGGGGGGGCCTCTGATGCAGGCTCAGCGGTGTCTGAGGAGTCATTGTCTTGCAGCTCACCCCTCTCTGTGGCCGCAGCTGAGGTGGTGGGAGTATCAGCAGGCTGGCCACTGGAGGGGGGTTGAGCCGTCATTTGAGCCGCATGTCTGTCCCTCAGAACACCCACAAGCTGGCCCATGAGATCCACAAGTTGGCCCATACGTGTGTACATGGACCTCAGCAGCAGGCGGAGCTCACGCACTTCTTCGACAACCTGGCCCATCTGTCCCTGGTTCTGTTCATATGCACCAAGGACTCTTGCAACGGTGGCCAGGGCTTCTGTCTCAGTGTCCTCCTGTGATTGTCCCCCAGTTGCCCTCCCACCTGCCCTGCTGACACGGACCTGTGGCGTTGGGACTCGACGCACCTGCACACTCTCTCTGGCATCCTCGGATGGTGTGGTGGTGTTGGTAACCACTGAGGCAGGGTGAGTGTTGCAGGCAGCAGTGGTAATGGTGGAGGTGGCTGCTGTACAGGTCGTTGTAGCAGGGGTCAGCGTTGTTGTTGTTGCTGTGGTGGTGGGGACAATGAGGCCCTGAGACGTAGTGTACCCTGGCAGTCCTGAGGGGCCAGGTTGTTGCTCCCCATCCGAGAAACATAGGGAATCTGCATCAGAGAGTTCACGTTCCGGGGGAGGGGGGGAGACAAGCTCTGCTGGTTGGAGGTGTTTTCAGCTGCAGTTGCTTGTGGATCTCCTGATGGGCAGAGGTTAAATTGTCAGTTAAGTGCACTCCACAAGCTTGGTGTTAGACTTTTGGATGTAACATTTTATACACCAAACATTTTACATTGCAATCACTTGGTATGGCTGAAAGACAATGAGCATCATGACATGATGTTGAGGTGCATACATTACTTGTCCATAGTGTGACATGTAAATTGAAACCATGTGCCACGTACAGATTGTGTGATTACAAGGGCATGTCATCATCTACCAACTTGCGGCACATCAACTTTTGATTATTTTTTGTTTACTCTTCATGGAATCAGTTTCAGCTAAGCAAGAACTAACCATTGGAATGTTATTAATGCTCTTTCATATCATGTACTTTTGTTTGTTTTTCAAATTGGCCATGCATGTTTTGCGTTCATATGGGCCTTCATGCTCTGACACCATGGCACTTACACATTGCATTCTATGCTGTGCATGATTGGGCCCTGAATTTTTTTCACATGTGACTTGGTGAGTCAAAGTGTAATTTCTGTGACAGTTACATGCGCTTCACTGGATGCACACTGGATGTAACCTTTGGATCTATGCCAAGTTGGCTGACATGAGGGCTGGTGTGCTCATGTGGCTCCATGCATTTTGAGAAGGATGGCAGGGTGCATGCACTGACTGCCTACCTGTTAGGTGACACAGTGGAGGGAAATGGCTACCACATGGCTTTTGGGTGGGGGGAGTGTTCCATCCTGCTCAAGGGTGAGACAAGAGAGCATGAGAAGGCTACCTACCTGTATGTTTGATGAGAAGAATAAAATGGCTGCCACATGGTTCTGGGTGTGGGGAGTGCTCCATCATGCTTTGCTGTGGGACAAGGGTGCCTGGTGGGAGTTGTAGTGCTGGCTACCTATCCACATACTCCCCTCCATGTTGAGATGGCTACCTACCTGTAAGTTTAATGAGAAGAATGAAATGGCTGCCACATGGTTCTGGGTGTGGGGAGTGCTCCATCATGCTCTGCTGTGGGACAAGGGTGCCTGGTGGGAGTTGTAGTGCTGGCTGCCTATCCACATACCCCCCTCCCTGTTGAGATGGCTACCTACCTGTAAGTTTGATGAGAAGAATGAGATGGCTGCCACATGGTTCTGGGTGTGGGGAGTGCTCCATCTTGCTCTGCTGTGGGACAAGGGGGCCTGGTGGGAGTTGTAGTTCTGGCTACCTATCCACATACCCCCCTCCCTGTTGAGATGGCTACCTACCTGTAAGTTTGATGAGAAGAATGAAATGGCTGCCACATGGTTCTGGGTGTGGGGAGTGCTCTATCTTGCTCTGCTGTGGGACAAGGGGGCCTGGTGGGAGTTGTAGTGCTGGCTGCCTGTACACATACCCCCCTCCCTGTTAAGATGGCTACCTCACTGTGAAGTGGAGCAGGAGAAGGGAATAGGTTACACATGGCTCTTGGGTGGGGGGAGTGTTCCATCCTACTCAGGGCTGAGACAAGAGAGCATGAGAAGGCTACCTACCTGTAAGTTTGATAAGAAGAATGAAATGGCTGCCACATGGTTCTGGGTGTGGAGAGTGCTCCATCATGCTCTGCTGTGGGACAAGGGTGCCTGGTGGGAGTTGTAGTGCTGGCTGCCTATCCACATACCCCCCTCCCTGTTGAGATGGATACCTACCTGTACGTTTGATGAGAAGAATTAAATGGCTGCCACATGGTTCTGGTTGTGGGGAGTGCTCCATCTTGCTCTGCTGTGGGACAAGGGGGCTTGGTGGGAGTTGTAGTGCTGGCTGCCTGTACACATGCCCCCATGGAAATATTGCTAGCTACCTTTGAGGTGATTCAGAGGAAGGAAATGTTAGATATGTGAGACATGTGTTGGGAAGAGTGTGTTGTACATAAGTGCATTTGTGTCTAGGAAGTGTAGCTTTCTAGTTGTGCAAGGCAGCACATAGCAGGGTGATGGGAGACATTTGTTGGTACTTACCAGCCTCCACTTCCCCGGGTATTCCTGTGAGACTCTCTGGATGCAGTATGGCAAGCACCTTCTCCTCCCATTCGGTAAATGTTAGTGGTGGAATGGGAGGGCCACCGCCAGTCCTCTGACCCAGCTCCTGGTTCTTGTTGGCACGCTCTTTCACCCTGCTCTTGAGGTCATGCCACCTCCTCGATGTCACGCAGGCTGCGCAGGGTGGTCCCTACTGCATTGCCTTTGTTGACTATCCTTTCCCACATTTAATTTTTTCTGGCGACTGGTGTCTGTTGGACCATGCTTCCAAACAAATGTGGTTCTACTCTGATTATCTCATCTACCATGACTGACAACTCATTGTCTGTGAATTTTGGCATTTTTTTCTGTGCCATGGTGTGTGATGTGCAAATGGGTGAGAATTGCAGGTGGGAAGGTGGTGGAGATTTGTGAGGTGTGTGTTGTGTGGGTGGTTGTGATGGTGTGATGTGTGCTGATTTGCCTCTCCTTTGTACTGTGGTGTTTGGCCCTTCACTTCTGGAGTTGTGCTGAGGATGCTGGGCAGGGAAGGGGTAGGTTTTATACTCAGCTATGTGGGTGGGTCAAATGGAGTATTCATGTCAGGTGTGTTATCTGGGTTGACCTGGGATTTGTATTTTTTTCTTGCCACGGGGATGTGTCATTGGGGTGTGTCAGATGTTTTTGGAGGCTGAGCCACAAAAACACCCGCACTTGGTAGCCTCGTTGTGTGGTTGCTTTCGACCGCCTATCCTCTTTACGCGCGACCGCAGCGGTCTGAATGCAGTGGTCCTTCCGCCGGCTCTACCATTCATCATTTCGCGCAACCGCGGCGGTCGGGAACAACTGATCAGTCCACTGGCTCCGCCATCGTATCATAATTTCACTTGGGGTCATTCCGCTGGTCGATCGGCCTTATTGGTTATTTCCGCGGAATTTCCGTCCGCCGCGGTCGGATTTAAAGATTTTCCGGACGTTCCCGGTGGAGGTTTGTGGAATCCGTCCGCTGCGGTCAGATTTTTCGAGCAGTGCATCCTAATCTGACCGGCGGTTTTGCCGCGGTACATGCAGACGTTTTTTTTTCCGCAACCACGGCGGTCGGAGTGCTTTTCCGTCCGCCATTGTAATCAGCCCCTAACTGTCTAGCTGGAGTTGCTCTTTTCTGACACTGTAAACACTGTTTATATGAGTTGACAAACTGGAAAAGTAAATGCCATGATCTATTGCTATTAAATGGTTTGTAAACATAATTTACCGAGCATTGTTTAACAGTGGTACAATTTACTTGCAGTTCACGGCTAATGGGACTTTTGCTATGGTGATTAAAAATTACGTTACATTCATTACATGTAAAAAAAAAGAAATACTAGTTATGATCAACTTTCAAAATAGCAGCAATCTGGTCAAATCTTAGAAATTTGGTAAGATTTGAACCCAAACTTCCGGTTAAATGATCTTTAAGCAGACTGCAAGGGATGCTTTTGTGTAACTGAATATGACTGCAGAAAACAGACCCAAGGCAACAAAATAAAGGTCAACTTCAAACATAAAGACATGGAGACACAAGTCTGACATTTCTTTACTTTTTGTAGTATGAAGCTCAGACTGACTGGTAAATGGTGATGCTTTGCGAAATGAGGAGGTTGCTGATACACTCTGGACCAGTATCTGACACCATAGGTCAATATTTCCTGTCAGCCATGTTGGCGTCTTGTCTGGAACGCATCCCGTGTCAAGGGGCACGCTTCTGATCTATTCCTTTCAATTGAGTGGTTTGTTTTTCTGAGGTAATTTATGGAAAATTAGCAGAAAATCACAACAGGGTCTTGTGCCTGAATAGCAAAGAGACGTTCGACGTGAATATCATTACCAACAAAAGGCAAGAAGTTTATTCATCAACTAAAGGTCAGACGAAGGAATCGGCCTAAGTTGTTATGTAATGCCAAGAGTGAAATGCAATTTCGGCAGATGCTCTGTCATGGACTGCTTTAGAGACCTTTACTTGCCATTTATTAGCATTAACATGCATAGTGGGCGGTAGCAGCAACAGTGTTTTTACGCTTCTACTGCCAGGTACATTTTGACATCATCGACGTATACTAGTTCATATCAAATCAATGCACGTGCAAACGGTACCCTTGAAGAATTTATCACACTTCAATGTTCAGGTTTTGACAAATGCTTGGAGGTTTTACATTATCCTCTTGGAAACCGAGAATAAGAACATTTGGGGCGGCTCCTCCGCTAAGGCGGAGGAGCGTCGCCCCACTGGTTTTCAGCACTGAAAAATGATAATAACACTCTGTTATTATTATTTTATTTTTCTGTGCTGAGGCAGTTCAGCAGGGCGAGGCGGGACTGGGCTGCTCACAGAGCAGGGGGAGGTGTGGTTGGGGATCTTTCTAAGTGCACATGACGGTTCGGCCGGCCGTTTTGGGACGGCCAAATAGTCATGCGCACTTAGCATGCTCTCCAGCGGGCTGTAATACACAGCCTGGGTGGAGAACATGCACAGCCTCCCAGTCCCCATCTGAACACTGAACCACGGCGCTCAGACCAATCACAATGCTGCTAACTGCAGCGTTGTGATTGGCCTAGGGGAGTCTGGGAGCCTGTGTACTTCCGGTCCACACAGAATCAGAGGATGGAGGAGAGGCAGTGGCTAGCCAGTCAGCCAGCCGGTAAGTGATCTTTTTCTTTTTTTTTTAACCACCCCCACCTCCCCAGCCTACTACTACTGGCCGGGAGCAGCTGCCACTGCATTTGGAGCAGATTTATAATTTTTTTACGCAATGCTGCCCAGCACACGAAGTTGCAGAGCTATGTTGTGCAAGGGATAGAAAGCAGTACAGGGCCATATTTATTAACAAGCATTGGCAAATCCAATAGGTTTTGCCTATTCAAAATCTATTGGTTTTTCAATGTTTTTTCCATGATTCATAGCAGTGCGAGCTGCTGATTGGGTGTGTTGAAGTGTATGTGTTTGAAGATCACTGTGAGTGCGAGTGAATGTGTTTTGAGTGTGTCAGTGTGAGTGGATGGAATCTGAATAGGATTGTGCATGCGACAGACTGTGTGTAAGAGAGCGAGATTGCTAGAAGTCTGACATTGATTATGTGTGTTTGGAAGTGTGTGTCTGTGGGTGCAAGTGTGTGAGCATTTGTGCCTGAGTGTGACTGACAGTGTCTGAGTCTTTTGGTGGGTGTCTGCGTGGGTCTAGGTGTCAAGCACAGGGCTGCATACAAATGCTTTTCAGATTCTAGAACAATGGGCTGAATTCAACAATGTAATTGTACAATCATGTCAGCAGTCTGATAGGTAGATATGCACAGCTCAACATGGTCCGGTGGTCTCAACTGGCACATCCATAGAAAAGTGTTAATGAGAGCATGAATGCACAACACTCTAGCCCATCCCCCGCAATGTACCCTTTTAGGCACACTTCTTGTAGTGGTTGCGCACAAAGATTTACCTCAACTAAAAAGGTTAGTGCATTGACTGAATAAAAATTTGTGGTGACCTTGGATAATTAGATAAAACAAGCATATGGGCGTATCTAATCTACGTGTGCAGTTTAGATTGACCAGGACATGATTATTCTGCCCAACTCTTCAGTAAATGTACCATGATCCATAAATACAGTCAGGAAGATGGTGTGATTGAATATTTGCAGATCAGCCTAACAAATCCCCACACAGTGTTAATGCAAGATATTTCACAAGCACAGCACAAGCACATCCCAAACCCTGTACAGGCAAATCCTAAAAATGACCTGCAGCTCATCATTACCCCTGTGCTGGCGCGCACAAACAGTCAGAAGACACCACGTACGACCTTTACTCCGTGGTGCAGAGGTGTGTGCTTGTCTAGCAAAGGTTTTGGATGGGAAGCCACCCTTCCAGTACAAAATCCTAAGCTTAGACAAATTGTAAAACAATGCACACATTCAATGTGTACTCTACAATCCTGCACACATACAATATGTGGAATGTTCAGACAGACAAAAGCATTTTTCCCTGTTAGCGTCAGCTTGAAGAAGGTGTGTTCTGTGGCACAAAGCACAGTTTGGCTTTCTGAGTAAATCAGACTTTGTGTCAAAAACTATGGGTGCTTGCGCTGTAACTCCTAATTTTCATCAACGTAACTCCTCCTTAATGCCTAGTTGTACAAAGCAATTAAAAGCGCTAATTGTACTGAAAAAAATTACCTTTCCAGCATAAATTTGGCACTGGGAAGTAAATAACCTAGCAAGGGTTTGCACCAATTTGTGTCACTTCGCATCACGTAGCACCGGCTCAAGTCCTTAATAAATGTACCCCTTTAATTGCTGTGATTCATTTAAATGTTTAGAAGAAAGTATGTATTATAGAGGTGGGTGTGTATGAGATTTACTGAAAAGACAGAAGAGTACAATACCATGTTACCCCTATATCCATTGTAGAAATCTATACTGAACAATATTAACATCTCAATCTACACAACTCTCAGAAAGAGATGAGTGTTCACAATAAATAACAATGAAGCTATGGTAGAAATTCTCTCTAGGTCTCAACTCATGTTTCCAGATAGTTTGTTCCCAATATCTCGCCATCTGTCACCTATCAAAAACGATCAAGAAAAGCAGCACCACCTATTGATTATTTAAGAAAAGGAGAATTGAGAACAAAGATTAAAGGAATATTGCATGTTAATATACAAAGGAGAAAAATGTACTCCTCGCAAAATATTGCGACCAAAATACGTCAAACACAATATTGCAAAGGTAAGTATATATAGGTAAGTCAATATGCTGTATGAGCAACTGAAGTCATTAAACTCTGAGTCTGAATGTTAGGGGCGGTTCACTGACACAACAACGATGTAAAAAATATCGATGTTAAAAATATCGAGTAAAAAATATAGACAACAAAAATATCGACTCCTATATTTAAACAGGTAAGTACAAAAATATCGACTTAAAAATATCAATGTAAAAAATATAGATTTATAAAATATCGACTTTTATATAAATATAAAATAAAATAATATACATTAAATGTACTTTTAACAAAATAAAATAAATTGAATATACATTTTAATAATATATAACAAATAAACTTAATGAAAAAAATAAACACATAAACATAATAATGTATACATATATATTTACTTTAAAACAATAAATAAACTATTATTTTTAATTTATGTTAAAAGTTTAAAAAAATAAAAATATATATAAATGATTTAAAATAGAAAAAAACAAAAATATATATTAATGATTTAAAATATAAAAAAACTAAAATCTATAACATATTAAAGCATTAAACTATTAAAAAAACTATTTAAACTTAAATTTCACAATCCAATCAGTGCAACAGTAGGGAAAGTGTTGGATAGCAAAGGGGTCAAAATAACTATTTCTACTCCAGTGAGTGCAACAGTAGGGTAAGTGTTGGAAAGCGGAGGAATTAAATTTACTATTCCAACTCCAGTGAGTGCAACAGTAGAGAAAGTGTTGGATAGCGGAGGGGTAAAAATTGCTATTCCCACGCCAAAGAGTGCAACAGTAGAGAAAGTTTCGGATAGCAGAGGGGTTAAAATTACTATTCCCACTCCAATGAGTGCAACAGTAGGGAAAGTGTGGGAAAGCATAGCGGTAAAAATTAGTATTCCAACTCCAGTGAGTGCAACAGTACGGAAAGTGTTGGCTAGCGGGGGGTAAAATTAACTATTCCCACTCCAGTGAGTGCAACAGTAGGGAAAGTGCTTGATAGCGGAGGGGTAAAAATTACTATTCCCACTCCAGTGAGTGCAACAGTAGGGAAAATGTTGGATAGCGGAGGGGTAAAAATTACTATTCCAACTCCAGTGAGTGCAACAGTAGGGAAAGTGTTGGATAGCGGAGGGGTAAAAATTACTATTCCCACTCCAGTGAGTGCAACAGTAGGAAAAGTGCTGGATAGCGGAGAGGTAAAAATTACTAGCCCCACTCCAGTGAGGGCAACATTAGGGAAAGTGTTGGATATCAGAGAGACAAAAATTCCTATCCACACTCAAACAGTTAAAAAAATATATATATATTGAAAATAAAAAAAAACATAAAAATAAATATAAAATATTTAAACAATGAAAAATCAAATATATTAAATATACAAAAACAAAACATATTATAATATTAGTTACATATAACAAAAACCTACAAATATTTTATAAAATAAAATATTAAATACATTTTAAAAAACAATTTTAAACTAGAAAATTTCCTACCCTATAACACCGCACCAAAAACAAAACACTTCACATTTTAAATAACATTTACATAATTAATAATCAATTAAAAAAATATTTTTAATAAAAAAACTAATAAACATTAATTGACTACACACACTTTAACACTATAATATCCACAACACACACCTAAATTAAACTATAAAATAATAAACACAATTAAAACTTATTTTTAAATTAAAAACTATCACTATTAACAACTAATAATAATGTAATTAAAATGTATTTAATACCCACCCTTTACCCCTTTCATAGTAAAAATAACACACACAAAAATAAACAATTACCCAAAATAAATATAAAATATTTAACATTAATTAACAACTATATATTAATTAATTAAACACAAATTACTCCCCACACTTTACTCCTATAAACACCACAACACACACCTAAAATTAATTACACATTTACCATAATAACATTTTAATTAATTTAATTAATATCAATTAACAAAAATTAATAATAAAGAATAAATAAACTACTTAACACCCTTTACCCCTATAAACCCCAAAACACACACCTAAAATTGATTACACAAATACCATAATTAATTACCAGTTAATTAATTAAAATTAATTAACAACCAATTATTTATTCATCAATAAAAAATACATTACTTTTCACCCTTTACACCTATAAACACCACAACACACACCTAAAATTAATTACACAATTACCATAATTAAATACAATTAGTTAATTAAAATTAATTAACAACCAATTATTAATTACTTAATAACAAATTACTTTACACATTTAAAACTATAAAATCTCAATTAAACAAATATTAATAAATACAAAATATTCAATGAATTTAATATAATTAAATTACTTCCCACTCTATTTCCCTATAAACCCACAACCCGCTACGGAACTAAAAACGCAAAATTCAAATAAAAAAATGTAATAACTACTAAAAATGTAACACATATATTAGAAATACAAACAATTCTTATGCAAAAAAAAATACATCACATACATATAAAATATATACTAAAATACATAACAACTGTATTTTTGCAAACGATATTAACACTTCGATATTTTTCAAATCAATTTAAAATCGATATTACTTACCTTAAGTCGATATTCTTGACCACGATATTCTTGCTGTTGATATTTCTGAACCACCATATTTATTACTCGATATTTGTGCAACTCGATATTTTTTACTCGATATTCTGTCTGCACACCGTTAGGGGCAGGGGTTATTCAAATATTATAGTGCGATACCTGCCCAGACTGGTGGAAATGGACTGATAATTGTTCTGATGTATGTCTAATAATGTTTCCATTACTCAATAATAACCTTTCATATTTTCAGTATCTATGGAGGTCATTACGATGGCGGACGGAAAAACAACCGACCGCCATGGTAGCGGGAAATCACTGCCCGCCGCTACCGCGGTAAAACCGACGGCTAGATTATGATCCTCAGCGATAAAAATCCAACCGCGGCGGAAAGGAGACCCGAGAAACTGCCGTTCGCCTGCGGAGAAGGCCCAAACCCGTCCGCGGCGGTCGGTTTCGCACTGGAAACAGCCCAAACGACCGCAACCACAGCGGAGACACCGCCATCGAAATTATGATATTCCCGACATCTCCGCGGTGCAGTGCGCTGTTTCCGCCCGCCGCGGTCGACAACATTGATGAATCAGTGAGACGGCGGAAGCGCCGTAGCCGAGCCACCGCTGCGGACGCTCCGTTAAAAAAATGGCGGTCGCGAGAAAACCACACATCATGGCCACAAAGTGCACCAACCAAACAAGGCATGCACCCAAAAATACCTAACACAGCCCAAAGACACACCCCCATGGGAAACTCCAAAACTACAAATCCCAGGTTCACACACACACCACACCTGCTACCAATACCCCATCCTGACACACCCACAGACACCAGTATAAATCCAGCCCCCAACAGACCACAATACTTTGCAAAACTCCACAACTGAGGGGACATCCACCACAGATGACAGGCGAGGCAAATCTGCACAACACACACACATCACAACCACCACTACCACTTCCATACCTGCACCTTAAACACCTTGACACATCACACACCATGTCACCACAGAGAATGCCCAAATTCACTGAGAGTGAGTTGAGGGTCATGGTTGATGAGATAATCAGGGTAGAACCACAATTGTTTGGTAACCAGGTCCAACAGACACCACTAGCAACAAGAACGAAAATGTGGAGAAGGATAGTAGAGAAGGTAAATGCAGTAGGGACCGTGCCACGCAATACAGATGAAATCGTGAAGAGGTGGCATGATCTGAAGGCAGTGGTCAAAAAGAAGAGAGCCAAGAACCATGAGCTGGCTCACAGGACAGGCAGTGGCCCTCCCGTTCCACTCCAAACATTCACTGAATGGGAGGAGAAGGTGCTTGGCATTCTACATCCAGAGAGTCTCTCAGGAATACCCGGGGGAGTGGAGGCTGGTAAGTACAAACAAATGCCTAACATCACACAAATGTACTGTCTTGCACTACTACAAAGTCTTAGCTCCTAGGTTCAAATGTATTCATGTGCACAACACTCCCCCAACACATCTCTCACAGATTCAACAGACACTCCCCCTGAAGCCCCCCAAAGGTAGCTAGCAACATCACCATGGGTAGATGTGTACATGCTGCCAGCACTACAACTCCCACCAGGGCCCCTTGTCCCACAGCTGAGCAGGATGGAGCCCTCCCCCCACCCAGAAGCATGCCTCAGCCATTGTGTGCTTCACCCTCACCTAACAGGTAGGTAGCCATCTTTACAGGGAAGAGTCTGTGGAATAGGGAGGCCTGCACTACAACTCCCACCAGGCCCCCTTGTCCCACAGCTGAGCAGGATGGAGCACTTGTCCCACCCAGAAGCATGCCTCAGCCATTGTGTGCTTCACCCTCACCTAACAGGTAGGTAGCCATCTTTACAGGGAGGTGTCTGTGGAATAGGGAGGCCTGCACTACAACTCCCACCAGGCCCCCTTGTCCTACAGCTGCGCAAGATGTAGCCCTCCACCCCAAACCATGTGCCAACCATAGCATTGCTCACCTTAACCTAACAGGTAGGTAGCCATCCCTACAGGGAGGTGGGTGGGTTTTTGGGAAGCCTGCACTACAACTCCCACCAGGCCCCCTTGTCCCACAGCTGAGCAGGATGGAGCACTTGTCCCACCCAGAAGCATGCCTCAGCCATTGTGTGCTTCACCCTCACCTAACAGGTAGGTAGCCATCTTTACAGGGAGGTGTCTGTGGTATAGGGAGGCCTGCACTACAACTCCCACCAGGCCCCCTTGTCCCACAGCTGAGCAGGATGGAGTACTTATCCCACCCAGAAGCATGCCTCAGCCATTGTGTGCTTCGCCCTCACCTAATAGGTAGGTAGCCATCTTTACAGGGAGGTGTCTGTGGAATAGGGAGGCCTGCACTACAACTCCTACCAGGCTCCCTTGTCCCACAGCTGAGCAGGATGGAGCACTTGTCCCACCCAGAAGCATGCCTCAGCCATTGTGTGCTTCACCCTCACCTAACAGGTAGGTAGCCATCTTTACAGGGAGGTGTCTGTGGAATAGGGAGGCCTGCACTACAACTCCCACCAGGCCCCCTTGTCCCACAGCTGAGCAGGATGGAGCACTTGTCCCACCCAGAAGCATGCCTCAGCCATTGTGTGCTTCACCCTCACCTAACAGGTAGGTAGCCATCTTTACAGGGAGGTGTCTGTGGAATAGGGAGGCCTGCACTACAACTTCCACCAGGCCCCCTTGTCCCACAGCTGAGCAGGATGGAACACTTGTCCCACCCAGAAGCATGCCTCAGCCACTGTGTGCTTCACCCTCACCTAACAGGTAGGTAGCCATCTTTACAGGGAGGTGTCTGTGGAATAGGGAGGACTGCACTACAACTCCCACCAGGCCCCCTTGTCCCACAGCTGAGCAGGATGGAGTACTTGTCCCACCCAGAAGCATGCCTCAGCCATTGTGTGCTTCACCCTCACCTAACAGGTAGGTAGCCATCTTTACAGGGAGGTGTCTGTGGAATAGGGAGGCCTGCACTACAACTCCCACCAGGCCCCCTTGTCCCACAGCTGAGCAGGATGGAGCACTTGTCCCACCCAGAAGCATGCCTCAACCATTGTGTGCTTCACCCTCACCTAACAGGTAGGTAGCCATCTTTACAGGGAGGTGTCTGTGGAATAGGGAGGCCTGCACTACAACTCCCACCAGACCCCCTTGTCCCACAGCTGAGCAGGATGGAGCACTTGTCCCACTCATAGGCATGTGACGTCTGTGCAGCCGCACATGACACCATGCCACTTAGTCCACAGTCACCAACACAAATAATGCAAAACAGTTGTGTTGTAGTCACCATGCACAAGTCTCTGTTCAAAATTGAGCCACATTGTGTATACTGTGCCAGGCATCACACACTGCAACACTAACAACGATCATGCTGCCCTGCAGCAGTGTCTGGCCTTTTTTTTGGCAAAGTGCAAATCACCCATGTCATACCACAGTGTTGCAATGTAAACAGTGGAAGTGCAGTGTACCCAAAAACTACACTGCAGCTGGGACTCACAATGCTAAACTAAGCACATCCCAAATGTCCTGCAACACACCCAGCTACCACAGTGCTGCACTGAATTGCAGAACAGCACCTTGTCGGAATAAAATTGTCAAAGGTGTCTTGTTTGGACCACCAATGTGTGTATGCATTGACAATGTTCACATCTCACACTGTCTGTCTGAACAGTGCTGGTATAGTCTGGCCCCAAAAGCACACATTGTGTGCACAGGGCTGAGTACATCTCACACACACACCACTGTTGACCACAACATGTCAGTGTATGGATGCCCTGGAACAACTGCTTCACCAGTACTGTGCTCATGTTCTCAGGTCCCCAAATACCATGAAACCATGACATTGTGGAAATGTATGCTGGGTGAGATGTTCACCCTGCTGTATGTCACCACTGTGCTACGAGACTATACCCCTTGCCCTATTCTATACCCCTTGCCCTATTGTGCCTTCAAATGTCGGGGGAGTGAACCCCACAGCCAGATAGGTGGGACAACAGTGATGGGGGGCTATACCCCATGCCCTATTCTGCCTTCAAATGTTGGGGGACTGAACCCCACAGCCAGATAGGTGGGACAACAGTGATGGGGGGCTATACCCCATGACCAAATGTAATCTGAAATCAGTGGGTACAAAAAGCCACACACACATTATGCTCACCACACGCACATTCCATCCAAAGATTTCTACCAAGTCACATAGCCATGTCATTGCTCACCTCCACCTCAAACGGTAGTTAGCCATCTTCACAGTGAGATGGTGTAGTGTGTTTGGCTATCCGTCCCACAAAATGCAACATGCATGCTGTTCCACCACTATGGATGATGGGACACTACACCCCCAATAAGAATAATGTGGCAGGCAATGTATGCTACCCACCCAACTCACAGGTAGGTAACCGCATCTCACAGGTCGTGGTGTGTGGGGCTGGGAAGCTTGCACAACAACTCACACGGGCCCACCTGACCGCCAGCACACAAGACCCATTACTTCCTGGCACCAACATGCATGTATCAGTCATTGCAATGTACACTTCAAAAGAACTGGCATGTGGACATATCATGCTGACTTGTCCCACACTGGACCAAGATGGAAGCCCTCATCATACACACACAGAGAGGTCACTCAAATACAAGGAAAAAACAGCAAACACAACATATCAACAGCCACAACATGCAGCCAGATATGCATTTAAAAAAACATGTTGGCATAGGACACCAGGCCTCTCAATGCACAACTGCACACCCAGATAGCATTGGCAACTATAGTGTGCACACACCTAAGAAAATGAAACTGTGACAGCAACCAAAGTGTGAAAGTCTGAAACACATGTAGATGGAACTCCGAGCACAACCATGCATACCACTACATGCCATCTGACAGTAGCAGTGGTCCAGACCACCTAGGATCTAATTAAAGCAAACTTAAGCATGTCTGGAATTGCAACTACAGATATGTACACCACATTGAAAAGGTATGCTTGAAACTGCAATGTTCACTCAATGTGCAGAGTAAACCGCTGCAAGGGCTCAAAAAGTGACACATACGCGTAAATGGATGACATATGATTGATCAATAACTGTATGCCAACATGAGACTGTCAATGTTAAACAATTATATTGTGCATGTCATGTCTTGACAACTCCCAATATGGACAAGTAATGCATGTACCACAACAGCTTGTAATGCATCACTGCATGTCGTCAATGCAAATTTGTACAGTGAACAACTGCTGGATGTACAAACAGTTGATGTAACACTGCTAACACAAACTTTGCTGGGTGCAACACAATGACCATTTCTCATCTGACCCACAGGTGACCAAGAACTCCCTGCAGAGGATGACACCACCCTGCAGAGCCAGTCCCCCCCCCGGAACAGAGACAACTGGATGAGGACTCCCTGGATTCCTTGGATGAGGAGCTCCACGATGGCCCATCTGGTGTGGCAGGCCGCAACCAGTCCCAGGCACCCATTGTCCCCCCAACGACATCAGCTGCAGCCCCTGACCATCCTCTGACAGCTGCTGTCACGGCCTGTGTGTCAACCACTACCACCACCACCACCACAGCTGGCCACAACACCCTCCCTGCCCCAGGGGTTGAGCAGCCCACTACATCGACTGCGGAGGCCAGGGAGAGGATGCAGCGGGCCAATGTGAGGACCGGACAGGACCGTGGCAGCAGTGCAGGTGGTCGGGACAGGGTCATGCAGAGGGGGACTGATCCTGGGACTGAAGCCCTGGGCCACATCGACAGAGTCCTTGGGGCCTACCAACAGGCCCAGGGACGAATGGGCTGGTTAGAGGAAGAATCTCGGGAGCACCTCTTGCTGCTGAGGTCCATGGACACACGCATGGGACAGATTGTGGACCTCTTGGGGCAGCTAGTGGCGGTTCTGAGGGACAGGCCAGCGCAACATTCTACCCCTCCGCCTCCCCCTGTTGGGCAGCAGGATGACACTTCATCATCCTCCCCTGCGTCCACAGAGGGGGGTGAGTCCTCAGACACCACTGTCCCTGCAGCAGTGGCTCCTCCAGTCAAGCGCAAAAGGGGCCGTCCAAGGAAAGGCCAGGGGGACCCACGTGCCAAAGCACCTGCCAAACGCTAGTCCCAGAGCCAGCTATGATGGCAGACCACTGCACCACTGCATTGACCTTTTGGACTATCCTTCACCACACTGCCATGTGAATGGCATCTATCTGTTGGACTGGGTCTCCACATCATTGTGGGGACTACTCAAGTATCTCATCTACCATGACTGTCAACTCACTTCTTCAATTTCCCCCTTCACATTTTCTCCACCCTTGCATGTCACAATTGTAAATAAATACACCTTACACACATGTTGTTGTGTCTGCTCCATCTTTAATACAGGATGTGCAACCTTCACCGTGTAGGACATGGTCCAGGGGAATGGAATGTAGGTAGGCAGTGAGATGCTGAAGGGACCTAGGGAAAACCGCAGAACAAGAGTCACTTGTATGGGTGTGGCATCGCACACATCACACAACACTTGTCAACAAGGTACTCAGATCTACAAACTTTACACAGAGCAACAGTAACCATAGAGACATTCTGTATCACTCTAACCAATCACACATACATTGGCAGGCAGCAATGAGTCAACACAAAGCTGCAGTCAGCAAGCTCACATACACCCACACAGCAACTGCAACACCATCAGACCATTTGTCCCTTCTACATCGTCACTCACCTTCAAGTGAAGTAGCGGGTGATGAGCTGTCGACACATGTCGACCCCTTCCTCCTCTCCACTGCCCTCGTCACTGGATCCGGGTTGATTTGCAGGCGGGGCCTTGGCTGCTCATCATCGTCATCCAGGATCAGGGGTATTGCCTTGTGAATGGCCAGGTTGTGGAGCATGCAGCATGCCACCACTATCTGACACACCTTCCCTGGCGAGTACATAAGGGCACCTCCAGTACGGTCCAGGCACCGAAATCTTGATTTTAGGAGACCAAACGTCCGTTCTATCACACGCCGTGTCCTCCCATGGGCATCATTGTATCGCACATCAGCTGGCGTGACGGGATTCCGCAATGGGCTCAGCAACCACGGGCGGTTCGGATATGCCAAGTCACCTGGGTGTGAGAGACACAGATTAACCTTGCAGTCCCAAAATGCCACACAACAGCATGTCACACACACACCACTCTAATCCACTATGCATACTCACCCACAAGCCATGCACGCTCCGGAAGCAGATTGGCCATCAGCTGAGGAACGATGCTGCTGCGCAAGATGTGGGCATCATGGGCTGAGCCGGGAAACTTGGCACACACGTGTGAGAGGATCATGTCCGCCAGGCACACCACTTGAACATTTACCGAGTGTGAATGCTTCCTATTGCGGTAAACCTGTTCACGTGCCTGTGGTGGCACAAGCCCAACATGTGTGCAATCAATTGCACCAATGACATGGGGGATATGTCCAAGGGCATAGAAATCGCCCTTCACAGCCACCAACTCAGGCCCCTTGGGAAAATGGATATATCTGTCTTTGTAGAGCATCATGGCCGACAGGATATCCCTCAGCACCATGCTGAACATCGGCTGTGACATCCCGCCTGCACTTGCGACCGTGTGCTGGAATGAGCCTGTTGCAAAGAAATGCAGGCATGCCATCACCTTAGATGTTGCGGTGAAAGCTGTTGGATATGTCCAACGTGGCTGCAGGTGGGGCTCCAACATGGCACATAGGTTCTGCAGGGTTTGTCGGTCCAGCCTGAAATTGCGGATTATATCCTCATTCTCCATGTCTGCCAGGACTGTGAACGGACGATGGATATTGGGCCTCCTCCTCCTAGGACAGATCAAAGTGCACAGATTTCAATGCAGAAGAACATGAAATGTGCATCACATCAATTTTTTCTACA
Organism: Calotriton arnoldi; assembly: GCA_963921515.1. Lineage (NCBI taxonomy): Eukaryota > Metazoa > Chordata > Amphibia > Caudata > Salamandridae > Calotriton > Calotriton arnoldi. Next base: position 259,840 of record CAWUFW010011958.1, on the reverse strand, counting down.
GACACATTCCCAAGTCTTACAACATGCACCATTAACCGACAGTGCACTTCACAAGTAGGTACACATCAGGCACACTACTCGTACACTTGTCCCCTTACCAGCAGCAATTATCTGTGCACCCCTCCGGCTCATTCGCATGCACAGTGTGATATACTAACAGATATGTGTGCATACCTGTGAGTATGACCCCCAGCATATGTTAATAATTGCAATACTACCCGAACACACCATGTTGCTGGCCCTGATACACCTCCCAACACAGGTTGCACATGGCACACATCAACTACACACTGACCACCGGCTGATCGTGGGGGACACGTGTGTGCATGTGCATTGGACAATGTGCCAGTTGCTGATGCCCCTAGTTCAGTAAATGAGACGACATTGTGCGTTACATTGCACACACAGACATTGACCATTATCTCCATGTGCTATGCAACACATTAACTGGACAGTCTACATTTCATTACACAGCACATGTGACATGTGCGAGTGTATGTGCCCATGCAATGTATTGGCGACCCATATATGGTATGTGTTGGTGACGTGGAGTGACATGTCCCTTTTGTGCATTTGCCCTCATGAGGACCCTTCAATTGTTGAGACACTGGGCACTGTACATGTTGGCCTATGCAGAGAGCTGGAGGACACGTTAGGTGCAGCACAGCTACTCCACAACTCCATTAATGCTCACTCCAGGCACTGTGTGCCAGAGATATGGCGGTGCCTACCGCCTGGCCCCTGAGGTGTGTCACCGCCCATAACCCAGGCACAATCGCGGGAGACACCGCCAGATATGTATGTGACAATAGCGGTCACCATGCACCGCTAGCCAAATCACGGTCACTCCAGGCACTGTCTGGCAGACATATGGCGGTGCCTACCGCCTGGCCCCTGAGGTGTGTCACCGCCCATAACCCAGGCACGATCGCGGGAGACACCACCAGATATGTATGTGACAATAGCGGCCACCATGCACCGCTACCCAAATCACGGTCACTCCAGGCACTGTCTGGCAGACATATGGCGGTGCCTACCACCTGGCCCCTGAGGTGTGTCACCGCCCATAACCCAGGCATGATCACGGGAGACACCGCCAGATATGTATGTGACAATGGCGGTCACCATGCACCGCTACCCAAATCACGGTCACTCCAGGCACTGTCTGGCAGACATATGGCGGTGCCTACCGCCTGGCCCCTGAGGTGTGTCACCGCCATGGACCATGCCCTTGCAGCCAATGGGAAGCAGCCTCGCGGTAGCCTGATGTGAGTTTGAAAATCGCGGTAGGCGTGCACCACCCTTGCGGAGGAGGTCACTGGAGGCATTCAAAAGATGCACCACCGCGGTAGCGCGCGCCTGTCCCCTACGGTGTGTCACCGCCATGGACCATGCCCTTGCAGCCAATGGGAAGCAGCCTCGCGGTAGCCTGATGCGAGTTTGAAAATCGCGGTAGGCGTGCAACACCCCCGCGGAGGTGGTCACTGGAGGCATTCAAAAGATGCACCACCGCGGTAGCGCGCGCCTGGCCCCTACGGTGTGTCACCGCCATGGACCATGCCCTTGCAGCCAATGGGAAGCAGCCTCGCGATAGCCTTATGCGAGTTTGAAAATCGCGGTAGGCGTGCACCGCCACCGCGGAGGCGGACATTGGATGTATTTGAATGAGGCAGACCTGGTACACCAATTGCAGCACCCTGGGACCACTGACACAGCCCCAGGGGCCTATATATGTGTGGGAGGGTGCACCACATTCCCACAGCTACCAAGGACTGCTGCCTGACAACCCTCACCTGCTACTGCTGCCTCAAGGGACTGCTGGCTGCCACCCTGCACCTACTGCTGCTGCCTCAAGGGACTGCTGGCTGCCACCCTGTACCTGCTGCCTCAAGGGACTGCTGGCTGCCACCCTCAACGTGCTGCTGCTGCCACATGTCCATTGTGATGTCGGGGACTCAGAAGATCCGTGCCAGTCCCTTCACCAGCGAGGAGCTTGAGGTCCTGGTAGACGGGGTGCTTGCACAGTACCCAAGGCTTTATGGCGGCCCTAATGTCGTGGTAAGTCTCCCAGACTGTGAGTGAGAGTGCAGGGTGGGCACGCGTGAGGTGGAGGTGCTTCGGTATGTATCAGTGGTTGTGGGGCTCTGACATGCACTGCCTATCATGTTTACTACAGCGGGAAGGGCTTGGTGGGCTCTTTCACACGTTACCCTGCATGCCTATCCTGAGTAGAGGGACATGTTCTGTAGTGTCAGCCATACAGTGCAGCTGCATTTTGGTGATGCAGGAGTCTGGCCAGTTATCGTTTGTGTGAATGGCTGTGTTGCTCCCAATTTACCCACTCAGTGTCAGTCCACCTGCCCTGCACAGTCCCTCGCCGAATGCCACATGTCCACATCACTGCATGTACAGTGTGTTCCATGTGTGTTTGGTTCACGCCTCTTCATCTAAGACCCATCTCTGCCATGTAGATTGCACAGGAGCAGCCGTGGGAGAAGGGTGTGTGTATGACAGTTGTTGTCACTCTATGTGAGTTCCAGGACACAGTGAGGCTTTCACAGGGCTAGGACACTTAGGTCTGCGCAGTGTTGGACACAGTGAGTCCAACAACAAGACACATGTTTTGCTATCTTCTCTATGTGTAGTTGTAGGTAACTGCAGACAGTAGCTGCGGCCAGACTACATGTTGCTGGCTGTGTTGGTATCCTGCATGTGAATGGGATGTGGAGGTACTGTGTCCACCATCGAACATGCATGCCTGTACGTCTGATTGACCAATGACATTGTACCATGTTCACAGCAATTGTTGGCTCTGTTACAGTTGTAGCTGGTGTTTGGGATGAGTCACTGTCGTGCTACTGCATTTTCGTTGTGTTGTCATTGTGCACTGTGTCACTGGAACCTCACCCCTCTTGTCTCCCATGCCTGCAGCTGAAGGTCCACCAGCGTAAAGCCGTGTGGAGGGCCATTGCCTCCAGAGTCCGAGATCTGGGTGTGTCAAACCGAAGGCGCACCCACTGTCATAAAAGGTGGGACGACATCTGCCGGCTGAGCAAGAACGTGGCCGAGATGACGCTGGGGCTGCTCCCTCGGACTGGCAGGTTGGCTAGGCGCAGCATGATACCACTAATGGCCCGCATCCTGGCTGTCACACAACCTGAGCTGGACAGACAACTGAAGGAGCATCAGCAGCAAGCTAGGGGTGAGTATGTGTTTCAGGCTGCCTTTGGATGGGAGTGGGTGCATGTGTCTACAGAGTGTGCAAATTGTCAGCTGTGTGACGTTGGTTGTGTGGTGCAATGTTTTGTGAGTGGCCTCTGTGCTGGGTGTATGTGCCATGCATTTGCCCAAACGGTGCTTCATGAAGTCAGTTTTAGCACTGTGCATCTCTCTTACATTTGGAGTTGTGGCCTTCAGGTACCTTCTGCTGTGGGGTAGTGTGTGAATTCAGGTGGATGGGAATGCCAGTGTGCCAACTGTGAATGCGTTTCAATGAATGCGTGCTATTCCAGAACTCAGATGTCTGCCAGTCAGACATCTGAGGCCAATGTGCAACAGTAGATGTGCCCATGAACTCGATATGGTGGATGGCATGTGTGCAGGGTCATTGTGGGCTGGTATGTTGTGGTCTGTGTGGTCCCCTACTGCTCCATACATGTAGGTGATGTGCACCATGATGTGGTGTTCATCCTTGCCAACATCGGGACAGTGTGTGTGCACAGGCCATTTTGTGGCTGTGTCTGATGTGAGCCAACAGCAGGATGGTGTGCTGTGTGAGTCACCTGGGGCACTTATGGCAGGATGTGTGTCGGACATGCACCGTTGGGTTGATATTTTGGGTGGCAAGATATATGTGTGCACAGGGTGGCATGCGATGTGCTGCACACCTCTTCTAGGATGCAGATGTATTGGCACGTGTTAGTTCTGTTGATGCCACTCATCTCACAGTACTTCTCTCTCCTATGCAGCAGCTCCCGTATGTGCAGAGGGAGAGGGGACGGACACCAGTGGTGAGGCTTCCAGTGCAACAGCCGGACCGGAGCAGACTGACACAGATGTGACCAGCACCGAGGAGGGGGACAGGAGTCTGCTAGAGGATTCACAGCTGGAGACACAAAGCTCTACCTCATCTGACGCCAGCGGTGACGCATCCATGTTGGGGGGTACAGGGAACGGGGACTCGGCCTCCTCTTCCGCCACACAGCGTCCAGTGCCCAGCCTCCCTTCAACCTCCACTGGTTCTGCCTTGTCTGCACGAGTAGGAAGCGAAGAGTCACCTTCACCCCAGGCACAGCTGCCCCAGCCCATGTCAGCCCTGCTGCCCTCAGTACAGAAGCAGTCGAGCTATTGCGCCAGCTGTGTGTGGGGCAGACAGCACTTCTCAATGCCTTCCAAGAGCACGACAAAAAGTTGGGGCAGGTTATAGCTTTCATGGAGGGCATACATTCCGACGTAGGTGGGCTACACCGGTCTGTGCAGTCCTTGTCATCAACTGTGACAGCAGCCCTGCAACAGGCACATAGTCAGGGAGCGACTCCCAGCACTCGGTCCGGCCCCGTGTCACTGTGCACCTCTGACGACAGTGACAATGCTCAACGGACCCCAAAGTCCCGATACAGAACCCGCAGCACACAGGAGCAGCAGCAGTCCAAGCGTACTAGGGTGCAGACACCATCCCCACATAAGAGTAAGGCCACCCCAGAGCGCAGAGAGAAAAGCCCATCAGGCGACAGCAAGGGCCACAAAGCAAAGAAACAAGCATCAGGTCACAGGCCTCACCTTCCTCCCCCGCCAAAGACTCCCCTCTCCCAAAGACGTCTCGCAGAGGCAAAATGACAGTTTCCACACCCACTGAGAAGGTGTTGCCTGCAAACATTACACAGGATGAGGGCCCCATGGATAATCCATCCTTGACCTCCACTCCCATCCCAAGCCCTGTGAAGCCAGCACGGGAGGACACTGTAGGGGGCAAAGCTGGTGGACAGAGGGAGGCAGGGCGGCGGCAAACACCAGGCAAGCGCACAGCGGGATCGAGCATGTCCCCAGAGGGAGGGTCAACATCCACACCAGAATCAGCTTTGGTAGTGGGGTCACCTGTTGTGTCTGCCCCAGTTCCCCTCAATCCCCAGACAGGGAAGCCTTTCAGGATCCCCAAGAAGTGGAGAGGCACCCCTCCACAATCTCCGGCACACACTGTGTCTCACCAGGGCATGAGTCCACCTCCCGGGCCACCACCCCACCTGGTCCAAGCAGCCCCCCAGCTCCCACAAGCACAGTTGGCTCTTCCACAGTTGTTACTCCCACTGCCCAGGGCAGCCCTCCAACTGACCCCAACACACAGTCAGCTCCAAGTCCGACAGACAGCCCCATCTGAGTGGTGGTCACCCTCACACACCTGTCTGTCCACAGGGGTGCGTGTGATGCCCATTGTCAGGCCCATTACTCTGTTGCTGGGCATGGCATGGTAGAGTTGCATACATTCCCTGTGTAGCTTCTGATGTCACTACTCTGCACAATGTCTTTGCATTTTTGTTCACTGCTGTTTGCCCCTTGCCTGTGCAGCTTCTCATGTACCTCACCTGCACTGTGTCCTGGCCACTGGCCTTGTTGTTCACTGCTGTTTGCCCCTTGCCTGTGCAGCTTCTCATGTACCTCACCTGCACTGTGTCCTGGCCACTGGCCTTGTTGTTCACTGCTGTTTGCCCCTTGCCTGTGCAGGATCTCATGTACCTCACCTGCACTTTGGACTGGCCACTGGCCTTGCTGTTCACTGCTGTTTGCCCCTTGCCTGTGCAGCTTCTCATGTACCTCATCTGCACAATGGACTGGCCACTGGCCTTGCTGTTCACTGCTGTTTTCCCCCTGCCTGTGCAGCTTCTCATGTACCTCACCTGCACTGTGTCCTGGCCACTGGCCTTGTTGTTCACTGCTGTTTGCCCCTTGCCTGTGCAGCTTCTCATGTACCTCACCTGTACTGTGTCCTGGCCACTGGCCTTGTTGTTCACTGCTGTTTGCCCCTTGCCTGTGCAGCTTCTCATGTACCTCACCTGCACTTTGGACTGGCCACTGGCCTTGTCGTTCACTGCTGTGTGCCCCCTGCCTGTGCATCTTCTCATGGACTTAATCTGCACATTGGACTAGCCACTGGCCTTGCTGTTCACTGCTGTTTGCCCCCTGCCTGTGCAGCTTCTCGTGTACCTCACCTGCACTGTGTCCTGGCCACTGGCCTTGTCGTTCACTGATGTGTGCCCCCTGCCTGTGCATCTTCTCATGGACTTAATCTGCACATTGGACTGGCCACTGGCCTTGCTGTTCACTGCTGTTTGCCCCTTGCCTGTGCAGCTTCTCATGTACCTCATCTGCACTTTGTACTGGTCACTGGCCTTGCTGTTCACTGCTGTTTGCCCCTTGCCTGTGCAGGATCTCATGTACCTCACCTGCACTTTGGACTGGCCACTGGCCTTGCTGTTCACTGCTGTTTGCCCCTTGCCTGTGCAGCTTCTGATGTAACTACTCTGCATATTGTACTTGCCTTGTGTTTCACTGCTGTTTGCCCCCTGCCTGTGCAGCTTCTCATGTAAATACTGTGCATATTGAAATGCCCACTGGCTTTGCTGTTGCCCAAATTTGTTGTCTCAATATGCAAATTGTGAATAAACACAGTTGGTCCTGCTGTGAGTTGTGTCAGTGTCCTTCCTGAATAAAGTTGTTTCTGTGTGTGCGTGGTTTACTGTGTCACATGCTCAGTATGCCACTTCAACATTGCCAATGGGTTGTCTCACATTTCATTTTTTTTGCAGGGGTGGGAGGCATTTCATTTGTACCTGACTGTGATACTTATGGGTGCAGTGCAGGTGGTTGGCAATGAATTCTTGTTGTCATCTTCCTTCTTTGCTCATGTTATCTATGGTGGACACATGTCAGGTTTGTGGGCAATGGCAGCACAGGGTGGGAGTTTGGGCACAGGCTTACAGGCAGGCAGGCCAGGGTCATGGGGTCTGTGTGAGCTTCCTTTCTGTGTGCCAATCAGTGTCGGTGTATGGACATCTTGTGGTGATGAGTTATCCAGGTCCCATGGCTTACTTCCAATGTGTGCACTTGGGTGGTGGAGAAGTGTATGGTGTGAAGGGGGTGACTTTGTTGTGACTGTGGATGTGTGTGCACCTGCATTGTCAACTACTGCCATGTGTCACCCTGGAGTGGTGTGCCTGTATGTGTACTTGTTGAGCCCTGTGGTTGTGTTTTGTGCACATGGCAGTATTGTGTGTTGCTGTTGTGGGAGGAGGTATGTGTGACATATCCTACTTGTGCTTGGCTGTCATGTAGTGTGTCACTGGGCCCTGTGTGTTGTGCAGCAGACATTCTCTTGTCCAGTATTTGGATGCCTATGTGTGGCTGGTCAGTGTTTGAGTTCAGGGCCTTCCTTACATCCCTGTGCCTATACATGGGTGTCCTTGCTGTCTCCAGGAGTTGTTGCATTGGGGTGACCGTGGTTTGTGTTGACTGACTGTGTCAGCCATGTGTGCTGTGATGGGCTGTGTGTGTTCTCACATGGGTCTTGTCTTGCATGAGCATCACGCATGCTTGATGGTTGTGTCACTGCCCTTCCATTTGTGGGCACCTCACTTTGGCTTTCCTATTAGTTGTCCTCCATTACTGCTGGCATGTGGTGTGTGTATGTAGCTGTGAGTCAGGGTGGTGTGTGTGTGTGTGACTTGTCAGGTAGTGTGTGCAGTGAAGTGTTTGGTCCTCATCTGTGTGTGTGTACATTTTGTGCCTGGCCTCAGTGTTCTTGGCTTGTGTGTGATGTTGTTGTGGTGTGTGTGTTGGCTGGGGCCTGGGCTTCTGTGCTATGTGTTCCTGTGCAAAGGGTCCTGCTGTGGCTGTATATGCAGTTGTTGGGACGTGGGGCATGGTGTGGCTGTAGTTGTGTGGTTGTTATGCAGGAGTGGCACTTGGGAGGCACATGTTGTATCCCTTCAGGGAGGTAGCTGGTGTGTTGTGGATGGAGTTGTGGCTCTGTGCGATTTGTACGGTGCCCTTGGCATGCGCTGGCCCTGGGCTCTGCGTTGTGTGCATGGTTTCATGCACACTGACTGCGGCGGTGACATGACCGGGACATTTATTCATGATGGCGGTATACGGGTGGGCAGTATGTGGCGATGTGTGTTTGTCACAGGTGGAACATGTGTGTGTGCAGTGATGGCTGTGTGCCTGTCCCCACAGGGGTGTGTGGTGTTCCCATGTGAAGTTTTTCCACCCTGGAGCTGTGTATTGTGTTACTTGCACTGTTGTGTCTGTACGTACCTGCGGAAGCGTCAGCGGCGGACGATGACTTGCAGGTGGTGTATCATGTACAGCACTGGGAAGGCGTGTAGGGCAGGATCCATCGTGGTGTGTCCCGGGTGTCTCTTTTCTGTCTCCGCTGTGGTGTCTCCGCCGTCTTTCGCTGTGCGGTTTCTCCGTCGCGTTCCGCTGCCATCCACGTTTCCGGCATCGTGATATCTTCGGCGTACGGGACGTCATTCCGCACGGCGGTATGTGGTGATTGGCTCACTCCGCCGCGGTGGCGGGCGCACTTTGATGGCGGTCGGCGTCGCACCGCAGCGGGCGGGAAATGGGCAATGTGTGGCCATCCTAATATGGCGGGCGTGAAGACCGCTGGCGGCGTGCGGTAAATGGGTGTTAACGCCACCGCCGGCACCGCGGTTGTGTCTCCGCCCGCCATGTAATAGGCCCCTATGTTTTGTGAATTCCAGCTGTTTTCCCAGTCTTTTCCAGCATTTTCAGTAGTTCCAAAAATCTGTGGTACTCAATGTTTATTTACCATTAAAAACAGAGAGACAACATTAATACAAAGTTTGCTTTTGTTATTGCATGTTTTTTGCCCAGATAGTACATGATATCAATGGAACTACAGTGTATTTGAGGTTCAGATTCATTTGTACAAATCTGAATTATTGTACTACACCATACAATACTTCTATAGTGATTCTTTAGTCGGTCTTTCCTTCCTATGTACACCCTTTTCTGTAAAAAGGTGCTCTCAACATAGGCACTGGGGCTGGGCAACGCCAAAGCAGCCACAATTCAAGTTGCTAACTTAGGCCACTAGTATAGCTTTACAGGCCAATACTGGTGTACCTGAAGATTGGGAATCTCAGGGTCAGGCTCTGCAACATATGTATTGGAATGGATGCATATGCCCTCAGAGTCATTGAAGGGGACAAATATGAAGCAGTACCTTTGAAAGTTCAGAGAAAAGTCCCCATTCAAAGAAGAGATCTAGAACGTGTGCTGAGCACCTCAGAGAGGCTTTTTTGATTTCAAATGCCATGGTTGCTGATGGGAGATTTCTATGCATCTTTGCAATCCATGTCTCATGCATTGTAAAATAACATTTTCAGAATTTCTCCTCAACATTTCTTTGTTTATCAAGTGGCAAACATTCAAACAATGAAGGTTGCAAAACCAGTCACTAAAAGTGTCCCCTAACCTACTCTCTAGCAGACATTTCATATCTCTATCAATTACTCAGAACACTTGGTAGACCAAGGTGTTTTTAGACTCTAGTTTATTTTTATTATGACCACTACAGCATTCATGGTTACCTGTAAAAATGTAAGAATGCAGTAAACTGTACTTTTTTAATATCACTTTAAATATGTGACAGAAGATACACACATTTCTTGCTCATGACATCATCACTGTGCAAAGTTTCTTTAAATGGTTGCCACATAGAAAGTATAACATTCATAGCCTCTAGCACTGAAATCTATTTGCTAAAGGGCACAGTTGAGAAGATTATTTCTTTATGCCACTCAAAAGCACAAAATGAGAAATATTTGTAGTTTATCTCACGTGCAAAACAAACATTGCACTAGATTGGAGTACAAAGTCAACAGCAGTTCTCGTTACATATGAAGACTGAAAAGCTGCTTTCAGGATACCATCTAGCAAGTGGCAAGGATCTTGTACATGGAAGCACTTCAGGTCAATTATTGATTTTGACAGGTTATCACACAACTTTTTCATGTACGTAGTCCAATCACTGCAAATACAAGTAATATCACTCCAATCTTTGTTCAACTTAGTAAGTAGTTTACATAGCAACACTCCAGGTCACACTGTATTGCATGTTTCCAATACATCTAGACTGCCATGATGGTCCGACGGATCCATTCGTCCTTTGTCCATCACAAGATGTGATCAGCACTGCCACCGCTGGGTCGCCATCCATCTCTAGAGTTTCATCAATGGTAAAAGAGAGCTTTTCATTGCCTTGGAGTAACTATGAAGTATGTTCATTGACTGTAAGAAACATCTCGTGTAGGTACTTTTCATACATTGGTATCAATTTTGTCAGAGTCTTGCCAGATGGTGCATGTTCCCGGAACAGATTCCCACTCAGTCGATCAGTTTGGTATAAACTGGCTCCAGATTGCAAAAGTGCAAATAAAATTCAGGTGGCACATTCTTTTCTTCCTCATATTTTCTTTTGAAGCATGTCATTGTCTCAGTGAGGGACATCTGACAAATGCATTTGCTATTTGGTGGGTCTTTTAATTTTAAGTGGATCTTTGCCTCAAGATCTACAGCAATTTGGTTTGCAGTCTCGCCAGTTATTATTGAACAGTCACTCACCAAAACTTGCAAATGCAATATCTTTTATTCATGTACCTCTTCTAAAGTGGAATCTTTGTTATCATGTACATGATCTTTTGCCATGCCCACTAATGCAGGAAGCTGCTATGTGCTTAGTGTGACCCAAAATGTGAAGTAATCCCTATCCCCAGGATTACCTTGCCTGAGGTGCAGCGGTAACCCCAGAAAATGTGCGAACCATCAAAATAACATGAATTCTGGTGATCCCTTGCGAGTACAGCTTGGTACTTCTTTTATGTGAGTAGTGCTCCTGTGCTCCAGGCAAGGTAATCCTTGTCATTACTTTGCTGGTGGAGAACATGGCGATGTAGCAAGCTGGGCCAGAAGGTGCTGTTGCTGGGCCAGAAGGTGCTGTTGCTGCCCCCATGCCATTCCTCACCACACCATTGGTGTGCCTGACTGCCCTACACCTGGTGCAGTTGCACCTGCTGCACATCAGAGTACACTGGAGTTCCCACAGGCTTTTTATTGGCTGTGTTAGTCCCATGATAGTTCCACAGTGCAAAAGAAAGAGAATAAAATACAACAAAACATATATCACATTACAATAGTATTGTAATTAAGATGAAAAATGCACAATTAAAAATGTGTGTCATAGTTAACTTTGAATATAATGCTAAACTTCATGTTAAGGAACCCTTTGAAATTCACTGAATAAGCCAAAAGTTAAAGGTACATTATAGTTAGGTAAAGAAAAAAGAATATAACTCACAATTTAAAAAACATATCTTTTCACTGAGAAAAACACCTAAAGGTTAAAGTGACATTATAGTTAGATAAAATATAACTCATTTTACATTGTTTTAAATGTAAAAAACACAGAACTGAAGCAGTTATAATTCACTGAGGTATGCTATGCTATGTTATGTTATGTTTTGTTATCTTATCTTATCTTATGTTATCTTACTCATATTTGTGGAGTGCACGTTCACCAGTTCGTTTCTTGGCACTTGGGTAATAGGAACTGATCAAGCTGCTGGAGGGGCTTTAGCCGTATACTTGTCTGAAAATCCATGTTTTAATAGTTGTCTGAATTTCATATAGCTGGGAGCTGTTACCTGGGAGGTAGCTATAACTTGCACCCCCACCATGCACTACTTATAACCTCACATATTACATCACTTATGACATGTTCAGTGACATTACAGGACACCGGGGATTTAGTTCCCTGTCCTAAAAGAAGTCAAAAAATGATACATTGTAGCAGAGTAGGGATACACTGCCCTCTTAGACCTTGTGGGGGGTCCCAGAGGGACCCATTGCCCCATGGGCCAAAAGCATTTTTTTTGCTGTGATCCCATCGTACACCTGTAGGAAAAACCAAAAAACCAAAATGGCAGCCACCATTTTCTAATAAAAAATAGTATGAAGCCTGGGGTGGGCCAGGTCCTGGGCGTCAGTGTATATAAAAGTGTGTGGACGTATGGTTGGGGCTCTCTCCCCATGCCAATTTATGCCCCTGGGAGCTCATCCCCAAGACCATTCACAGATTAAAGGGGAGGGAGATGCACGCCGCGCCCCCTGACTCTCACTGAGGCCCTGAGAACCCCATCCCCTGGGTCAATTGAAAATTAAATGAGAGGGGTGCATGCGGCCCCAACCTGACTTTTGACTGGCCTCGGGGACCCCATCCCCTGGGGCCACATTCTTTTTTAAGGAGAGGGAGGCAGGAGGCATGTAGCCCCCCCTCCCTGAACCTTGAAATGCCCTGGCGACCCCATCCCCAGGGGCTGCTGCACTTTGGTGTACCTGGGAACCCACTCCGGGGACACCATTTCCCTGCCTGCAAGAGTGTGGAGAAGGAAACTTATCTGATCTCACCAGTGGGAGCTTCAAAAAGACTCATGCCACATGGGAGCAGACATTTGTTTCCCTGCCCTCGCTCTTTTGAGCAGGGAAGCTCAGATTGCTCCTGCTGGCCTCTATTGGTTAGGGGAGGGGGCCGCATTCCTCCTCCCCTTAAAAGTAATACAGTCCTGGCGTCCCGGGTCCTGTGAAGTGTTGGGTAAGGGGGCCGCATGCCCCTCCCAAATATTTATTTAAAATACATTGCAAGCTCATGAAACCGGTAGGGCCACAGCGGCCCTGGGGCTTCCCCCACAGCCCCCACCAAAAAAAGGAATATGAATTTGAAAAAAAGAACTATGATAAATGAGAGGCAGGAGCCACTCATTTATTATTCACTGCTCCTATGAAGGAGCACAACATAATGCCCAAGTGCATTCTAAAATAGCATATTTTCATTCTTGTGGTGCCCCTAGAAGATTCAGTGGCACCACTAAGATTTTTTTTTTATGTCATTGGGGGGCTGCAGGGAGTGCATCAGCACTCTCAACTACATTAATATAGACAGTAAGTCTCCTGGGTCATTGAATCCATGACCCCGGGAGAACTTACCATATATTATTTTAAAGCACTCCGAGCTGGCTGGAGCTATATTCTCTTCAACTAGAGTTCAAGGCCATGATTGCATGTTGTAGGCTAAAGCATGTTAAAAGAAGGACTCAGAAGTATGTTGGCTTAATTTGAAAAAAATAAAATAAAAACAACATGTGTCTGAGTCTTTCTTTAAACACTTTACGTTAAAAAAACTAGAAATTCACTGATTACAGGGACATTATAGTTGGGAAATAGCATTTTAAAAACCTTAGAAATTCAGTAAAAAAACAAAAGTTACAGGGATGTTATAGTTAGGTTCAGATTGTATACACACAAAACCATAGAAATTCAGCAGTTATAGTTATAGTTTTCTCAAGTAACTACAACTCGTGCTCTAAGGTAACTATAACTTGTGCCCTTGCCATGCACTGCTAATTACCCCACATAATGTATCAGTCATGACTTCTTCTATTAGAACAAATGCCTATGGTTCACTTGGGATAGCATTAACCCATCAGTGTTTTTCGTCATAACATCTTAAATTGTTTGATGCAATTGATGCACTCCATGTGGTTTCAACAAGTATTTGGAATGCAAGCTTATATCTTAGCCCTCATGGCTGCAGTGAATTAATACCCTGGCTGCTCGCATTTTCTCAGGCAATTGGAAGAGTTGCTTTTTCGTGTTACAGCTCTACTAGTACTCTGGATTGGATCCTGCCCCAGGAGACCCCCATCAACCCGGGGGCACTACTGTTTGTAGGGGTCCGAGGACCCCATCCCTGAGACTCTGAAGCACTTACATGTGGTGGGCACTATTGTGGACCTCCACATTTTGAAGTGCCCTCCTGATCCACTTTAACTTGGGAGTGGGAACTTATTGCCCATGCACTCCTTGCCCACATGGAGTGGACAGGGAGCAGAAAGGTGCTGGCTCCCACTCTAACACCGACCATGCTTGTCAGGCAGAGAGCTGGATTGGCAGTGTGAGAGTGGGCTCCCCATGCTGCCATTAACTAAAAATAAAAAAATTAAATCTCCGAGCACCCTTGAAAGGAACAGGGAGCAAAAACTAAGAGAAATTAATAAGTTGTGGTCTCAGCGAATGTCAGTTTTTTTGTGTTACATTTCAACTGACATTTTCACCTGACTATAACATCACTTTAACCTTTTTTCAGTAAATACATACTGGCTATTTATAGTTTGGAGCATGTTTCAATTTTTTGCTTTCCTAATAACTTTAGTGCCATTTGACTAACTCTAGGTGGAGCTGGCATAGTCCCACTGAGTTGGAAAGAAACTCTGTGGAACTCCGCTGCCCTCCGCCCTCCCTAATGTAATTATAATTCAAAACAGGCACTTACCTGCTGTGGCTGCCTCCTCCTCACTATGGTCTCACTCTTCTTCCTCGTCCTCGCCGTCCTCATCGATGGAAACCCCTACGTTGTACGTCTTGCACGTGCACATGCGCACACGCAAGAGGTTCAACATGGGGGTTTCCATCGATGAGGACAGCGAGGACGAGGGAGGAGAGTGAGACCATGGAGAAGAAGGAGGCAGCCACAGCAGGTAAGTGCCTTTTTTAGGGATGGTGGAGGGGCCGACCAACTCTGCTCTGCCACGGAGTCGGAGTTTTGCCTGAACTCCGCGCTCTCAATGGAGCGCGGAGTAGGCAAAATTCCGTAAACTCCGCTGGCGGAGCGTAGTTACCCGCCCGGGCTTACATTTGACAAATCTTCACAAAACGTTGCAAAAATAAAAAAATTCCACATCAGCTCCTTCCTGGGATGTTTTAGGGTGACCTGTCAAGTGGAGCCAGAGAAAAAGGAGGGGGCCCCAAAATTCTCTTCCCCCATTCACTTTCCAATAGAAATTTAGACAGATACTACCCAAATAACTTACTGGATTTCTACCAAATTTGGCAGAAAGCTAGATCTTGGTCCTGAAAGTGTGCTTTTTGTGATTGTTATAAATTGGTTCAGTAGTTTCTGAGCAATTAAGGCTCCAAAACTTTGTATATTTCTTGCCATGGAGGATCCATGGAGCTGACAGATCTCGGGACGAGATCTGACTAGCTGCCATCACTTCAACAATGATGTGTGGGCAGCCATCTTGGGGCTTGGGACTCAGTCCTGAGTCCTAGGAATGTGGATACAAAAGATATAAGGGGGCAGGACAAAGATACTCTGCCCCCCTAACCCTGGGGAGGAGATCCCCTGGGGCAAAACAGGTACTTTTGGAAAATGCTGTCACAAATTCAAGATGGATCCATGAATCTGCTTTAAATTTCTGTAAAAAAAAAGCACAGCCTCTCAAACATTTAAAGAATGCCCCCCCCTGGGGTGGGATATGCCCAAAGAGGAGGCAGTGTATGTGATTTTTAAGGAGAGGGAGGCATGCGGCCCACCTCCCTGAGCCTATTCAGTCCTTGGGAACTCCATCCTCCAGGGCAACATCAACATAAAAGGGGAAGGGGACATGTGGCCCCCTCCTCAAACCTCGAGAAGGCATGGGGACCCTCGTCCCCAGGGCAGATTATATATTAAAGGGAGGTTGTTGCGCGGTCCCCCTCCCTAAGCCAATATCGGCCAAGGACCACATCCCTCGGGCCCGATACATAACAGTATCCCAGGAAGCCCACCCCAAGGACACTGTGGTTCCGTGCCTGGGAGAGTGTGGGTATACTTTGTTAAAAAAAAGCTGCCAGTGCCTTTGGCGAAAGCAAATAAAAGTTCCAGCTCCAGCCAGCACCCAATATGGTGGTGGCTGGGGAGCTGGCTGGGGCTGTGAGGGCTTTGGGGCTCCCTGTGCAACCCCTATCATGCACTGCATTGTGGGTGTCCTGGGTGGGCACCGGGACACCCACCTAAATTTTTTTTAAAAGGCCAGCTCTCACAAGGGGAGCCTGTGAGGGCTGCGAGTGCCCTAAGGTTCCCCACGTCACCCCCAACAAACGTTGAGCTGTGGGTGACCCTGGAGAGCACTGAGCACCCACTTAAATAATAAATACTGGTTCCCACCAGAATCCATATTGGGTGCTGCCTGCGGAGCTGGCTGGGGGCGTGGAGGCCCTGGGGCTCCCCCCACGGCAACCAAACATACTTTAAAATATGGGTGCCCCGGGAGGGTACTGGGACACCCACAAAAATATGCAAAAAACTGAATAATGAATGAGCAGAAGGACATGCTCATTTATTATTCACTGCACCTTGAAGGAGTGCTCCATAATGCCTTGCAAAGCTCTTTACACTTTGTTTAGCTTGGTGATGTCCCTAGAAGGGGCAGGGGCACCACCAAGCATTTTATTTAATGTTGTCAGGGGTTGCAGAGACTGCAGTAAGCCTCCTGGGTCATTAAAGCCATGACCCCTGAAGAACTAACTATATTTTTAAATAGCGCTCCTAGCTTGTGCTCTATGCTTTTCAGATGTGCATAGTCCTCTTGCGGTTGTTTTTATGATTGCATTTTGTGGGCTGAAAAATGTAAAAACAAGGACCTAGAGACGTGTTGATATTTTTTTAAGAAAACATTAAAAAAAACATTTAACTGAGTAACTATAACCCGTGCCCTCCCCATGCACTGCTAACTACCCCACATATTATATCCCTCATTAGATGATCTATGATATCATTGATAACATGACAGCAACATCTGAAATGACATAATTGATGACAAGACTTGCATTGCAGTGGCTTGAGTTATAGTTACTCTATGTCAGGAGTTGTAGTTACTTGAGACTTCTATAACTGGTGAATTTCAGTTGTTTTATTTTTTTTAAATGGTATGCTTTAACTAACATTTCCACCTGACTACAATGTCCCTTTAACCTTTGTTTTTAAAGTGAATAAATATATGCGCCCAAGCCCCTGTGGGCATGTACAGATGATTATGTGATGTAACAATACAAAGGGTGTCATTTTAAGTAAGGCAGTGATGGGCACCCACTGCATTTTTAAATGTGATATGGTCCTGGGCGATATTGTCTCTGGGGCCTTTTAATGGCCTGCAGAGGGGGGGGCCACACACCCCATCACAATAAAATGTAATGCAGGCATGAAAATGGTGTCCCAGGGGCTGATAATGGCTCAAATGTGCTCTTTATTTTTGCATTGCGTATTTGGAGTTTTTGGGCCTGATTCACAGAACTAACTTACGTCAAAAACGTAAAGTTAGTACTTTTTGGTATTCACAGAATACACTTACTCATTTTGGTATTCACAGAATGAACTTACTCATTTTGGTATTCACAGAAGTTAGTAGTCCTAACTTTAGGACTCCTAAATGCCTTCTGTGAATACCTGAAAGTCTTAAAGTTAGGATTTTTCTCAGTTTAGGAGTAGTAAAGTTAGGACTCCTAACTTTAGGACTCCTAAATGCCATCTGTGAATACCGAAAGTCTTAAAGTTAGGATTTTTCTCAGTTTAGGAGTAGTAAAGTTAGGACTCCTAACTTTAGGACTCCTAAATGCTTTCTGTGAATACCGAAAGTCTTAAAGTTAGGATTTTTCTCAGTTTAGAAGTAGTAAAATTAGGACTCCTAACTTTACTACTCCTAAACTGAGAAAAATCCTAACTTTAAGACTTTCGGTATTCACAGAAGGCATTTAGGAGTCCTAAAGTTAGGACTACTAACTTCTGTGAATACCGAAATGAGTAAGTTCATTCTGTGAATACCAAAATGAGTAAGTGTATTCTGTGAATACCAAAAAGTACTAACTTTACGTTTTTGACGTAAGTTAGTTCTGTGAATCAGGCCCTTTGTCTTTATAGTCAATATTTTTGAAGTCTGTTTAGTTTAATGGAGTTCTTAGACCAACAGTACAACACAATGAGCCTCAAACGACGGTACTGTTAAAGATTTTTCTGAAGTGCAATTTTGGGTGACAAATTATTTGTGAGAATTAGTAATTTTCATGATGCAAATTACCGTAACTGATGAACTGATGATTTTACATTTGAAACTATATGAGTATCTCAATTAGAAGTGTGATAAATAATGTAATATAGTTTTGCCACATTGTCATGCAAGATACCGTTATTTACAATTGATGCAGTTTCTGACGTTCTGCTCATATTGCTCTTGCTCATTCCCTCTCTCCTCACAGTTTCCTCGGAACACAATGACATAAATAGTTTGTAGTACTGGAAAGCATGTATTGTGAATGAAACTTTCCATTGTGCACCTGATGTATCATTTTTAAGGATTTCCACTGGAAGTTCCAATGTAGGCAAGCAGAAGAACATGAATCTATGGACTATTGAGAAAACAAAAATGGCATTGGGTTGTATGGCTCCGTAGCGCAGTTGCTGAGGAAGAAAGCAGTAGATTTCTCTTACCTTCAGAAGTGGGTTGCTGTTAATCAATCAATCAATCAGAACATTTATAGAGTGCGCTACTCACCCTTGAGGGTCTCAAAGCGCTAGAGGGGAGGGATGAAGCAGCTACTGATCGAACAGCCAGGTCTTAAGAAGTCTCCTGAAGGTCAGCAGGTCCTGGGTCTGTCGCAGGTGGATCGGGAGGGTGTTCCAAGTCTTGGCGGCAAGGTGGGAGAATGATCTGCCACCGGTGGTCGTTCGGCGGATGCGTGGGATGGTGGCGAGGGCGAGGTCTGCGGAGCGAAGCTGGCGGCTCGGGGTGTAGAAGGAGAGTCGTTCGTTGAGGTATGCTGGTCCGGTGTTGTGGAGTGCTTTGTGGGCGTGGGTGAGGAGCTTGAAGGTGATCCTCTTGTTGACCGGGAGCCAGTGCAGGTCTCTCAGGTGGGCGGTGATGTGGCTGTGGTGGGGGATTCCGAGGATGAGGCGTGCGGAGGCGTTTTGTATGCGTTGGAGTCTTTTCTGGAGTTTGGCCGTGGTTTCCGCGTAGAGGGCGTTGCCGTAGTCCAGCCTGCTGCTGACGAGGGCTTGGGTGACCGTCCTTCTGGTGTCGGTGGGGATCCATCTGTAGATCTTGCGGAGCATGCGGAGGGTGTTGAAGCAGGAGGAGGAGACAGCGTTGACTTGCTGGGTCATGGAGAGCGTTGAGTCCAGGATGAAACCCAGGTTGCGTGCTTGGTTGGTGGGTGTCGGGGCAGCTCCCAACATGGCTGGCCACCAGGAGTTGTCCCATGCGGAGGGGGTGGAGCCAAGGATGAGGACTTCCGTCTTGTCAGAGTTCAGTTTCAGACGGCTGGTCTTCATCCACTCTGCGACGGCCTTCATTCCCTCGTGGAGGTTGGATTTGGCGGTGGGCGGGTCCTTGGTGAGGGAGAGGATTAGCTGGGTGTCATCGGTGTACGAGATGATGTTGAGGTGATGTGCTCGGACGATGTTGGTGAGCGGTGCCATGTAGATGTTGAAAAGGGTCGGGCTGAGGGATGATCCTTGGGGTACGCCGCAGGTGATCGTGGTGGCTTCGGTTCTGAATGGGGGGAGACGGACTCTCTGGGTTCTGCCGGTGAGGAAGGAGGTGATCCAGTTCAGGGTCTTTCACGGATCCCTGTGTCGTGGAGGCGTGTGCATAGGGTGTGGTGGCAGACGGTGTCGAAGACGGCCGAGAGGTCCAGGAGGATAAGGGCCGCGGTTTCGCCGTTGTCCAGTAGGGTCCTGATGTCGTCTGTGGCGGCGATGAGGGCGGTTTCGGTGCTGTGGTTGCTGCAGAAGCCGGATTGGGTGGAGTCCAGGATGTTGTTCTCCTCCAGGAAGTGGGTTAGTTGTCTGTTGACGGTCTTCTCAATGACTTTCGCTGGGAACGGGAGCAGGGAGATGGGTCGAAAGTTCTTGAGGTCCTTTGGGTCCGCCTTAGGTTTCTTGAGAAGGGCGTTGATCTCGGCGTGTTTCCAGCTCTCACGGAAAGGTGGCGGTCTCGAAGGAGCTGTTGATGATCTTTCGGAGTTGGGGTGCGATGATGGAGCTTGCTTTGTTGAAGATGTGGTGGGGGCAGGGGTCGGAAGGAGAGCCGGAGTGGATGGTGTTCATGATTTTGATGGTGTCTTCGTCGTTGACGTGGTTCCAGGAGCGTAGGAGGTTGGTGTGTTCGGTGGGTGTTGAGTCGGGTGTGTCGGCGTCTGTCGTCGGTGTCTGGGTGTCGAAGCTGTTGTGGATGTATGCGATCTTGCGGTGGAAGAAGGTAGAAAGGGAGTCGCAGAGTTCTTGCGACGGCTGGATGTCATTCGTGCTGGAGCTGGGGGAGGCGAGTTCTTTCACGATGCTGAAGAGCTCTTTGCTGTTGTGTGCGTTGTAGTCGATGCGTTCCTTGAAGGAGGTCCTTTTGGCGGATCGGATGAGTTGGTGATGTTTGCGTCTGGCGTTCTTGAGGGCTGCGTGGTTGTCTGGTGTCTGGTCTTGGGGCCACTGCTTCTCGATTCTTCGGCAGGTTTGTTTGGAAGTCTGGAGGTCGGCGTTGAACCAGATGGCTCTCGTGTCGGTGCGCCTGTTAGAGGGTTTCTTGATTGGGGCGAGGGTGTTGGCGCAGTCGTTGATCCATTGTCTGAAGTTGTGGGCTGCTGCGCTGGTGTCAGAGGGCTCGGATGGAGGGTCTCGGGCGAGGGTGGTGAGGAGCTGGTCTAGGTGACTTTGTTCCAGCTGCGGTTTGGGATTCGTTGCAGTTGGATGTGTTTGGTGTGTTTCTCGAAAGAGAAGTGGATGCAGTGGTGGTCGGTCCAGTGGAGTTCGGTGGTGTGGCTGAAGGTGATGTGGTTGCTGGCAGAGAAGATGGGGTCGAGCGTGTGTCCGGCGAAGTGGGTGGGCGTTGTGACGAGCTGTTTGAGTCCGAAGTTGGCTAGGTTGTCGATCAGGGTTGTGGAGTTGCTGTCGTTGGGGTTCTCGAGGTGGAAGTTCAGGTCTCCGAGGAGGATGTAGTCTGTGGAGGCGAGGGCGTGCATGCTGATGAGGTCGGCGATGGAGTCGCTGAACTGTGGTCGGGGTCACGGGGGTCTTTAGACAAGGGTTCCTCTGAGGGTGGTGTTGTGATCGACGTGGATCTGGAAGTGTAGGTGTTCGGCCATGCTGAGGGAGTCTTCGATGTTGGTTGAAATTCTGATGGTGTTCCTGTGGACGATGGCGATTGAGAACCTTTCAATGTTAAGAAATAGTTTTGGTTAGCCAATGTGACTTAACTATGACTGTACCATGCTGAATTTGCAGTTTTATTAATTAATATGCATATAGTGTGTATAAAAAAAGCCTTATTTGGAGGGGTCGGTAGCAACTTTCTATTTTCCTCGCAAGAATCTGTCTAATTATTCTGACATTTTTTCACTAGAATGTTGTTAGGATCCTTCATGTGTTTGGTTCCGCTGTGATTTGTGATTTTGTATTTCTGCATTTTGAGTTTCCAAGACAATCTATGCATTCCTCTATAATGTTTTATTAACAATTTTGTAATAAATCTTTTAACCTTAATTCTGATCTAGAACTCAATTCTTGAGTAGCCCCAGTTTCTAATTATGAATTTACTTTAAAGTTTGGGGTACTGATGGGGAGGGTAGTCTCTTATCACTTGATTAATGAGAAAAATAATGGGGCTGAACTGCCTAAGGTAAAGTTTGGGGTTCATTTAATATCGGGATTCAGGGGATTATTGGGGTTTAGCTCCCACACTACCAAACATTTGACATTGAAAAATGTGCATGCAGCCTTGCCCCTAACACAGGAAAGGAATCAACTTTCAATTAATCAATCAATCAATCACGGCATTTATAGAGCGCGCTACTCACCCGGGAGGGTCTCAAGGCGCTGGGGGAGGGGGTAAGTTACTGCTCGAACAGCCAGGTCTTGAGCTGCTTCCTGAAGGAGAGATGGTCCTGGGTTCGCCGAAGGTGAGTGGGGAGGGAGTTCCAGGTCTTGGCTGCCAGGTAGGAGAAGGATCTTCCTCCGGCGGTGGTTCTGCGGATGCGTGGTACGGTGGCGAGGGCGTGGCTGGTTGATCGTAGCTGGCGTGTGGGCGTGTAGAAGGTCATGCGGTCGTTGAGGTACTTTGGGCCCAGGTCGTGGAGGGCCTTGTGTGCGTGGGTGAGGAGTCTGAACGTGATTCTCTTGCTGACGGGGAGCCAGTGCAGGTCTTTCAGGTGCACGGTGATGTGGCTGTGTCGGGGGATGTCCAGGATGAGTCGTGCGGAGGCGTTCTGGATGCGCTGGAGTCTCTTTTGAAGTTTGGCTGTGGTTCCGGCGTAGAGGGTGTTCCCATAGTCCAGTCGGCTGGTGACGAGTGCCTGGGTGACGGTCTTCCTGGTTTCAGTGGGGATCCATCTGAAGATCTTGCGGAGCATGCGCAGGGTGTTGAAGCATGAAGATGAGACGGCGTTGACTTGTCTGGTCATCGACAGGGAGGAGTCCAGGATGAAGCCCAGGTTGCGTGCGTGGTCCGTTGGCTTGGGCGCGGTGCCCAGGGCCGGGGGCCACCAGGAGTCGTCCCAGGCGGAGGGTGATGAGCCCAGGATGAGGACTTCCGTCTTATCTGAGTTCAGTTTAAGGCGGCTGTTCCTCATCCAGTCGGCGACGTCTCTCATCCCGTCGTGTAGGTTGGCTCTGGCGGTGGTGGGGTCGTTGGTGAGGGAGAGGATCAGCTGGGTGTCGTCGGCGTAGGAGATGATGTTGAGGTTGTGTCGGCGTGCGATGGCTGCGAGGGGGCTCATGTAGACGTTGAAGAGGGTTGGGCTGAGTGAGGATCCTTGTGGAACGCCGCAGATGACTTCGGTGGCTTCGGATCTGAACGGGGGAGGCGGACTCTCTGGGTTCTTCCGGCGAGGAACGAGATGATCCATTCCAGTGCTTTCTCTCGGATTCCGATGTTGCTGAGGCGCTTCACTAGGGTGCGGTGGCAGACGGTGTCGAACGCCGCAGAGAGGTCCAAGAGGATGAGGGCAGCTGTTTCCCCGTTGTCGGTTAGGGTTCTGATGTCGTCGGTGGCTGCGATAAGGGCGGTCTCGGTGCTGTGGTTGGCCCGAAACCCGGACTGCGAGGGGTCGAGGATCCATTCGTCTCGAGGAAGGCGGCAAGCTGTCTGTTGACGGTCTTCTCGATGACTTTGGCCGGAAACGGAAGGAGCGAGATGGGACGGTAGTTCTTGAGGTCGGTGGGGTCCGCCGTTGGTTTCTTCAGGAGGGCGGTAAGCTCGGCGTGCTTCCAGCTCTCCGGGAAGGTGGCGGTGTGGAAGGAGGAGTTGATGATGTCCCGGAGATGGGGTGCGATGGTGGCGTCGGCTTTGTTGAAGACGTGGTGTGGGCAGGGGTCGGTTGGTGATCCGGAGTGGATGGAGTTCATCGTGCGGGTGGTGTCTTCGGTGCTGATCGGGGTCCAGTTGCAGAGGGTGGTGGTGGCGGGCGTTGGTTCGGCGGTAGGGTGCGTTGTTTGTGCGTCGAAGCTGTTGTGTATGTCGGTGATCTTGCGGTGGAAGAACGCGGAGAGTGAGTTGCAGAGGTCTTGCGAGGGGGTGATGTCGTTGTTTCCGGCGCTGGGGTTGGAGAACTCTTTGACGATGCTGAAAAGTTCCTTGCTGTCATGGGCGTTGTTGTCCAGTCGTTCTTTGAGTGCCGACTTCTTGGTGGCACGGATCAGCTGGTGGTGTTTGCGGGTGGCGTGCTTGAGGGCGGTCCTGTTGTCTGTGGTCTGGTCGAGTCGCCAGGTTTTCTCGAGAGTGCGGCAGTTCTTCTTGGATTCCTTGAGTTCGTTGGTGAACCAAGGGGTTTTCTTGCTTCCGGGTCTGCTGGGAGGGTTTTTTAGTGGTGCGAGGTCGTCGGCGCAGGCGGTCAGCCACTTGGCGAGGTTGCTGGCTGCTTCGTTTGGGTCCGTTGTGTTGGTGGGTGTGTTCTGGCTGAGGGAGGCGGTGAGCTGCTCGGCGGTGATCTTGCTCCAGCTCCGGCGGGGAGCCTGTTGCGGGTGGTGGTGGGTCGCAGTCTTTCTGAAGCTGAAGTGGACGCAGCTGTGGTCGGTCCAGTGGAGTCCGGTGGCGTGGCTGAAGGAGATGTGCTTGCTGGACGAGAAGACGGGGTCAAGCTCTTTAAACACAAAAATAGAAGAGAGAAAAACATAGGTAGCAGTAAGTGCGGTAAGCCCCCCCCCCCCAAAAAAAAAAAAACCCAGGAAGATGCCATCAATCCTGTTACAGCTGCTCAAGGTTCTTGGCATCCAGAAAAAGGACTTTCCATGTTCAATAAGACAAACTTAGCATGCTAGCAATGGCACACCAGGGCCCAATATCTAACTGTAATTCTTTTTATTTAATTTATCAGCCCATGCCTTTGGATTGCTAAATCACAGAGAGTTATTTCTCTAAAACTGATAGATTCTTATTGCACGATATGACACAGAAAATGGTTCTGATTAATTGAGATCACAGTATTACTCCAAGCCCATACAGTTTTTGTTAGTCTTTTATGTCGAAATGCCTTATGAAAGTTATGATCTGATTTAACAAAGGTTATTTAATAATAGTGATAGAAAATTCAGAATATGACACCCCATTCCTCTTTCTTTGTGGAGAATATTGAAGTTTAAATATTAGGGTAAAATTTGATAATTTCCCAGTCCAATACAGAACTGATACCCACAATGTGCAGAACGAAAAGTCAGCCATAGTAATTTCTGGAGATTCATTGGATATGCTCTGTCAAGCCATGCTATATCTACCATTTAGTTTATACCATTTGCTGGACTTGGCCCTTTCAGCAGGGTCACCCCCAGACTTTTTGCATTCACTTCTCTCTTTTTACTGAATTAGTTTTTGTTCGCCTTAGGGCTTGTGCACTTTACCACTGCTAACCAGTGCTAAAGGTCTTGTACTCTACTCTAAACACAGTAACATTGGGTTATACCCAACTGGCATATTTAATTTACTTATAAGTCTGTAATAAATTGGCACTACATTTGCCTAGAGTCTGTAAATGAAATGCTACTAGTGGGCCTTCAGCACTGGCTGTGCCATCCACTTAAGTAGCACTTTAAATATGTCTCAGGCCTGCCATTGCTGAGCTGGTGTGTGCAGTTTTAAACTGCCATTTCGACCTGACAAATTAAACCTTTTGCCAGACCCAAACCTTCCTTTTTAATACATGTAAGTCACCCACAGGGTAGGCCCTGGACTGCCTAGAGGAAAGAGTCAATGTATGCAAAAGGTAGGACATGCCCTTTTAAGTTTTACATGACCTGGTAGTGAAAACCTCTTAAATTAGTTTTTTTTCACTACTGCAAGGCCTATCGCTCCCATAGGATTACATTGGAGTTTCCTTTTCACATTTTATAAGTGATAACTTTTGTTTGTGAATAGGTAGAAATGTCATGTGTGATCTCTAAATAATTGTAATGTATATTACTCTTTATTGGGAAAGCCGCATTTTAAGTTACAATTCTGAAAATGCAACTTTTAGAAAGTTGGCATTGTTTTCCCCTAACCGTTTGGTGCCTGTGGCTGGTGTCCTGGGTCAAATGACATGGTGTTGGTGGCAGTTGGCCTTTCTGTAGTTCTCCCAGACAGTATCACAAAGGGTGGTGCGGATGTTGGCAGGATGGACCATCCTCCAGAAATGGGAGGGGTGGAGCTGTCACCTACCACACTTGCACTTCAAAGGCACTGCCCCAGAACACTCACAAAGTACTTCACACTCATCTATTGTGAACCCAAACCCAGTGGTGCTAGGGCAGGGAGGCAGGAAATTCCAGAACCAGATGTGGGGGTAAGTCTAGAAGTTTCTTCCACTTCAAAGCTGGCACAATGTAATAAAAATAGGACTGTTAGACCCATTTTTCAGTACATTCTGGGACATGTGGATACTACAGAAGAAGGACTGCTCTGCTGCCTGAGGCCTACTACAGAAGAAGGACTTCCCTGCTGCCTGAGGCCTGCCCTGCTGTCTGAGAAGGAAGGCTGGACCGTCTCTATTCATCCGAGGCTACCTGAGTGACTTCAAGGGTCAGCTGACTGACCTCCTGTTTTGAGCTACAGGGACACAACAAGATCTAGATGCCTCCCTGCAACTGACCAGCTGACCTGCTACATAGGACCTGCCTGGAATTGCAAATGGACCTGCCTGATTCCTGAAGGCCTCTGCTGGAGTGAGTTCCTGATCAACAAGTGGAACCTCCCCAGACCCTCTGCTCTTGGCTCCCATGAGAGCGAGTTCCTCCAGACCTAACTGAAGATTCCAACCAAATTGCTGCGAAGCCCCGCAATGCCTCGCTGCACAGCAGCCAGCCTCATAGGAATCAATGTCGAGTGATGCAAAGACCTGCAATGGTTCACACCATAGCTGCCAGCTTCATCGAAACCGAAGCTGAGTGATACAAAGCCTCACTGCACAGCTCATCAGAATTGACGCAGAGTGAAAAAAAGCCCTGCAAAGCCTCGCCGCATAGCTTCATCAGAACTAACCCAGACATGTAAAGCCTTGAAAAGCAACACAGTGCACACAATGCACCAAGGATATAAGGTGCAAACCTCAATGGGCCAAACTTGGTCCTCTGCCCGGCCTGATCACCATTGTGATTGGCCTGACCAGATATCATCAGTTGGTGATTTGTTTCTTTTGGTGCCACTTTGATCTACTCTAAATCTTTAAAACTGCATATCTCCAATCCTACTGATTTGATATTTTGTCGTTTTGACCTGATTTTATTTATTACATTTTACTATATCTTTCTAAATTGGTGTGGAATTTTTTTTGTGTTGTGTTTTCACTTTAATTCTGTTTGTGTGCTGCTTAAATACTTTACTCATTGCCTCTAAATTACGCCTGACTGATTTTGTGCCAAGGTACCAGAAGGTTAAGCACAGGATAATTTAGTGAATGTTTGTAGTTCACCCCGACAAGGATTGTGGCTGTTGCTTGTGAAGCACTCAAATCTCCTCCACCAACAACCCAATTTCTCACAAATAGGCTTTGTATTATTAAATCCACTGAAACCCAAAAGTGCTTTTTACACTAATAAAAACGGTTATTTGTGAATGGGAGTTAAATATACATATGCAAGGGCCTTTGTAAATCGGACTCCGGTTATTTAATCTACCACTTCAAATAAAGCAGATTAAATGAAAAGCACCATTGACAATTCACGAGATAAATGTGAGACTGGCCTTTTGAATACTGTACCCATTGATGAGAATCTACGGTATTGCCTCACACATTAGCACTTGTTTTCCAATGATTAACTGTTGCATCAAAAACGTTTAAATAATGCCCAAGACAATGTTATATAGTTCACAGTTGTATTACAAGGAACATTGGTGACTCTCTGTGGAATTTATTACCGTGACTATTCATTAATATAAGTTGTATGTACAATTATCGAGGGAATGGGCAATTCGCAGCAGGCAAAGAAAGCAATTGTTGCAAATGATGTTAATAGAGATGACACAAACAAAGTCACACCTTTGTGCTCTAATGGGTGGTATTTGCAAAGTGGTGGGATGATGATTAAAAACTGTTTATTCACTCTGACATTGTGATTCCCAGAACAATATAGTCCACAGTGTAATGCCTCACACCATCCTTGTTGTGACCTTATGTTACCCCATGTAGTACTCCAAAACGCCTTATCCAGGCAATGTGAGACCAGCCAATTAAAGTGGGCCAAGCCAGGAAGTGCGACTGACCAGTGTTTGGTAAGTAAACACTACCCAGTTATACCGCAGTGCCATCCAGTATCTCTTCAACCTGACATAGCGCCCTTCCAGGTCAGCTTGCACTGTGATAGAATGGAAGGGACCGTCGGTCGGATCCAGATGCACCCCTGTAGCATAACAGGAGTAACCAGTACCATAACATTAGTCCCTCCAGCATATCTGGAGTTTAGTATCTTCCACCTTAGCAAGGTAGGTTTCTTGCAAAAATGCTATGTGTACCCCTGCCTCCTCAGGTACTGATGCACCGAATACCGCTTTCTTACTGTGTGCATGCCACGGATGTTCCAAGTCATCAGAGATAGTTCACCCATTTGGTAGAGTGGCGGGACTGAAAGGGGGGTAAGAAGGATCTGCAATGCACGCTGTGCCATCCTGGGGTATCCAATTTAGTGGAACACATAGTAGGCTCAGCAACTTGAACATCCCAACTCCCAAACCCAGGGCAGCACAGCAGCATCTGGTTGCCCAAACAAGAAACACATCAGTTCTGTGGCGTGAAACCGTATGTTTGGTGCCCTGCAGGCCCTATATGCCGCATTGTGGTGAGGCAGGGGTACGAGAATGGCAACCTGACCCCATGTCATTGCAGTTGAGCCTGGCCGGAAAGGCGGGGCTAGGGAGCCCCCAACAGGAGGCGATGATAACATAAACCAGCCCAAGAGTTAATCTCCAAGAATGTAAAATTCCTTGGTCATAGTTGGAGGTGGCGATGTTGAGTGTCAATGAAAAGTACAGAGATGCCAGGGGGGTCGCACCTCCAAGAGGAGTAGGGGGGCATGTCAGTCCCCGCCATAGTTCCTGAAGATCGCTGAGAGTGTCCTTCTGATACCATACCATGCAGGATGAGAATAATGCCCCCAATGCACTTAAGGGCGCTGTCTCAAAGGTTCTTAGTCCTCCCATCCAGGTTAGAATAGTGAACATGGGCGCTGGTTAGATCATATCTTCAGTCGTTTGGGGTAGGAATAGGACAGATGACATTTTGATTTGAGATTTTCTCTCACATGTGTCTGAGCAGGCAATGGGGAGCTAGATATACTAGGAGCCAGTCTGTGCAAGGACAATCTGCGGTGTGGCCCACACCTATTCCTAGGAGGCCTTTGGCTTTTTCTCAGTGGTGCTGAATCACTTGCCACAGGCAAGTCGTGTCTCCGTTGTTCAGCCCAATCCCAGGTGTCCCTGGGCTTCATAATGAAGTAGGATTTCTCATTTGCAAGCATTTTCAGCCTTGTGGGGAACAACAGAGAGTACTTGAGTCCAGCATCTCTCAATTTGCGCTTCACTTCCATGAACGATGCCTATTTTCCCGGAACCACAAAAGGTGTAGTGCACAAAGAGTAGAATCTGTGTTTTCATAGGTGATTTGACCCAGTCTTCTGGTGGCTTGCAGTAGCTCTGAAATTCAGTATCTTAGCCACCACAAGTCTCGAAGGGGTGACAGGTGGGGGCCTCCGGATGGGAACTCTGTGCTCGCTCCAAGATGAAATGTGGAAAAAGACTACCTGGTGCCACTTGGGGAGAGACCCTGGTCTCGAAGAAGGTGGTCGGGTGATTGCCCTTTGCACCCTGTGGAAAGCCTATGATGCAGACATAATTGCGCCAAGATATGCCTTCAATGTCCTCCAGCTTTCCTACCAGGAGTCAAATCTTGTTGGGCAGGTCCTCGACCTTCTGGTTGAGGGTTTCATTGTGAGGTAGTAGGTCGTGTATAATGGATTTTATTTGCTTCACTCTTTGTTAGAGCTTGCGTTGGTCTTCTTGCAAGTATAACATCTCCAGTTCCACAGCGTTGACTCTGCCCCCAAAATCTAGTCAGATAAGTTTTAAGATTGTGTCTAGCTTTGCTGCCATAGAGTCTGTCACAGCCATGGATGAAGTTGAGGTTGGCATGAGGGAAGTGGAATCTGTCTCGTCTGCATTACATAACCCCTCTGTGGTGGGTGCCACAAGGTGGGGGGACTCCACCTTTTTGTCATACCATCTTCTGTGACCCCCAGAGCTCCTGTCGCAGCACATGGTGGAGAATATACCCTGGCGTGTCCTGACATCAACAGAGGTCCGCCGTACCAAAGCACTACCCTCTATGTTTGACCAGGCTGAGGAGGCACAAGCAGCCTCACAATGCGCCCCAGAGTTTGCAGCCCCAGGGGGTAGCTCCACTTAGGCTCAGGGGGCATGATGAGTGGCATCAATAATTTATTTGCGACCCTATTGCATGCCCTCCGACACGGTCAGTCAGTCATAAATGTTTATTCGGATTTAAAAATAAATCCATAAAAGCAAATCAAAAGGAAGACAACTATTACTCACTTTACAAAACCACAAACGTAAATTTGAGTGAAACCAATAGCAGAACATACAATTGTTAAAAGTTATAAAAATACAGCTTCGGATAAAACCAATTAAAAGGTAACTCCCAAAACTATTTTTGTACAAGAGTGCAAAGTACAAACAAGCAAAATAGATTATTCAGTCAAAGCTGATAGTCCTCATACCAATTTAGCACCACTACTACACTGATTAAATAAATGATTTGGTTCTAATAGTGGAAGGAGAATAGCACAAACTTAACAGAAAAAGATCTAGATGTCTTAGACAAATCAATAAAGTGCAAAAGAGTTTGTCCATGTAAATGCTCTTGATCTTAAGAGCCATGCCGCTTTCAAGCAGTACTAAAGTGCAGAGTCTTCATGGTGCTCATACAAGCCCATAAAAACGTAGCAACTGAACAACATATAAAAGGATCTGGGAGAGATTTTAAAAAGTAAAGTGCTACTCGAGATTGTTTAAAATTACAACTTTTTAAAATTGGGATAATGTGCCTTGCTCAAGCAGATTTGTAAAAAACGCAAAATAAGACAATGTGGAGATCG
This sequence comes from Calotriton arnoldi, assembly GCA_963921515.1. Lineage (NCBI taxonomy): Eukaryota > Metazoa > Chordata > Amphibia > Caudata > Salamandridae > Calotriton > Calotriton arnoldi. The sequence continues at coordinate 229,332 of CAWUFW010011958.1, read as the reverse complement.
GACTGCTTTGATACCATGTCGCAAGGGCAGGCTGATAGGTCGGAATGGGTATACTTATTAGCGGGAAAACCCAGCATCAAGGGGATTAAATTCATTCAAAATCTGATTAAAATGTGTCTGTGCTGGGAATTGTTAGTGAATCCTAGATAAGAATACCCTCCCTCTAAAATTGGGGGTATTTGTTGGTACAGAATGACCAGTTTCTTTAGACGGTTAGATTCATAACGGTCAAAGGTGACCTTTTTCAAATAGGAGGTCTTGAGTTCAAGCTTAGAGATTTTCTGGCAAACACTAGGGTCCTCAAACAATTTCTTATGCCCTATGTCAGTTAGGGTCTTTTCCACATAATGTAGCCATGCTATTTTGTGCCAATTATCTAATCTAAGGCAGTTTTTTATAATCAGTTGAGTTAGGCTCACCAGGTCCCTATGCCATATCGAATGCCATAACATAATTTGTGCTAGCTTAATACTGTCAGTCAAGTCAAGAATACTTTATTTGACTCAAAAAAAGAGCCATACAAGATTGCACATACATGTTTTCATTTAAGAGACAGCAAATTCAGCAGGGAGGATACCCTGGCCCCGAGCAGTTAGTTCATTGTCTGCCACCACACCTGCTGCACTCTCGGCAGGTCCCTACATGGTACACAGGCCCCATGCATCCTCTGGTCATCCCTCCACGGGCAGCGCAGAATCTACCACTCAGCTCTGCAGGGTGGGGCTTCCAGTCTTCGATGGGCTGTTGCTCAAAGACTCTGGGACAAGGCCCATGTCAGCCGGACAGCTGTGTCTGTAACAGGTGTGTCTCAGGCTACCCAAGGCCCAATTGTGGTCTGCAGGAGTTTTTTTCAAGTCTTCTTGGCCCCTTCCAGCCCGATTCCAATGGCCAATGCTACTCCACCGTCTCCTTTAGTGGATGGTGCACCTGGATGGCCAGAAAATGTCAAATTTTGGCCCCGCACTAGAGCGCTATCAAATTGCATCACCCATCTTGCGGTGCCAGGCCACGTCCCCTCAGAAGTCTCTGTTTGTTGTTGAACAGGATCTAGGCATGATTTTAGGCTGACTGTTATGGAGAAGAAGTCAGCTATCCCAAGCGGGTCATTCTGTTCAAAGTTTTTACCTTCTCATTTAGGGTCTGATGAGGTGTTTGGCGGACAGGCTACTCTGTCACAAACGTGATAGATATACCACCCACCTTATTGCAAGTGGCACTGGGTATGAAGCACCAAACTCTAAATAATGCCTATAGTCTTTTTTATGAATGTCAAAATCCTCCAGTGTAGCAAGGTTACAAGTTGTATCAAACAAAGTTATCTCGAAGTCAGATAGACATTGGTTATGACAGGAATATTTCTGAGTGGAAAAATTCAAATTTCATGCGTGCCAAAGTCCTCATTTTGATCGGAAACTTTTTGCATCTGCACCCTGTTTAGCTTTATGCCTTCAAACGTAGGGCCTGATTTAGAGCTTGACAGATGGGTTACTCCGTCACAGATGTGACGGACATCCCATCCACCATATTGCAAGTTTCATAGGATATAATGGAATTGTAATATGGCAGATGGAATATCCATTGTGTTTCTGACGGAGTAACCTATCCAGCAAACTTCAAATCAGGCCCTTAATCCCTTTTTTGGAGCTCAAGAGACTTCAGCAGGGCAAGCTTGGAAGTTGTGTCTCACCAAGTTGTCTAGAATCAGACACCTTTAAGATCAGCGCCCACTAAAACTCCAGGGGTCTTGGAAGTCAAACATTTTCTAAGACCCAGCTTTTCAGACATTCTGAAGCTGTTCTTCCTGGCCTCTTCTAAGGCTTCCAGGACCTCAGGGACAGCACATACGAGCCAGGACTCACCACAGAAGAGGCCAATAGCAGTGCAGGTCTAGTTTCCATTCCTACTTATCAGCTGGTCACTCCAGCAAAAGCCTCTTGCAGCTTGTTGTATCCCTATAACCACACAGGAGGACATCCAACTAGTTCTTGGAGTCTACTGCTCAGTCCTGGATCCAAGTGGGAGCAGGTTCATTCTCTAAGGTCTCTACACCGGTTCAAACAGCAGATCCAATCCCTTATTGTTCTTCCACTTGTCCAGATGTGTACTGATGAGCTGAAGGGGAAGTGCCACTTTTGTAGTATTACCTAGCCAGTGAGTGGAGGTGACCCCAGAATACTCCCTAACCAATGAGATAAAATTTCCCAGGAACAAATCTTCCCACATTTGCAGCACATCTTGTTTGCCATGTTGCAAACCATCCCATAGTGCATTATTCTGAGTAAAATCCAACATGGCAGAGCCCGTGGAGGTGGCTTGTGTGCCAGTCAGGGGTGTATCAAGGGAAATGAGCAAATATTGCCAGGAGACCCTAACAAAGGCTTTCTCTGCGTCTAGCAGAATCAAAGCCATAGGGCACCTGCCACATGGGCAGCATCAAAAAGAGCTATTACCTGCCGGGTATGGGCTGTTGTCCCACTCCCGGTAATAAACCTGTGTTGTCTTCCTGAGACCACCTTGCCGATTACCTGAGACAGACGAGTAGCCAAGATTTTTTAGTAGACCATTGATCAAGGTTATCGGTCGATAAGAGCCGAGTTCGAAAAGCGACATATCTTTTTTAGGAAAAGCAATTATTTTAGCCATAGACCAGAATATCATTGGGGCTGATCCCATTATAAATTTGTACAAAGAGGTTGGGTAAACATCCTCTAAGCCTGGTTGAGAAAACCCTGTGAAGTCTCGGTGGGTATACTGTCGATACCGTTCGTTTATTTTTATTTTTTTTTTAGTTTTATATAGCGCTAACTAGACCTGAGAAATCGGGTACCAGAGCACTTTACATGAGCACCAGTTTCGTTACAGATGGACACATTCATTTTTGTTAGGCACGGGCAGATTAAGTAATTTGCCCAGAATCACAGGATGCTGAGCATCGTTGCCGAAACTCGAACCCGGTTCCCCATTTACGAGGTCGACCGCTCTAGCCGTAAGGCTACATCCTCTCCCCAAGATGGAAGACTAGCCAAAGCCAACACAATTTTCTCACACATTGGTGGCCCCTCCAGAGTTTCTTGCTCTTCTGCACTCAATTTGTCCACTGGAATTGTATTCAAATAGCAAAGTATATCAGATTAATCTCCTTTGGCACTATCCATATAAAAATATACCTTTGAAATGCTGCCCTAATACCAGTGGGATCTGATACCATGCCCAGTGTCGGATCTCTTATCTCCTGTACCTCACTTTGTACAGTTTTTATTCTGCTTCTAATAGCTAGGTGAGTCCAATCTGTTTGCTGCATTCATATGCTTTTTCTCTCCAAACAATAAGTTTATCCGCAACTTTTTTTGCAGCTATCTCAACGCTACCCCAATTGTACTTCCGCTAACTCAACTCCCTGCCGAGTAGCCATGACTAATTTCTCTTCCTCCAAAGCTAAAAACTGCGTACAGATCGCTCAATCTTTGCTTCTCTTTCCTCCTCGAATCAGCATAAATTTCAGAGTCTCTCCACGTATCCCTGTCTTAAGTGTGTCCCAAACTACCCCTAATTGGACGCTCCCTACGTTTTCTTTCAAAAAGGTTGGTATCCACTTATTCATATGCACATGATACTCTTTATTAACTAAGAGACCACGTTCAAAACTCCACTGAGCACTTTTTCTGTCTAATCCTCCACTCTTTATCCCCAGGAATAAAGGGTTATGGTCAGACATAACCCGTGGATAACTTTCAATATTACATTTGTGCATAAAAACTCGTGAACCAAAGAAAGAAATCCAACCGGGCATGAGATTTATGAGGAGCCGAATAAAAGGTAAACCCATGCTCAGTGGATCTCCTAACCTGCCACACATGCACAAGGCTGTGATCTTGACAAAGTCCCCTCAAAGACTGAAATACTTTAAGTTTTCTCCCTGTATATATGTAATGACCCTCCAGAGACAAATTCCTAAGGCAGGTTAATGTTCCGATCCCCACACAGAATAATCGTTAAAGGCCAAAGTACCAGCTCATTCGAGAGCCAGTTGAATAATCCAGGTTCTTCTGAAATATGCCCATAGACAGACCATACAGTAAACATTTTTGTAGCGGATTGTAATTGTGCAATAACCCACCTACCATGATTGTCTACCCATACTTGGTTAAATTGATTACATGAGTTGTGAGCTAAAATTGCAACTCCACAAAAACGTGTCCCTTTTAACGGCCCCCCAATAACCTTAAACCCCATGGAATCAAGCAGCTGTCGTTGTGACACCTCAATGTGAGTCTCTTGAAGGCATACTATATTAGCATGCAAAATCTGAAGCTTCAATGCAACTCTTGTCTTTTTCCACCGTCGTTCAAACTGCAAATATTAATCGTTGTGATTCTTAGCTTAACCATAACCAGATTTACACTCTTTCTTCATGAAGCTCATAGACACATGAGAGGCCCTACAAAAGACTACCTTGTCCCCATTAGAACAAATCTCATCTGCTTTTCTCCACCTATATGTGAAGCATCCCCCACTTACCCACCCACCCCACACCCTTCTGCCTCCACCATCCCTGCACCCTCCAAGAAAATGAGCAGTCAGACCCCATGCCTGATTGATGACACCAAAGTGATACCCCCGCCGCCTGCTCCCCTCCACCTCCAATCCCTAAATGAAAACATCTTTAAACAAGAGAAACAAACATTAATCCAACTTTTGCCCAATACACAGACATCAAAATCCCACCACCTCCTTCGATCATGATAACCTCGTTCTTCAACCAACCTCAAGGAGAGAAGGAGAAAAAGGGTAAGTCTACAACCTTGCATACCCTATTAACCAGATGCAGTGGGGCACCCACCTGCAAGCTCTTTTCAATATTCCTGGGCTTATAACTCAGAAGTAAAACTATGAGTATGCCCGTTGAATAAAATGTTTAACCTCGCAGGATTTTGCAAATATTCTTCAGCCCCAATTTTCTGAAAGGGGGTAAAGGGCTGCCGCAGCTGCCACTGCCGCTCCACAGTGGTGTGAGCAAAATCCTGCCTAGCAAAAAAGGTGATCCCCTCATGTTCTCCTTTTGCATTGGGATGGGCCAAATCAAAGATTACTTCTTGTAGCAAAAAGTTCTCAAAATATATAAGATTAGCATGGGCCTCTCTTGTATGTTAGACTGGTGTTTCTTCATCATTAGAAGAAATTGATGAGCGCGTTCCACCTCCACCTCCACCTCCCAATTCCTATTATTCAGTTCTGGAAATGCACCTTTCAAGAGAGTTACCATAAAAGCTCTGATATCCTTCCCCTCCAACCCTTCCTGGATCCCCAAGAATCTTAAATTGTTTCTGCGTTGTCTATTTTCTTGATCTTCTATCTTCCATAACACATCCAACATCATTGCTTCTTTTTTTTTTTTTCTTTTTTTTTCGTTTTTATCTCACCAAAGACTTTGGCAGTTTTGACAAGTCGGCTTATGCATTGCTGGGCGCCCCTCGACTCACTACTTTCGTCTGGACCCCCACGGCCTTCCTCTCGATCCTGAGGACTGGTGTAATCATTGGACGCGCCCACAAAGCCAGAGATCTTAACAGGTTATCAGGCGCAGGCGGCGACCCCAGATTAACAGGGAGACCAGATGTTATCACACATTTCCAATACACCTTCTTGCTCTAAACAAGCCATGCGCAGTGCCACTTTTAGCCAGCTTTCTCTGTTAGGGGGAGACGGATCTTTCCATCTAATACATATCTCCCTCCTAGCCAGGATCACAAGGTAGAGAAGCAAACCAATATGGGTCTGTGGGAGCAGCCCTTTTACATAATTATTTATACCAAAAATCACCAGGTGGAGATTCATCTCTATATGCGTTTGAAAAATGGCTGTCAGGGAGTCCCCCACGTTTTTCCAAAATAGGCCTAGTTCTGCACATTCAAAAAACATATGAATGTCATCCGCACTACTAAGAGAACACCTCGGGCATACTGGAGTGGGAACAGGTGCAAATTTGGCTATTTTGGCCGGGGTGTAATAAAGCCTGTTTAATACAAAAAAGTGATTTTTCTTTAGCCTAGCAGGCTTGATATATTTATACAGTAACTTAAAGGAGATTTCAAAAACATTTTCTATATCCTGGGCAAGTGGGGAAGAATTCCATGCCGATGACTGAGGGGGAACCTCATGATCCTCTGCTTCAAGAAGGCTTAAGTACCACAGAGATATTTCTTTCTTCCTTGGGCGTGAGTCTTGAAATAACTGCTCAAGTTCCCAGTTCCCTGCTGTTTCTCGAGCTTCCGCCTCATGCCATGATCTTAACTGGAGGTACTTAAACCTGGAGAATGAGGGACCGATCTTATCTTGCAATATCTCCCAAGGGAGAACCCCATCTGAGTCCACCAGATCCGACCACCTCTCCAAACCTGCTCTTCTAATCGGAATCGCCAAGCTGTCACCCAGGCAGGGGGCGGTCCCCGGGGAATCCCAAATTGGTGCAAAGGCGGAGAAATAACCTATACCCCAAATACGTCTTAATTTGTGCCAAATCATCAGAGCGGCTTTCAAAACCTTGAGACGTACACGCTTGAAGAATCTGGGTGTCCCAAATTTGTATAAGAACCCCCCTTGCCCACTGCCACCCTCTACTAAGGCCAATTCGCCCAAAAGCCTACCCCACGTAGTTTCCTCAGGAGTAGACAACAGCATCCTTATACCCTTAAATTGAAAAACCAGTAAGTACCAATTAATATCTGGAAGTGCCAAACCACCTTTTAAAAGTTTCCTTCTTAGTTTTTTCCAAGATAGCCTTGCACTTTTCTGTCCCCATATAAAACTACCAATTTTGCCCTGAATCTTACTAATATTTTTCTGAGGAAAAGTAAGAGGCACCGCGCTAAAAAGGAAGGTTAGTTTAGGTAATACTGACATCTTTACCAGGTTGACCCTCCCATAGATCGTCAAAGGGAGGTTTTTCCACCTGGCAAAGAGATAGTCAATATCTTTTTCGATTTTCCTCAGATTAATCTGGGGAATTTCATTCAGGTCCTTAACAATTTTTATCCCTAGATACCTGAATTCTCTACTTATAGGGCCTTGACTATACACTGTGTTCCAACACATAACCTCGGTTTTAGCCGAGTTGGCGAGATATCCTGAGATCAAACCAAACTCCCTCAACAAGATTTCAAGCCGCGGAATGGAGATATCAGGGTCACCGGTATAGATTATTACATCGTCCGCATACAAGGCGATTTTGCACTGATAATTTTGCGATTTAAAAGGGCTTATGATGTTATCCAGCCTAATCGCCTGCGCAAGGGGCTCAATATAGATATTGAATAGAAGGGGAGATAGAGGGCACCCCTGTCTTGTTCCTCTCTGGATTGCAAAGCTTGGAGTCAGGGAGCCATTTAGCAAAATCTTCGCCGAAGCCCCAGAATAACAGTTCTTTAAAGTCTGCACAAAGATTGGGCCCATACCCATGACCTCCAACACCCCCCAAAGATATCTCCAACACACACAATCGAAGGCCTTAGCGGCGTCTAAGGCCACTACTGCCAGGGGATCCCCCCTAATTTCAGCAAGATCGATGTTGCCAATAAGTAATTGTGTTTGTTCCTGGATGACTCTCCCGACCATAAAGCCTTTCTGGTCGGTGTTAATCAGGCTTGGTGCCAATTTTGCCAATCTCCCTGCCAGAATACTCATAAAAATCTTATAATCAGCATTCAGCAGGGAGATTGGACGGTAGGAGTCAGCCATCAGGGGATCCTTACCTGGCTTCAGTATTAAAACAATCGTGGCCTCCTTCCAAGATCTGGGGATCACCCCAGCAGAGTTATAGACTAAATTGAATAGGGTATGGAGTATAGGCAGGAGTTCGTCAAGTAACAGTTTATAAACTTTATTAGGAAGGGCATCAAGGCCCGCCGCCTTCTTATTTGTTGCCCTCTTTGTTTGGTCCCTAATCTCCTCCATGGATATGGGTGAGTCTAAAAGATCTCTGGCAGATTCTGTAAGAGCAGGTAAAAACTTATCCCTTAGCCACAAACTTATTGAATCCTGTGAGGGATCAATATTCTCCTTATACAAATTCGAAAAGAGGGACAAAAGGCAATTCTGCATTTCTGCGGGCTTGCTGGATTTAGTTCCAACACTATCGATAATAAGTTCATTAATGGTGTTTTTTGCCCGATCTATCCTTGCCTTCATAGCCAGTAAGGCCCCTGCTCTTTCCCCATACTCAAAATTTTCCATATTACGAACTTGCCACTGAGCTTTGCATTTCAGATCCAGAAGGATCCTTAGGTCCTGCCTAACCTCCTCGAGTCTCTTCTCTATCTGTGCCAGTTTTCCTAGACTCTCCTGAGGAGTATGACTCCTTTCTTCTTCAAGAGCAGAGATTCTGCCCTCCAAGGTCTGTAATTCTAAAGCTTTACTCCTATTCTTGGAGCTTATTAGGCTGCGTAAAACCCCTCTCAAATTTGCTTTGTAGGCATCCCACACAAACTCTATTAAAGTAGAGCCTAAATTTAAAAAAAAAATTCCAGAGAAGACTTTTTAATTGCCTGAATGATTCCAGAATCAGATAACATTATCCTGTTCAAGGTCCACCTTGATTGTAGAGAGGTGTTATTCATAGAATATAAAAACAAAAGAGGAGCATGGTCCGAAAGATGGCTCGGAAGTACAGATATACTGACAACATTATCTGTGATCTCTCTATTTATCAGGACATAATCTATTCTGGAAGAATGATGATATTTTTTACAATGAAATGTAAAACCATCTACACTCCCCATCTTGGCTCTCCATAAATCTACCAAGTTAATATTGGATAGTAAGTTTTTCATGACCCTGCGAGACTGCGGGGACCCTTTAGCGTGGCTCACATTGGATCGATCCTTTACCGGGTCAAGCCGAACATTAAAATCCCCTCCTATTATTAGGGGGATTTGCCATTATTAAGTTGTCCTGAAGCTTGACCAGAAAGGATGGATCATCCGTATTAGGGCCGTAAAAAGATGAACAAGTCATCTCCTCCCCTCAAAGTCTAGCTGAGCGATGATCCATCTACCTGTTTGGTCTGTCTGGACTGATTTTATCCTGCAAGTAATTCCTTTCTTTACCAGAATTGCCACCCCGCGAAAATTTAATAATTGCTGAGAGTGACAATAACATTGTATCCAGGGGATTTTAGAAAAGATAGTTTCAGACTCCATTTTGTTTAAATGAGTTTCTTGCAACAAACATACCTGAGCTGGTGACGGCTCTAAATATTTAAAAATCAATCTTTGTCTCCTTGGACATCTCAGGCCGTTCAGGTTCCAGTAGATAAATTGAATGTTTCGACCCCCCTTCATTTTACTTTTCCGCAGCTTGAATACCTTTTGCCGAGGTTTTGAAGGAGTTCTCTAATTAGGCCAAGAAAAACGGAATCTGCTTTACTTAACCTGTGAGATGAGGGATATTTTTTACCTATTTTGCCCCCACCCTGTACCTCACCCTGTGCTCCCCCACCTCTATCCCCGCCCACCCTGAGCCCCCATGACCCCCCAGTCCCCTACTACCCTGAGGAACCCTACCTTCCAATAGGCAAACGCCTATTCGGGCCCTTCCCCTCAAGGCTATATGAAATTACATAGAAACTACTGAAAACTAGCGGTAGGAAGCCAAGTTCTCGGGATGACCTCTGCGTCCCTCCCCTACGACCCTCCCTGTTTCTCTAGCTGAATTTTTGCTATGAGTGTATCTGCTTCATTTGTCGTCCGGATCATGTGCATATGGTTGTTCCACATAACTCGCAATGTGGCGGGGAACCTTAGTTGGGCCTTTGCCCCTAAGCTGTTTAGTTCTGCCAATCTTTTGCCCAATTCCCACTGTCTCTCAGCCGTTAAGTGGGAGATGTTGGATCTGATGGAGAAATAAAAGGGAGACAAGTCAGTGAAAGGAGAAGATAAAACCCCTTCTTTAAGAGCTGTGGAGAGGATCTGTTCTTTAATTGAATATGATAAAAAATTAACCAGGATTTTTCGGGGTTTCTGCCTACCCGGATTCCTTTTAAAGGGGTCTCTATGCACCCTCTGGATTTCATGATTTAGATCCACGTTGGGGAGACTCTTAAGAACTGTGCCTTTCAATAATGAGATCAGAAACCCCTTTATGTCCTCTCCCTCCATTGCTTCTGGGATATTTAAAAATTTCAGATTATTTTTTCTTGAATGGTTCTCCAATCTTTCAAGATAATCTTTAAGCTCCTTATTTTGGATAGCTAATTTCTCCAGCTGAAAAGAAGTGGACTCAATTGCACTCTTCATCCTGGGGATTTCCTCTTCGATTACCTCAGTTCTTGCAGTGACTTCTTCTAGCTTCTTAGCAAGTATCTCGCATAAGGATCGAATAGCCGCCTGATTTGCCTCAGAGACTGAAAACCTATTCGCCAGCTCTGCTTGATTTGCCTCTGAAACAGTAAATCTGCTTGCCATTTCATCTTTCAGGGCCAAGAGGATGTCTGCCAGGGAGTGAGAATTCGGTATGGATGTGTTCTGAATTTTCAGAGGAAGGGGGATAGATTTTTACTACACAGATCAATAGAGCCACTAAGATCTTCCGTCTGCCCCTTACGCAACTCTTCAGCTCGCTCTGACCCAACCTTCTCAGGGTTTTCTAGCCTATCCCTGCCTTCCCCATCCTTTTGTTCCTGAGCTCTTCCCAACTCCTCCCTCTGGTCTGGAACTAATTTTAAATCAGACTCCTTCTGTTGGCCTAACACAGAATATCTGTTAGAAAGGGTTATGGCCGAGTGTACCTCCAGCTCCGAACTGGTTGTTATGATGAGATCTGCAGATTTCGCTAGATCAGCAGAGTTCAGCAGGATGGTTTTATCCTGGAGTCCATTATGTTCAGACTGGTTAACCCCCGATGTCTTCATTTTTGAGGTCGTGAGGGTGGACGAGGGTGCTGAAGACAACACCGAAACCGTAGTGGGGACAGAGGTGGGCTCAGAGCTAGACCCGGACATGGCTTCGGAAGCCCCTTCTGCTCCGGGAAGAGAAGAGAACAGAGGCGGTACTTTCACTGAAGAGAGGGACATAACCTGATAAAAGGTTTTCAGTGACGGGGTGATTTTAGACTTAGTACAAGCCGCTTTCTTATCCCGAACTTTCGCCTTGCCTCTTTGGGATTTGGATTTCACTGGAGTTATAGATGAGCCAGTGCCCCCCGCCTGTTTACTCTGTTTTGCCGATATTTTTACTTCCGCCACTGGGGGGGATACTCGCTGTGGTAAAATTGGGTGAGTAATCAGGTTGTTAGATGCCAAATAGGCCGCCCTTGCCCGCAATGAGTATCTTGTTAATTTGGGGGAGATGATCCCTCTTGAGGTGCAGCCCCCCTCTCCATACAGTCCGGAAAAGCCTCACAAAGAATACCACCCTTCTCGGTAGTCCGTGCACCCTCTCTAAAGTTGGGGTATAAGAATTTACTTTCTAACTTGATAATACCCGGCAGTGGTTTACCTGCTGAAAAAGTACATTCAGGCAATATAACAACTGAGGCGCTGCACAGAAACCCAGCCTCCCCTACCTGCTCCGGGGAGGAATGGGCAGTTTCCAGGCTATACGCTCTCCCTCCCGTACAGCACAACAACAGGGGAAGAAGCTCGCTTCGTCTCCACTCGCTTGCGGCGACCCCCCACCTCCAGCCTGATTTCCGTACAACTGAACCGCGCTCGCCGACGCCGACTCCAACACAGCCTGGGGGAGCTGGAAAGACTAGCGCATCAACCGCCACAACCACTGCCTGGCTCTGCGAGGACTCCCCTCGCATGTCAATTGCGGAAAGTGAAGAGCCTCATGGAGACGCCGCGGCCCAGGAAAGAAGAGGTATGAAATCAAATTAAACTGAAATCCGGATTTTGAAAGAATATACTTCCATCGATGGAGGGTAGTTACGGGAGGTCATCCGAGCCTCGGGATCCCACCGCGATTAGGAGCCTGAGGAGGTGCACCCGCGGCTGTTCAAGCGGCGGCCGCCATGTTCCTCTCTCGTTCCCAACATCATTGCTTCTTGTGATGACTTCTGAGTTTTTAATGCATTAATCTCAGTCTCAAGGCTCTCAGTCCATCCCTACACCATTGTAATCCTTTCTGCAATGTTTGAGCAGGTTTTGTTTACCTTTCTTACTGCTCCCTGCAGTTTTTTTTAAGCCAGACGAGCATGCTGGCTTTTGCTCTGGGAATCTTCCTGCAGTTGCTTAATTGATTGAAGAATTACTGCTAGCTATGCCTCTACTGTTCCATACTGCCCGGTTACTTCTAGTACTCTTTAGTTCCTCATTCCCTATGGGGGGGTCCCTCCCTCTGCTGATTCCACTGCCTGGGCCACATCTTGTGTTTTGTTAAAGGCAGCAGACTGTGCCCCTCCTGTGAGCAGATAGTCCTCTGGAGCGCTACTATTCTCACTCAGAATCACCTCCATTCCTTCACCAATCGCTACAGCTGGGAAGAACACCTGATCTTTACCACTGAATTGACTGCTTCCTTGCATCCTCCCATTATTGCAGGCTCCATACTAGCTGAGCTCACCACCACCACCTCAGTCTTTGACCCTCTTGTACTGGTAGTGGAAAATAATTTGCAATCAGAGGCTGGGAAGTCCCTGGATGACCATTTAGTGAGCCCCTGACTGGCCGTTATAAGGCTTTCTTTAAGGCTTGCACCCCGGCCTCAGCTTTTGCCTTAATGATGGTCTCTTCTCCTTCTTTTCCCCCGCCTTTCTGTCCTTACCAGGTTTGCAGCTTGCAGACATCGGAGGAGGGGCGGTAATCAAGTTTGAAGTCACAGGCCGTTTAACCCCCGGCATCTTACATGATGAGCGTATCACCAGTGTCAGGAAGAAAAGCCTAGTAAGCTGGGCAAAGCTCTGCACCGCTTTGATTACAGCTGTAAGCAGAAAATCGTTCAGCACGCTCCGGCTACCATGTGTCTGAGCATGTTTCCTCCAATAATTTCAGCAGAGACGCACACTGCATTTCACTGTCGTTCTGCATCCAGTGCTGACTCCACAGCACATGCCCTGATAAGGCCCTAATCAGAACAGGCTAGAGAGGTGAAAGGAAGGTGGCAGGAGATGCGGTGTATCACTAGAGCACCATATTGCTCGGGAAAAAAATGAGGACCCTATGGTTTTGATTCTGCTAGATGCAGAGAAAGCCTTTGATAAGGTCTCCTGGCAATATTTGTGGGTAGCAATGCAGAGCGTAGGCATCGGGCCAGGATATTGCCGGGCCGCTAAGGCGTTGTATAATAATCCAGCAGCCAGTGTATGTGTAGCAGGAGATCTAGCAGAGTCTTTCGGGATTTTGAGGTGGACAAGGCAAGGTTGTCGTTGTTCTCCATTATTGTTTATTATTTACATTGACCCCTTTATACGTAGCCTGGAGAATAATACGGAAATTTGTCCAATGCAGTTTCAGGAATGGGATACTAAGACCTTGGCATACGTTGACGAGACAGCAATAGTGACCCCTTATTCGATGGTGGCACTTAAAGTGGTAGAATAGGAGGCTGCCAGATTTGGGAACATATCAGGATTTTCAATAAATCATGATAAGCTATTCATTTTTATTAATGATAAGATCTCGATGTTGGATGATCGGGTTGTAAAAAGCGCAGTATATTTAGGAGTTAGTATCTCATCAGCCGTTGATGAAATAGTGAAGGATAATTTCAACCCTCTTGTTGGGAAGGCCAAAAAAGATCTGAACAGGTTACATAATTAGCATTTATCCTTAGTGCGGAGATGCAATATAATAAAAATGATTCATTTCCCTATTATTCTTAATTTTTAAGGGCTATATATTTGGAGATCGAGAGTCAATGGCTTAAGAAATTAGAAAATATTATCTGTCGGTTTCTTTGGGCCTATGCGAAACCTAGAAGAGTCCTTAATTTCTTATGTTGCCACGGGAGAGAGATGGGTGGGCTCTCCCTAATCTTAAACTGTATTATTGGGCTACCACTCTGCATCATAGTCGTATTTTGCTAGAGGAGATGAGGGTGGGGATCGTATTCCCATCCCCTTCGAATTGTTAATTGGTACTGAAGCCTGAGGGTGTCTGTGGTGGCAGCTTGACTTTAGCTATTTTAAAGAGTACGTTTTAAGACTCTACAATGTACTTTTAAAGTCTGGTCAGCTGCTTGCAGGCTGATGAAGATTGGTCAATTTAATTTTTATATGCCGATTTGGAAGATTAGGAATTTGCAGATATTTTTCAGGATCAATATCTCTCTCATTAGAATAGCATTGGGCTTAGCAGGTTGGATATTTTTTTCTCTTTTACTGGGATCGCTTCTTTTGAAGAACTCAAAGTCGACTTTAAGGTTGGCCAAAGTGACTTTTTTAAGTATCTTCATGTTCTGGACTTTCTGAGGCAGAAAAGGGGGGGGTCCAACAGGTTTTTACAGAGTTGACTTGTTGGATTTACTTATTGGTAAAAAATAAAGGGGCATATTAGCAAGCCTCAGCGATGAACGCGCTTAGCGCGTTTTGCACTAACGCCAGCTATCGCAGGAAATTATCGCCAGGCTAGCGCTGTATCAACAACGCTTAGCGCTTTGGCGATAATATTCCCAGCGATAGCCGGCAATAGGGGGGTGACATCGCTGGAAAACCAGCGATAATCCAGCAGAATTGGAGATGAGTTTGCTGATAGGGCCCTGTGGCCTCAACCCTAGAATCCACCTCCAATAGTACACATAGGGTAGTCAAGAAAATACCAGACGTTAGGATCCAGCGTTAATGGGCATTAGCGCAACTATTATCGGCGCTTTGCGGCTCTGGGGCATCCTTGTAAATATCGCGATGCTGTGTCAGCGATGTTTTACATGGATTCTATGTGAGGAACGCCTACTTTGCATCTAATTAGCGATGCAAGGCGAGGCGTTCGGAAAACGGCAGCTAACATGCGCTAATGCATGTTAGCGCCGCCTTGATGATTGTGCGATATTTGAATCGCCGCTTTTTCGGCGCTATGTGCCGAAAAAGCGGCGATATGTGTCTTGATATGCCCCAAAGTGTAATTGGGGTAAATTAATCCTGACTCCTTTTATGAAAGATGATTTGGATAGACAAGCCCAGAGGTGGCAGGAGAAACTGGTAGTACCAGAGGAGACCTTTTTGAAATCTATCTCACTTGTGCAAACAGCTTTACTGTCGACAAGGCTACAAGTGCAACATTATAAAACCTGTTTTCATCTTTACTACCCCACTAGCAGGATTGCTAAATAGGGGGATGGTAAAGGGGCACGATGTCCTCGGTATCAGTTGCACGGTGCTGATATAGTACATATGTTTGCTGCGTATGATACCTTGTCGATTGTGAAAGAGGAGCTATGGAGATTTTTTAATTATAATTTGAAGTTAAAGGTCACCCTAACCCCGGAGATAATTGTAGATTATTTTTCAATTGTGAATTGCCTCTGCCTAGTTAGATCTGAATCCACCAATAATTCATTAATGGATGGCTCAGCTGTTGGTGGTACACAACCTGGAAAAGGCGGAACATTCAAGGAGACATGTTCGGTCCCGGAAAAAAGGGTTCAGAAGGTGGGCCCCTTTGACTAACTGAGCAGGACTTTGCACATTGTACTTTAAACTGTTCAGGTGCAATTTTTTGTCTTCAATAAAATGTATTGGTTTCAATATGAAGTTCCCAGTTTTATTATTATTCCCCTTTAGCGATCCGCTTGAGGCAATATTGATTGTAATCTGATAAAAGTATTTGCGATTGCCACCTTATGTGTAGGGAGGGTGGAATGGGTGGGGGCTGGTTTGGTTAGGGTTGTTGTTTTAATTTTTATCTAGAAAATTTTGCAATAAAAATAATAAAAAATAAAAATTTAAAAAAAGGAAACGAGTAATCCCTTCCCTCTTGAATGCCTCCTTACAGGAAGCAACGGTTCCCTCAGAGTGAAAACACGCAATGGTGCGCCCTCTTCTGAAGAAGGCAAATGCTGACCATGATCAGCTCTCAAACTACCGACCTATCTCACTGCTTCCGGCCTTCTCTAAGATTCTAGAAAGGCATATTAATTCTCAGCTAACTCAGTTAGTCGAGTCACTAAAATTTTTACACCCATCTCAGTTGGGTTTTAGAGCCTGCTTTTCGACTGAAACTACCCTTCTTGGAGTCACAGAAAGGCTGCGCCACCACTTAGACTCTGGAGATACGGTGGCCCTCATACTGCTTGATTTGAGCGCAGCCTTTGACACAGTGTCTCACACCGTGTTAGTGAGAGCCTTACGTTCTTTGGGTATTACTGGGCCAGCACTTAACTGGCTTATCTCTTTTCAAACGGATCGGACATTACAGGTTTTCTCCTCAACGGCCAGTTCTGATATTCACTCCTCTCCTTATGGGGTACCCCAGATCTCGAATCTTAGCCCGCTATTATTCAATGTTTATGTCAGACCTCTGGCCGACATTGCAGAGGAGGCTGGGTTGTCCCTGTTCTCCTATGCTGATGACACCCAGATTATATTCTCTCTCTCTATGGAGAGGGTGTCTGTGACATCTGCTCTCCAGGTGGGGTTGAGTAAAATTGCTTCCTGGATGCAGGCCAATTTTCTCAGACTCAATGGAGAGAAAACAGAGGTTCTGATTCTGGGGAGGAATAAAGACCTTTGGGGTCCCCAACATTGGCCTATTGAAATGGGTGCTCTTCCTGCCAAGTTCTCCTGCCAAGTTCATAACTTAGGCTTCATCATTGATGATTTATTATCTATGAGACAGCAAGCCGTGAAGATGGCTGCAACATGTTTCACCATCCTAAAATGGCTCAAAAAGATTATCTGGATGTTGCCCAGTCCTACCCAGAGAACCGTGGTCCAGGCTCTTGTTACTTCTAGACTGGACTACGGCAACATTCTTTATCTGGGGACAAACAAGGATGTGACACGTAAGCTGCAGGTGGTGCAGAATTCTGCCGCCAGACTGATTTGTCAAGTTCACAGAGCTGCCTCTATCTCTGGCTCTCTGCGTGACCTTCATTGGCTCAGGGTAGAGAACCGTATTAAGTTCAAAGCCCTGAGATATATGTTTAAAATCAAAGCTGGTGTGGCTCCCCAATACCTGCAAGTTCTGGTCCGCCCTTATGTGCCCCCACGCCCCCTCTGCTCTGCTACCCAGGCTAAATTCTCAGTCCCCAGAATCAGACTGTCACGCATGGGCAGTCGATCTTTTGCCTGGTTGGGTCCCTCTTGGGACTCTCTCCCCCTGCCACTTCGTAATGAAACTTTCAACGAGAACTTTCGTAAATGCCTAAAGACTTGGCTGTTTAATCAATAATTTCTCTCCTCTTCCCGTTTCTTACAGGCTGGCGCAGGGAAACCCTTTTTGGGTAGCTGTTGCGCCTTACAAAATTAAATTAACATAACATAACATAACATTGAACCACACCAAACTGGCTCTGGGAATAGCTCCCCATCTCACTGAGCCAAGCTTTATATAGTTAGCTATAGGAGTAAAGGTTTTTTTTACCCAGTTCTCCCTTTACACTTAACTGTATGGGCACATCTCACCCTGACCCCTTTCAAGTTAATTAAGTTTCTGAACCCTCCCAAATGCCCTTCCTGAGATAAGAAAAGTCACATACCTCATGCCCAGATCTTCCTGCTAAAAGCCCTAAGCATTTTTTTTCTGCTCTCAGAACAGTGCCAATACTTTATTCAGGGGGAAGAACTGACAGAGAACAGCTGTTGGCAGGTTAATGCTAATTAGCCCACTGAACGTTCAGACAGACATAGTCTAACTTTCTAAAAGTTGCATTTTTTACATAGTTTCAAGAATCCAACTTCACCATTGAGTTTGATTTTTAATAAATATTACAAGCATTAATGGATTCATTTACGTAGCTTACCCCAAACCAGAGTTAGCAAAAGCAGTAGTTTAATTTCACTTTAGTTTTCCTCATAAGATCCACTATACCCCTGTACAGTAAAAATAGTATTTGGGGTCTAGTCACTGTAGAAACATGTGGACATTAAATTCTTGCATGTACCACTTGTTTCAGTTGATACTTTTAAATGCTAAGCACCCAAATGTGTGGGCTGCAAGGCGTTCTTGGGGGTGGCTTATTTAATATTTAAAAGTAGAGTTCTCCACTTTGAATAAGACTTATTCTGAAAGGTTCACCAGCAGGTTACGCAGATAGGCATTAAGCATTGCTTTTTCCTGTTTTCTGTCAGCTTAATAGATAGCACATTATGTGCTGAGGTCTGGATATAATGGAATTACTGGAAAGTAATATATTCCAATTGAGGATCAGCCATTTTCCATATTTTAGGGATTAGAACACATATTCTGGACAGCAGTTTCCTACTGTTCTGAGTCCAAAACCCTGCATTGCCAGTCAGCAAAAAAGAGGCGCAATCATGCAAAAGATGTATTTTCTCACACAAGAAAACAAAAAAATCTTGCAGAATACCTGTTCACTCTAACTCCCCCAGTGTTTAGAGTAACTGCCTCAAGTCCTGTCACTGTACACTCTTTTGTGGAAGGTGAGTCTAGTTTTTACTTGACTTCTGTAGAATTGAAGAACAAGGAACATCATTAACATCTTTTGGTTCCCTTCTCTCAGTATGGTAGACAAAGATTTGAAATCTAATACCTTAATATTATTACAGAGGAGTATTATTCTGATTGGTGAAAATAAATGAGGTATGTATTTATATGCATTAAACATGATTGGTGCAATGAAATAATCAGAAGAATCGTTGTGTGTTTGACTCTGAAATGGTACTGGAAACTTTTAGATTTATGTCTGTCACTGAGGTATTTGAACCTGAATGTCTGTTAAGTACCTGAACATCTGTATTGTGTGTTTGCTGAATTTTCATGACTGCAGGTATCGCAAAAAAGAAGCTTCTTCTCAAATCAATTTATTTAAATGAAACCATGATAAAATCAAGATGTCAAAACACTCTCAACCCATAGAACACCACCAGCATAACACAGATTGGTATTACCCTCTATTAATTTTTATATAGAAGAATATTGTGACATTGATCACATGGTTGATCTAGTAATGGTAGCAAGACATACTAAGTGCTGGGTTCCAAGGCATCATTGAATGGACAGGATATGTCCATACTCACTAACAGTGCTGTGGTGGAAGCAATGTAGTTCTCTGTCTAAGGGGAATTTACATAATGTAATTTCAGCCATAAAACAATTAAATACTGTATATGGTAGGGAAGAAATATACATTTTGATAAGTTGCAGGTACAACAGCTGTACTTTAAATATAGTTGAGTGTTGTGAATGTTGGTAATGTTCAGTAAGGTGGTATTCTTTGAAAAGGTGGGTGTTTAGTACCTTCATAAGGTGGAGGAGTGATGGCAATATTCAGATTTTCATTGGAATGCCAGGAAAGATCATAGCAGGAGACTTCTAGTCATCTGGACTTATTTTTTGGTTTACTGGTATAGTGATGTCAAGCCTACTTGTGTAGAACTGGCAACTTGAGATCTTGATTTTTTCTTGTATGTATGTAGGGCATTTATAAAGCGCAGGAATCACCCCCGAAGGGGTATCTCCGCGCTGGCATAGAAGAAACAGGTCCAGCTGGCACAAACTTCCAGAGCTCAGTACATGAATAATTCCGTCTTCAATAGTTTTCTAAATCGACCAAGACTAGCACATTTGCGTAGCTTTTCTGGCAAGGAATTCCAGTATTTAGGGGCCAGATAGGCAACCGTTTTACCTCCCGAACGAATTTTCTTAAAACGAGGGACCACCAGCAGCCCTTTGCCTTCCGATCTAAGACAGCGGTTCGGACAATATAATTTAATCTTATCCGCCATATAGCTTGGGCTTGTACCAAAAACAGCTCTATGTGCAAAGCAACAAAGTTTGAACTTTATTCGCTGGCGGATAGGCAGCCAATGAAGAGATTTTAATAAAGGACCGGGGGAGGTGCGGGCGGTTTATTTAAGACTAAGCGTGCGGCCACGTTCTGAACGATCTGCAGTCTGCTAAGAGAGGCATCGTTCGCAGAGATTAGTAAAGCATTACAATAATCAAGGCGACCTATAATCAGAGCCTGAACTAGGGTTCGACGTACTGAAAGGGGCAACCAAATGAACACTCTTCGCAAAAGGCTCAGGGCATGATAACAGGTCCTGGCAGTGGTCATTATTTGATCTTTCATCGATAGCCGAGTATCCAGCCGGACCCCTAGATTTTTAGCCACCAAGGTAGGTGAAGGGACGGGGCCCAACACTGTCGGCCACCACACTGGGGACCATGAAGTAAGTGCAGAACCAAACAGCAAAATCTCTGTTTTAGCCGCATTTAGCTGCAAACAGTGTTTGGTCATCCAATCAGCAATGGCAAACATGCCTTTTGCAAAACGCTGATCGACCGCCTCTATATCCTTATCAAAGGATAGGAGTAACTGAGTGTCGTCTGCGTAAGAGAAAGGTGTGAAGCCGTACTCACGGATGACTTTAGCAAGGGGGGCCACATAGATATTAAATAAAGTCGGGCTCAAACAAGAGCCCTGGGGCACCCCCTTATTAAGCTTCATAGTTCGAGATCGAAAAGGGCCTAAATTTACAGTTTGCGTGCGTTGGTCTAAAAAGCTAACAAGCCAATTGAGCGCCATCCTCTGCAGACCGGCCTCTCTCAGTCGACATATCAGTGTCTGATGAGAGACCGTATCAAAGGCTGCTGTTAGATCTAACAAGACCAACAGCACTCCTTTGTTATCATCCAAGGCCAATTTAATATAGTCCGTTACTCCAATGAGAGTTGTCTCAGTGGAGTAGTTGGATCTAAACCCGGATTGTGAGGGATCAAGAATGCCGTTTGTCTCCAAATAGTCAGTTAACTGCGTGTTAACATGGCTCTCCACCAGTTTAATTTATAATTTGGGGCGTCTTGCGCCCCAACCAAATGCACTGCTGAATATAGCCAACTAGTGGTCACACAACTGCTCCCAATTAATCCATGTATTCCTTCAAATCCTTAGTGTAACACCGCTTTTATTCAACTTATTTTGAACAATTTTTGCATCCACACGCGGAATGGTATGCCAATTTTCTCGTTGTTCTTATGTTAGAGCTGGGCCATCTGAACCTCTTGCAATAACATGAAAGACGCAAATTCGTCCAAGGCAGTGTTATTTTATTTCAAAACCCAATGCATTTCGGGCCACTTGTGCCCTTCGTCAGGGGTCACTAGAATGACAAGTAAAACAATCACGTTTTTAAAAAAACAGTTCTATCTCTAGCATCAGTAATGTTTACACATTGATTTGCAATTTATCTAGGTCCACCATTCAAATTTCACTGAAGTTCATACCCCATAACCAGTTCTACCATAATAATGCATGCCTCTAAACAAAGAGAACCTATCAGTTCATGTAAATCATTCCCCAGGTTTTTATCTTTCACTCACATACAACTCATAAATCCATCATCTGTCGCTTCTTATTGCCAGCAAATACACTCATTTTTCCTCATGCAACGCATTCTTTCTTACTCCCGATTATCACTTCCCACATTTTTAACCCCTTGCCTCACACTTAAACTTTTACTCTGACGTACTGTTACCCACCAATGGACAACTCAAAAATCTCCACTCATTCAATCTCCACCAGTTTAGCCATAAGAGGGAGAAGCGAGATGGGACGGTAGTTGGAGAGCACTTCGCCAGGCACCTGGTCTTTCTTCTTAATAGGAAGAACTTGGGCAGCCTTCCAATCTAAAGGCACACTGCCTTTAATTAATGACGAATTTAAGATCTCAGCAATAGGAGCAGCCAAATAAGGAGCAAGAAGGGCAAACTTATGAGCAGGCATAATATCCGAAGGAGATCCAGATTTTGCCTTTTTTAGCATGGCTTCTACTTGTAGCACCTCAATATACTTAAACTGTTTCAGACCTTCTCCTGAGCCTGATAACAGTACCACTTCAGATTTGGCAGGATGCACTGAGGCCATTATTTGAGGAAATTGTTTGTAAATCAAATTAATTTTGTCATCAAAATAAACGGCTAGATCATCACACAAATCCTGAGAAGGGGAGACTGGCTGTGCACATGCTGTAGGATGGGCAAGGGCATTAAGAATTTTAAAAAGATCTTTTGAAGAATTACCTGCCTGGTTGAGTTTAGTAATATAATGCACTTTACGTGCCCTTTTTAACATCTTATGATAGATGGTGAGGGCCAGTTTAAATTTTAATTTATCTGACTCTAGCTGGGATTTGCGCCAAGATTTTTCCAAGTGTTTACATCTGGATTTATCACTACGAAGGTCATCAGTGTACCATTCTTCACTTTTTTTCCTGGAGTTATTGAGTTGATGTGTCTTCCACATCTAATTGGATGTAAATGCCTTAAAGATGATACAACTGCTCTTGAAGGAGAGGCAGATGGGCAAGAGGAGCCATGTCAGTTCATTGAAGTTTGGGGATGACGCAATTCTATTTCCTGAGGGCTTTGTGAATGTGACAGTTTCAGGGAAGCCAGCCTCCTTTACTCTAACCCTAACATGTTTTCCTTACACAATTTTTATTTTTTTAAATTAAAACTTTTTAATAGAAATGCAAATGTAAAAATGTTACTAATTTTAAAACAATACATTTTTAAACATAAAAGATTAATATTTATTTAATTTAAATTGCAATTTTAGAATGTAGTTATATTTGTATGTGTGTCCGTGTGTGTGTATAATAACTATTGATAGTTATTGAAAATATACTTTCAGTTAATTATATTTTAAAGAGAACTACATTTTTTCATTTTTCAAAAGTTTTTTAATAAATAAAAGTTTTATAATTTCACATATTTAGATATATTAATATAATTAGCTTGCACGTTTGTAAAGGTAAATTAAACTTCTTTCCTGTGGCTGAAACTTTTATATTCTTTAAATTAAAATATTGATGCCAATTTAAATTTTATTGTAGGGAGTTTCCATTTTTCTCTAGCTATATTTCTATCTACTATGTTATTGAAATAGATATTTTGGTTTAAGCTACTTTCATTTTAAAATTAATATATTTTTGTGGTCTTTTGGTTTTCAATATTTTTGTATCTACCACAATATCTATCACAATATTTTTGTGATCAATATTTTTTGTACTTTTTGTTATATGTAGAAAAAGTTTACATTTTGGCCCACGATATTTTTGCCATAATATTTTTGGGTGACGACATTTTCTTAGTCTATTTTCCAATGTGTTAGTCGCTTTTGTAAGAGATGGTTTTAAAAGAGGTTGTAGAAGGATGTGTGAGAGGTATTTTTACAGATGTGTTTCTATTCATACACTATGAAATGGCAGAGACACACACAGTATTCCAAAACATGGATAATATACTTATAAAAAATATAGATTTTTAATTAATACTTCTTAAACTTATATGTGTGTGTGTGTATGTGCACGCGCATGTGTGCCGGTGTGTGGGTTTGTGTGTGTGTGTATGCATGTGTACATGCTACAGTGGCAGGCACCACGGTGCAGTCGTTGGTAGATCAGAGTTTATATAGGAAGAGGGTATTTTGTTACACTTATAACTCATGCTCCGTTGAATATATGTTCACAAAACCTTTCCAGAAAAAGGTTCTTCCACCTCAGCGGTTTCTTGGAAAATTTCAGTAGGATCTGTCTTTTTCCCCATGCAGTTTCCATACGGTAAATTAGGAAGTGATACAGAAAAAAACTACAGAACAGAATTTCACTCTATTTAGCAAAACGCTGAATGTATACCCTTTTACACAGAAAGTTCTCTTTTGGTGATTTGGGGTAAATCTGGTCAGCTGTTTTTAGGAAACTATGGTTAAAAAATAGTCACATCTAGGTGGTACATAGCCATCTATGCTTTGTTTGGCCCTGTAAGGGAGACTAATCAATCCTGATTGGTTGGTCACAACCTGAACAATACTTTGTGGTTGCCATTACAGGACTTGGGGACATGGTCCCTGTGTCCTGAAAGTGTATTTAAAAAAATATAAAAGGGAGCATGGTGAGCACATTCTAACCCCAAAGGGCATGTGGAGAGGGGTGCCAAAGGGACCTCCCTTGATTGGCTGGCCACAACATGGACAGCAAGTTCTAGCACACATTAAAGCACTCTGGTCCACATTGAAATGCATTGTAATGAAAGCCTGTGTTTGAGGGTCACAAAAAGGAGAACTTATAAATGGTGGTAACCGATTTTAGTCACAATGTAAAACCACTTTAGGAATTGTGGAATATTCTATAGTGATTTTACCTTGTGTAAAATGCTGATCCTCTCCTGGAATTTGATGAACCATGTTTGAGAGAAAACTGTTTTCTTTCATGACCTTTTATAGAGGTTGTGGAAGGTGGTCCAGAAGCTAAAATGAGAGCATATTTTCTGTAAATTCACACTATTTTCCTCAGACATCAGAGAATACAGTCTGGCATACTGAGTCAAGCATATATTTCCAACAGCAGTCTGTCAGTTGATTCCCCAGTTATCTGCAGCCTCTAAACATGTGCCCCAACTGAAGCCATCTCGATTGAATCAAGGTGTAAAACTTAAAATATTTCCATTGTAAATTAACAAAATGAGGGCTCATTTTGTCATAAAAATGAGGGTTATTGGTATAGAAAGCAAAATTGGGGCACATTTTCTATGATTTCCTAAATATCTTCCTCATCCATTTCAATAGAATTTTCTGACATGTTGGGTGAAATGTGTACTGTCAACACCAGAAGAAACGTGCTAGTTAACTCCATGGTAATGTTTGCAGCTTAACCCCAGTGTTCTAATGAGCAACTGAAATGCTAACATTCTTTAAACGTTGGGGCTCCTGAAAGCCATCTTAATGGAATCAAGGCTGTTCAACTGAAAGCATTTTGCACATAGGATACTGCAGTAAATGAAGCCACATGTAGCCCACTGATCGAAGTGTGAAAAACGCTTAAGTAACTTGTGCAACAACTAATCACAAGAACAATTGGACAAAACAGCAACTACTTTAAAAGCCTTTTTTTGCTATTTGAGAATTCAGAAAATGTGTCCTCGTTTTAGCTTCTGGAGAACTAACCATAATTTCTATGAGAAAAATTTTGATCAATTCTAAAAGAAATGCTTTTTGTTTTACCGTTTTGATTCAATCAATATGACTTCAGTTGCGTGCCACATTTTTGTCATAAACACAGGATGTTAGAGCTCTAGTTGTTCACTAGAACACTCTTGGGAGGAGGGGACAGAGGCATGTATTTGGACAACAGAGGCAGCAGGGAGGGAGGCAGCAAATCGGCCACACCTATTAGGCAGGAATGGCAGTGGCAGCACAATGGACCATGCAGGGCAGTTGAGATGGGCAGTGGCAGAATAAAGTACAATGCTGGGCAGGGGAAAGGGGGGCAGGGCAGCAGACCAAACTACAGGATAGGTCGAGAAAGGTTTTCTTACCACAACAAACCATGCAGGGGAGGAGGCAGGGGCAGTGGCAGCAAAACAGACCTTGATTAGCAGGAGGGATGGGGTAGGGTTTTGGACTTGAGCAATGGAGGGCAGAAGGTAGGCGGCAGGGGCAACAAGCTCACCACACAAGGCAGGTGGCGGGGGCAGCACAATAGACCACACAAGGCAGAGATGAGCGCTGGGGAAGTACAATGGTCCGCGAAGAACCGGAGGGAGGAGGACAGGGGCATGCACACAGACAGTGGAGGGCAGGGAGAAGGGAGGCAAGGCAACAAGCTAACCATGCAGGGCTGGCTAGAGAGGCAGTAGCAGCACAATGGACCATGAAGGGGAGCAAAGAGGGGGCACAGGCTGCTCAACAGACTATGCAGGTGAGGCAGGAGGAGGAATGGCACACAGCAGACCATGATGGGCAGGACCGAGTGTTAGGGGCATGGAGCCAGATGATGAAAGATAGGGGGAAGAGAGCAGTGACAGGGCAGTAAGCTGAACATGCTGGTATGGTATAAAACAGGAGGGGCAGTGAAAGTACAACAGACCACTCAGGGCAGGAACAAGTGGCATGGAGGGCAAGAGAGAGTGCAGGTGCATGGACCAAGACAACAGAGAGCATGGAGGAATTGGGTGGGGGCAGGAAACTAAAGATGGAGGGCAAGCAGAATGGACAGTTTTAGCATGGTGAACCATGCAGGGGAGGATGGAAGGAACAAGGCACAGACTCAATCAGGGGAAAGAAGTAAGGAGGGGAACTGGGACAGCAAGCTGATCACAGAGGAAAGGCTTGCATGAGCAAGGGCAGCACAACGAACCATTGGAGGGCAGGAAGGGAGGGGACTTGGGCACACATACACAGAATGAAGGGATGGGAGGAAGGGGTCAGGAGCAGGGACAGCGAGCTGATTACGGAGGTCATGCTGGCATGAGGAAGGGGGAGGTGGCAGATGCAACAAGGTGGCCACGCAGAGCAGGCAGGAGGGGCAGTGACAGCACCATAGACCATGCAGGGAAAGTGGGAGGGGAAATGGCAGCACAGTGGACCATGGAACACAGGAGAGAGGGGCAGTGGCTGCATATCAGACCATGCAGGAGGCAGAGTGTAGGTGCATGACCCAGACAACAGAGAGCAGAGAGGAGGTGGGTGGAGCAGCAAACTAAGCATGGGGGCAAGCGGGAGGGGCAGTGGCAGCACAAAAGACCAGGCAGCTTTAGTATTCTAGCCCCAGTCCCACACTAATTGGAGAAAGTATGTTTATCACCCTTTAGGATCTGACCTTTGACTTTGAACTTGTACTTCTAACCAATGCCATTTGCTTTCGGTCTTCTGCTTGCGATCTGTGACAGTCGCTTATGGACATTTTCATTTGTTTTTAGTGAAATAAGCATCAAAATGTTAACTTCTTCTTCTGCAATCTGAATGAACTCAAACATTAACCTGCATTCAATACTGCAGATGTCATGCCCCACTCTTATAAATGTTGAACACATCAGATAGCCTGTGTATGTCTTTATAACTTAGCAGCATGCAACTGGTATTTATGAATTCATTAATTTTCTTTCATGATAACTGGAGACAAGTACACCCTGAGCATCATAAATAACTTGGCTTTGACACTTTAGCGGCAAACTACTGACTGCAATGTTTCTTTCATCTCCCTCGGCTTAACATTCCCTTGTCGCAGACTGACCAGAGAGAGCTGAGGGAGTGAAACTGGAGCACTGTCCTTCAAAAAGGCATAATTTACAGTCAAATTAATGTCACTAAATTTGTTGTGGTTCCTAAACAGTATGCTTGGTGCGCGGCGCCCAAGGCTAATTTTGACGACACCCCAGGGTGCCCCACTGCAGAGATTGGGAACCACTGCACTATACAACCAATTCCTTTTGTGTACAGCCTTCTAACATGCCCAGTAGGACATAACACCCCGCTGTGCAGAAAGGCGTTGCCCTCAGAGCCAGGCCTGTAGTCCAGCCATTGCCAACCCACCATGTGTCTATCCCCACTGCATGTGGCCTATAGCTCTGCATGAGGGTTTGCAACAGAACAGAGCCTAAATCCAAGCCCTACATCCTTCTCCTGCACCAAATCTTTAGTATGCCAGTTCTTGCACTCAGGAAGAGACGCTTTATTCGTCCATTCGGACTAAGCCCGTTTTCCTGGATCACGACACTGCCGGTCGTGAACAACCCCGTGCACTAATCGCTCCGTCCATCAGACATCGGTTCCCTTACTGCTGGTGGAATTGAACAACATGACCGCAGCTCAGCTATTTACACGCCGGTCTCCAATCGATTGACGTCCTAGAGTTCCAGACCAGCGGAATTCTCCCCTGGATTCTCCCCCTCTCGTGGATTCTCCCTCTCATAGTGCCATCAGCACTATTCCAGAATTATGTAACCATCGTCCATCGTCCTGATGATGACCTTGATTTCAATAGGCCGAAACGCCGTCGACTCCACAACGCCATTCGCGGCCAACAAAGGGTCATTTGCAAACAATGAAATTGTATTTGTAATTGAAAAAACATCTTTTTGACCCCAACAATTTATTGTTTTATTGCTTTTTCGCCGCTTCACGTTGTTCTTTAATCACTTGTGTCACTGCGCTGTTCACTCACAGCAACACTTCCAGTGCACAATTGGTTGTTATGGTTACTGCAATCTAGTTGTATAATAGTGCTACTATAACTACATGCAAATAACAACCCTTCCACCTTAACTTGGTCTCCCTCGTTCCCCTTCCCCCCCCGTGCTGTGTGATTGATACACCTTCTATGAACAGTCCCCCCTGAATGATATACCAGTTGAGACATTGTTCTTTTGTTATTTAGTTCTTGCACTCAAGCCAACATGTGGCCAAATTCTGGCCCTTATATTTTGTTCTGGATGTTCGACAGCTAAAGCAGTTGCTGAGTCTGTTTCCAAATTCTGAAACACTTATTTTGCCAATGTCGCTCAAAGGAAGCCTTTTGAAAATGACACACAATGACTTAGTTTAACTACTAACTGGATTAGAAGTCATAATTGTGCTATCCACATGCAGAACCATACTTACAGTTTTTGTCTTAATAATGTCAATGAATTCATCAAGATTTGATTAAAATACACAACTGGTGCTCCTGGATTCAAACGTGCAGCAAAGGTATGACCCTAGTAAGAGTGATGTAATGAATTACCATGAAATTAAAGAAACATTAAGGATCATAGAGGAGCTAAAGGAAGAATGATTTTTGTCTCAACAATAAGGACACACCCTCAGGACTGAATAAGTATATTTTGTTCAAATTCATTAATGTGTGTAGTGTGGGTGTATCCCAATTGCAGCAACTCCTATGCCGTGACAAATGGCTTGTAGTAAGGTGTTGTTATTATCTATTATAATTTGTGTACTTAATATAGATAGGGTGCGAATGGGTTAATTCTTCCCAGTAACAGGTAACTCCCTCATTTTATCTTATTTGAACATAGAATTTAATTGCTTAGTAGTTTGTTCCACCCTCAGCTGGTGAATAATAATTACTGGCAGTAGCTGACCAATCTTCATTGGCAATCCTTTGAATTCATCAATTATATTGGATGTATGATGCTACATCGCAAACCTTAACATCGCATCCCTTAACATCGCAGTGTTTACATCGCATGCACATTTACATAGCAAGCATTCACAACGCAAACAATTACATCGCCCCACCATTCAAATTCATGCAAAACACATTTACAACGCACACAAACACCCCGCATGCTTTAACATCGCGCTTTTTTCCCTAAAATCACCCCCGAAATGAATACACTACCCTACCACAACACAACCATACAGTACAAAACAATACACTACCCTAAAGCCTAAAACAGTACCCCTAGCACAACTCTACCCTTACGTCCGTCCCCCTAAACCCGAACTCCTAAATCCGTAATTACTACCTAAACCCTAAGCCCTAATACAGCACCCTAAAACAGCACCCTACAGTTCCCTAAACCCTAAGCCCTAGTACAGTGCCCAAAAAGCAGTACCCTACACTTCCCTAAGCCCCCCTACTCTTCCCTAAGCCCTACTACAGTACCCAAAAACAGTACCCTACGCTTCCCTAAGCCCTAAAGCCTAAACACTACACTGTAAGCACAATCCCCAGACACTGCCCTAAACCCTAAACACTACACTCTAAGCACAATCCTCCTTACCTCTCTCTACTCGCGTCGTCCGGGTGGTCCTCCGCCTCTTTCCCGGTGCTCGTCCGTGCCGCCCGCCTCGCGTCCATTACACCACATGCGATCTAAAACCTTGCGTTTTAAATGCGCATGTGATGTGATGGTACGCGGCGTAATGGTCCGCGTAGTAACGTCGCTTGCGTTGTAACGCTTGCGACGTAAACGCATGCGACGTAACGCATGCGTTGTAATGGATGTTCGCCATTATATTTACACCGACTCTGCTGTATAGGTGTGACTTTGATATTTCTGGGTTAGATATGTTTTTTTTCAGTCCTCACCTCTGCTCACACCACCTTCCTTTACTCAATGATTGTGTATTTCTTCTCTATCCCTATTAGAAACGGGGTTTCTGGTTGGCAGAGTATGCACCCTGTACAAGCAGGAACCACAATCCTAGTCAGGGTAACTCAGATGCACACTTTAAATTAATCTGCGCTCATCCTCTGGCAGCTTGGCATAGAGCAGTCAGGCTTAACTTAAGAGGCAATGTGTTACGTATTTGTGCAATACAACAACAGTAAAACAGTGAAAACACTACAAAAAGACGGTTGTATGACATTACAACGCATGCCATTACAACGCATGCCGTTACAACGCATACCTTTACCCCGACTTGCTGTTGGGGGTGCGCTGGAAGTTGGAATAGTATAATTTACTATTCCAACTCCAGTATGTGCAACAGTAGGGAAGGTGTTGGAGTTAACTCCAACACCTTCTACCCCCTGCAACAAGCTTTTCGCGTTGTAACGACATGCGTTGTAATGGCATGCGTTGTAACGCTTCCATCGTAAAGGCTGTTTCCCAAAAAGACTCCACACAGGTTTAGAAAAATAGGTTATGATTTGATAAATAAAACCAGACCAAAAAGACAAACATTCTATAAGTAGAAGTCCAGATATGATTTTTTAAAGATTAAATGCAAGAATAGTGCTTAGAAGCAAATAGCGCGTTAAGAGTTCAGGCTGGCCACGCTGGAGCGCAGGCTGGCTACAGAACCCACAAAGGGCTCCCTGAGGAAAAGTACCTTAGTCCTTGGTAGCAAACACAAGATGCTGGATGCATTGATCGATGTGTCGATGTCAGTCCTACAGTCGAGGAGATGCATTGATTTTCCCCACGAGTTGATGGCAATGCGCCCAGTTTCCAAAGACGAGCATCAGTTCCGCAACGCGTTGATTCCATATAGCTAATGTGCTGGGTTTCTCCACGCTGTCGAAGGGATGTAGTGACAGTTCTTCAGCAATAGCGGTGATGTGGTGGTCTCTGCACTGCGTCTGTAGCTGATGCACAGAGTTTCTCTATGCTGCCAAAGGGATGCGTTGATCGTCCTTCAGCAGTGGTGGTGATGCAGGAGTCGATGTAGGGGTTCCGGTGATGCTGCTCATGCCCCAAGTGCAATGTGCCGATTCTGTTCCTGCTTCAGCAATGAGGCTACGATTCTGCTCGTCGCAGCAAAGGATGCATCGATTTTGGTCGAGCAGCACCTGGAGTCACTTCCAATGACCAGGCACAGGAGAAGGTTTAAAGACTTTGATGCCCCTGAGTCTTTGAAGAACAGGAGCCTAGTCAGCTAGTCCTTGGAGACACTCTTCGCAGTCAAAGGGAGCAAGCAGACAGAAGAGAGCACAGCAAGGCAGCAGTCTTCCAGAGCAGCACTCCAGCAAGCAGTAATCCTCAGCACAGCAGTCCTTCTTTTTCTCAAAGTGGTTTCAAGTCCAGAAGTGTACTGAGTTGGTAGGGGCAGAGGTCCAGTACTTATACCCAGTTGTGCCTTTGAAGTGGGGGTGACTTCCAAGAAGGGTCCTTGAAGTGCACACAGGTCCCTTCATCCTGTCCTGGCTCCAGACTCACAACAGGGGGTTAAACAGATCTTTGTGTGTGGTCAGAGCACAGCCTATTCAGGTGTAAGTGTGAAGCTGTGACCAGCCCCTCCCCTCCTTCCAGGAAGATGCATGAAGTCACACCCAGCCCTTCCTTTGTGGGACTATCTGGGGGAATACACAAAGTGAACTGTCACCCAGTAATCAGAGACAGGCAGCAGACACCAAAGAGCTAAGAGCAGGAGAATGTCCAGCTTCCTAGAAAGTGGCACTTTCAGAAGACTGACTACAAATCCACTTTCACCATTAAAAAGAGTTAGAAATCGGGTTTCTGGTTGTCAGCGTATGCACCCTGTACAAGTAGGAACTACAATTGTAGTCGGGGTAAGTCAGATACACACATAGAGATTACCTGTGCTCACCCTTTAGTAACTTGGCACAGAGCAGTCAGGCTAATCTAAAGAGGCAATGTGTAAAGTATTTGTGCAACACACACACCCAGTAACACAATGAAAACACCACAAAAGACTCCTCACAGGTTTAGAAAAATAGATTATTATATTCTGAACAAAACAAGACCAATACAACAAAAATCCAATAAGTACATGTTGAGATATGAATTTTAAAAGAATGAGTGTAAAAATAGCACTTAGAATAAATTAGTCCTTATCGGGTTACTTGAGGTCATGCTGGACCAGGGCAAAGTCAACAGTTCAAGCTGACTGCAATGGAGCGCAGCTGCGTACAGGAGCCAAGCAGGCCCGGGAACCAGAGTGCCTTGATCCTGGTCACAACAGCATGAGATGTGGGGTTGATGTGTTGGTAGATGCATAAATGTTCCTCCAGAATTGATTTTTCACATGCGTTGATCGTGATGCATTGGGTTCCAAAGACGAGCGTCGAAGCCGCGATGCATTGATTTCAAAGCTGATGCACCGGGTTTCTCCATGCTGGCAAAGGGATGCATCGATTGTCCTTCTGCGATGGCGGCTATGCAGTGATCTCAGTCCTGCGTCAATGACGATGCACTGAGTGCCACTTCTTACAGGCAGA
This sequence comes from Calotriton arnoldi, assembly GCA_963921515.1. Lineage (NCBI taxonomy): Eukaryota > Metazoa > Chordata > Amphibia > Caudata > Salamandridae > Calotriton > Calotriton arnoldi. The sequence continues at coordinate 196,815 of CAWUFW010011958.1, read as the reverse complement.
TGATGCATCGGTCAATGCAGCAGTTCCAGAGATGCTGCTCAGGCCCCAAATGTGATGCGCCGATTCTTCTCTCGCAACTGGACTGATAGATCACGTGCAGCTTCCAACAGGTGGAGATGCATCAATTTCACTGGTGCAAGTATCTGGGTCTGCTTCCAGTGAACCATGCACTGTAGAGGAGGGCGAGCCTATGATTTTTCTGAGTCTCAATAACAGGAGGCAAGCCAACAAGCCCTTGGAGATCACTTGGGTGCAAGCAGAGTCCAGCTCTCCCTCAGCAGGGTCAGAGAGCAGCAGGCAGCAGTGTAACATAAAAGAAAAGTAGTTCTTCCAGATCAGCAGTCCCATAGAGTATCAGTCCTTGATGCAGCACAGCAGTTCTTGTGACAGAGGTAATTTACAAGTCCAGATGTTTCTGATTCTGAGGGGGTCAGAGACCCACTTCTTATACCCAGTTGTGCATTTGAAGTGGGAGTGACTTCAAAGAAGGGTCTTTGAAATACACAGCGGTCCTTTCTTCCCTGTCCTGGCTTCAGACTATCTGTGGGGGTGTAATCAGCCCTTTGTGTGGGGACAAGACACTGGCCTTTGAGGTGTAGGTGTCAGCTCCTCCCTCCCTTCCAGCTTTGGAAGGGCAATCTGAATTCAGATGAGTTCTCAGACATATCTAATCTTACTGCATTTGTGGCTGTCTAGGGGAAATGCACAAAGTGAAGTTCGCATACAGTTGTCATCTTGCACATTGACTTTGTTCTTACTTGTATTGTCAAAGATATGCTTTCTTTGATCTGAACATTCATTGGCATTATTCTTATTGGCAACAATAATATTATTGTAAAAGCATGAATTATGACATACATTGGTATCATTATTGCTGATGTCAGCACTGCTGTGCGGGCACAGGCTGCGGTATACACTGACATTGCATTCAGGTGAATATGTGGGCACAGGCTATGGCATACGTTCTCATTGCATTTACTGATATTGTCGGGCCTGCATATAGCATGACATTCATTGACATAGTATTCACCCATTCCAACATTCCCCCCTCCAGTTGATTCATCAAATATTCTATCCTGCTCGAATGTCATGGCAGTTATGTTATTTGAAAGTATGTGTGTGTGTGTGTGTGTAGTTTTGGTTGCTTTTTCCCTAACTAAGTGCACACCACCCAATTTGAGGACTGCTTTTTTACAGCAAGAAATGCCCACTTGTAGGAAATCACATAACAGAAGTACAGCAAGGAGAATAGGCATCACAGATGTCAGTAATGTTGACACCCATCAGGGAACTCACAAATGATACTATGCAATCAGTCACGCTTTGGGGCACCGTCCTCCTTCTTCATATCGGCTTGTAGATTATGTAGATCTTGGATGGCATGGGCTATTGTCCCATTGTTCATGTCTTTTCCGGGGATAAAAGTACAACAGGATACATCAATCTTGGCACACGCCCACCCTCCGTCGTGGTCATCAAGTCCAACACGTACCGATGTTCCATCACCATAAGGCAGATGGCTCGCAGTTCTTCTTTGATAGCATTTAGGCCAAGCTCAATATTGTTAATCGTGCACATCAACCACCATCTGGTTATTTGTTTGCCTGGTGAAAAAGTGTATTGACCCACCTGCGTTTACTTGAGCTTCTGTGAACAGTCTGAATCTTCTGGAACATCCTTTTACTGAGCCCAGCCAATATAATCAATAGATCTTCTCCTACGAGCCTGATGCAACAGGGTTGTTTTCTTCTGTAATGGATGTTGAGACAACTCTGACAGATCTTCTCCAGGGATGACCAGGGTTGGGGTGTGTATGGTCATGAGGGTGCAGAGGTCCCGCCATCCAGGGATGAGCTCGGTGTAGGCAAGGTCACCGCATTGCCAGTAGATATCCATCAGTGTGAAGGTGCCCCATTGCAGGTGGGGTTCCTTTGCCTCTGAAACATAAAGAGTACAAGGTAAGCTTCCATGCAATTAGGGGTTGCCCCTAATTATTAAGGGTTGCCCCTTCCTCTCAAACCATGTGTACCTTTTGATATTGCTATCCTAGATTTCTTGGTATGGGGTGTCTATGCTGGCATTGGGCCCCCTCCCATGGGACTCATTTCCCCCGCATGATTAAGAGGAGCAGCCCTGCACTGGAATTTCATGTCTGGGATCCATTGATCGTTAAAGAAGGTGGCCCCAAAGATGTTAAGGTCCCCCCTGGGACCACAGACAGAGGTGGGAGCAGACGTATTTGTGCACTGATGGGGTGGTCGTGCTACCTCCAAGAACCTTTTCTCTATGAAGTCACGGGGCCAAACATTGTCCTCCCCTATGGTGCCCTTTCTGTGCATCCTGTCTACCTCGGATTGGATGTTACTTGGCTCAGTGAAGAGATAAAGTGCAGTGGGGTTAGTCTCACACCGGGTGATGTTTACAAATGGGCTGCAGGGTTCTACTCTATTGGGTTGGGTTTTTGCCTAGATCGTACAGAGGTACAGATGGATGAGGCATTTTGCTCTTTTGGGGCTATCTCTTGCGCTAAATAAAGCCTGTCTGTACCTACAGCGAGAGGTATCAATGAACAGATGTAACATGATCTGTTCTTAGTTTGTGTATCTACCTCTGACATATGTTGCTACTAGGTGTTGTGTAGGAGTTTGCTGTGTAGTGCATGAGGAATACTAGTGTTTGGCTCAGTGTAAGTGTATGTGAGGTGAGACAGGTCTTTGTGCATGAGTCACAAGAATATAGCAGTAGAACTTATAAACTCCTGTACACTTTTGGTTCCAGAGGGGCTCGAAAGAACCCCAGCTAAGGAGAGAAAGTACAAAAATATAAGGGAACGTAACTTAGGAAGCATTTGTAGAATGTAGAATCATCTAATTTGTTGTCTGTGCTTCGGTGTGTGGTGGCTGTTTCTGGGTGCCCAGGGGTGTTTTTTGTCTTGGTGCGATGCATAAAGAGTGCCTCTTAAAAATGAAGGTACAAAGTCAATTGAACTGTGTTAGAAATGGGGGTCTCTAGTTAGCAAAGGTAGGTACCTTTGTCCAAGTAGGGACCTTACTTCTAGTCAGGGTAAGGCAGATACACACTTTAGATAACCCCTGCTCACCTCCTTGGTAGCTTGGCACGAGAAGACAGGCTTATCCCAAAGGCAATGTGTAAAGTATTTGTACTCAAAACACACAGAAACACATTGATAACACCACAAATGGACACCACACCAGTTTAGAAAAATAAGGTATCTTTATCTAACCCAACAAGACCAAAATGACAAATATCCAACATACATATATCAAAATATCACTTGGAAACAGTTACTTGCAGAAATATCACGTGCAGAAACAAAGAGCTCCACCTGGGGCTTTTACGACGTCGTGACAGGCATAAATCCAAAGTACGGCGCGGCGTCGGGCACAAAGACACACGGACCCCTAAACAACAGTACCTTGGAGAACGAAGTTTGTGGACGATGCATGGCATTGTGGAGGTGAGTAGTTGGTGTAGAGGTCAAGGCCGGTTCCCTGGATGCCACGGGGAGGTGAGGCATCATGTCCATGAGGAGGCGACATGTCGAGTCCAGGGCAAGGGAAGACGGTGGCGTAAGTGGTGAGGCGTCGGTTCCAGTGAGGCGATACGAAGTTGAAGAGTTCATGAAGTTACCCTCATCGGTATATTACACCGCACTCCTTCCACAAAGACGTCATATACCTAGATATGAAGTTTGTACCACGGTGAGAGACCACCCCTCTGGGGAACCCCACATGGAAAAAAATCCCTATCAATCTATGGCTCACCACAGGGGATGTGATTGTCCTGAGAGGGACAGCTTCCGGGTACCCGGTGACATGATTCACCAAGACCAAGATAAACTTGTTGCCTAAGGCTGTCTTGGGTTTGTTGTCTCTGGAATGATTTTGGGCTATGGTGAATTTGTATTCTGGGATTGTATTAGGGCATGCCCCCCAGACAGTCAACCCACCCTGCAGTGACTGTGGGTCCGACCTCTGCTTGGCTGAATTTCCTGGTTGTTGCAGTGATTAGCGTGTGTTTGGTCACCCACAAGGTGAGGTGGCTGCAGCTGGACTTCCTTGGAGCTGATAGCCTGATGTGTGCGTGTTGACCTGTGCTTGGTTTTGGTGATGGATGCGCTGTGGGGGCTGTCTTCGTACTATTACATTTTGATCATGGTATATTTTTAGGCAGCATCGGTTGGCCATGTGCCCCATTCTGTGACAGTAGTGGCATTTTATTGGGCTGGTTTGGGCCCAGCCTCCTGGGCCTCGGCCACTAGGACAGGGCAGATACTGTTGTGTAGCTCCTACTAATCCGTAGGATCTGCACCTTGTTTGGACAACATAAACTAAAGGCTGGGTGCCTAGACTGGTTCCGGACATCCCCGCAGGTTATGTTGGCCTGTAAACCAGCTAGCTCACAGTGCCACTATACGCCCCCCAACCTTACGAGGGAGCGAATGGACTCTGGCAACCACTGAACATGGCAACCCTGATCACTCAGAAATCGTGGAAACAGTACAGAATCTTTCGCTCAGTCACTCGTGCTTGCTTTCTCTCAGAGAAGAATACGGAATATACAGTGGAACTTTTTCAATATATTTATTGAACCAACGTTATTCTTGCATAAAATACATATGCTGCAATGATTAGGAGACAGAAGCAAATAAAGGAGATTACGAGCACCAAAAGAGTGAACAATAGATACATTTCTACCATGGTGCTGAAGCAATGAATATATGCAGGCATATATGCAAAATGGTAATCTAACATACCCCTATGATGTGAACCCTACACTAAGTGTACCCAGAGTGTGTATGGGTGTAGAGCCAAGAATCCCTCAAGGGATGATCAAACCCCATTACCTGATAGGAGAGAGCGAAGGACCCCCGTCTAGGTCTCAAGTTGGACACCCCTCACGGAATGTCAGACCGGTGTGTGGTGATTTCTCAGCTTGCAAGGACCTTCAGTGCCTCCTCTACCAATCTATTGGGATGCCTATTATTTATAATAAAAAGCAGCCTTTGTGATGTGCACGTTAGATTAGTGATGTTATGGATATGTAGATAGCGCTGTTGCCCCGTGGATGAAGATAAGACGACTTTTGTACCTAGTGAAAGGAGAGGCCTAATACATGATGTTCAAGGCATCATGATAATGTTGTGTGAAGCTGGATGTGTAAACAAAGTAGTTTCATAGAAACTAATCCAACACTGTCAAGCATGCAAATGTGCAAAAGTTCACAGCTGAAATGTAATTTTCTAGGACAATGTAAGAAATAAGGTGATTCGCTACATGGGCCTAACTCGAGAATAGAACAGTCACTCCTCATCCTAAGGGTCGATATATAAAAGCTATCTAAAAAGACAGCATATCATAAAATGGTATAAAAGGTAAAAACTATTCTTAACATCGTCTAAAAGCAAGCTTCCATTTTAAATATTCATAAAAGCCTTAAAGTGATTATACTGTTTGAAATCCTAAGCACTCTGAAAGCAATGGTGCCTAGGGAAAAAAACTGTTTTGGATTAATTTTGTTTATAAAAACAAGCGAATTGTTCCCACAAGGAAAAGGCCAATTATTTCATGTAATCCAAGTGGCAGACACAACATTGTTGTTGTCCCTAACTGCAGATGACAATCCCAGAGACACACCTCAAAGCAAATTTATGGAGCAAAGGTGATTCTATTCAGTTCCCACAGCAGCCGCTGAGGGAGGGACTGCATCCTGTATACGTATTGTAGAGCCATTGTCCAAGTCACTAGGAGCCGAAGCATCCCAGTGGGGCTCAAGAAATGATTCATCAGCAATGGAAAACGCGGGGGACAACAATACCCATGGGCCCTTAACGGATCCAGCAGTGCATCAATGTCCAATGTTGCAATCAATTGTGGTCCTCGGCATATGTCCAATACGCATTTGTGGCCACAAAGCAGGCAGTAGAATATACGTTGTATGCATTTAAGCCAAACAGGGCTGAAGGACAAGAACCGGTGCTCGTCCAGTGCTCAAAGTCGAAGTGTGCCAAACATGTGAACCATGTGCTCACGGAATCGTAGCACAAGCAGTGCTGTCTCCATTCCAAATTGAACTGGGCCGTCCATTGCAGAGCAGAAAATTAAAATTAGGATTCCCGCCAAAAGTAGCAGGACAAGCGGGAGCACTTCAAAAATGCTTCCCAGCACGGAGTGTATAAATGATGGAATAACACCGAAGATTGTCTAAAAGGTGCTAACCAGTCCAGAGCCGATACATTTAAAAAAGTGCACCATTCTTTTAGTATCAGAAATGTTAAAGATATGATGGACTAGCTCCCCAAACTGCAGTGGGAAGTTATTGTGGAGTAGTGTCTGTATCTCAGACAAGGACCTTGCAAACTGGAGATCAACGTCTCTCTGGCCGAAGTTAAGGCCACATCCTGTTGAAAAGCATGGCTTTTCAACAGTGAATCAAAGTGTATGTTGGAAACATTTATTGAAAGACACAGCGCTGCCTCCCTAATTTTGGGGGCAGGTGGAAACAGGACTTGTGTACACAAGTGACTAAGGAATTAACCGTCACCAGATAAGCAATGCCAGGTTCCATTCCACAGCAACCTTGATCATTCATGATCAAGTAGCTCCCATTCAAGAGCAGTTTGAAAACCGGACGTATCACGGCAGCTGTGGAACCCTTCAGATAACAGGACAAGTTTGCAACAGAAGCATTGCATGCCTCATGAGGAGAAATGTCCTTACAAACTAAGGACACACTTAAGGCTTCCTCACAGTCGGTACCACTAAGAAAAACATTCTTGTCCCCTTTCCTGCATTTAAACCTGAATGGTAATTCCCAATATTCACGCACAGAAACGTCCCGTAGCACTTTGTAGCTGCCTACCTGTTGGTATTGGAGACAATATTGGAATGCAAAGTTGTGACCGGTAAGGTGATATAACCATGGATAATCCAGTCTGTGGATGGTGTCTCTGCCACAGTCAAAGGTAATTGGTCTAATTTTTCAACACGCAACATGGTGTATTTCACATCTCTGCATGCCATAGTTATCTGCCTTTCCATCAGATCATATTCAGAAAACAGGCTGGTAGTGTTGATGTAACACCACGGCACGTGGCCAGAATGTAGTATTTGTAACTTGCAGCTCAGTATTATGATTGATCATAATTGTGACTGTCCATGTTGTAAAATAGACATGTCCTGCTGAATTATGTTGATTGCTGAAGACACAATGTTGCCCAGTAAATAAATTCTGGATGACAATGTGGTCATACCATTGTCACCCACAACCAAAGCCTTTTCCAAATTAACTCTGTTGATCTCGTGCAATCTCTCTACAGCTTCCTGCTGAGAAATCTTCCATAACTCATTGTATATTCCATGCAAGAAGCACTTTTGACGTGGGTTTCTAGGACCCAGTAAAAAAATCCCTGAGATCCATGTCATCAGAAAGAATGGACAAGTGTTGTTTCACCTGTGAAAGTGTTGAGGTCTTTAGCCAGTCTAGGTCTAACTTCCCAACACTATATGATGTCACCACCCCTGCGTGTTCTGTTTGCACATAGCGTAGGTCAGGCCTGTTGATCTTAAACCATTTTATTTGTGTCTAGGGGCCAAAACAACCAACCCTGCTGATCGAGGTCTGATGTATTTTATGATCCATTATGGAGCATGGCATCTAACTTATCCTCACTATACTTTGTGTATTGTTGCCAATGTTCAAAACGTGCAAATGTGGGAATGTGATGTATGTTCAAATCTTTTGCCTTAGCTAAACCAAGACGGGAAGTCTGTTGTACCATTTTATTCAGGAAAATCATTTGATGTGGTATGAGGCATGCTCTGAACAAGGCCTCTTTTCCCTGAACCTGCCAATCTCTTGTTCCCCAGACAGATTTCGTGTCTATTGTGTCTTTCCAAAAGTCGAAACCTTGTATAGACAGTCGGGAAATAAAGGAAGCAGAGTAAATCAGCTTGGTGTTTGTGAGCATATTCTTCTTTGCAGGTGTAGGTGCGAGCCTATAGTAATAAGAGGCTGGGTCTGATGTGTCAAAACCAGAAAAACATGAAAATCTTTGTGCAAATGTATTTGAACTACCTTTCAGTGGTGTTGGGCAGTGTTCCCATTAGGTGCAATTATAAACTGTATGTGGGATACTAGCTTTGTGTAAAAAATAGTGACCATAATGGTGATAACAGAACATGTTGCCAAAGTTAGATGAACCATCATACAATTCATCATTAGAAAATGCAGCTGATTGTTCTAGTTATGAAAGCAAATTATGCACAGTTTAAATGTCCCAATCATCAGAGAATGTACTAGAGGTGATGATATCATTTAAAGAAATTTTAAACAAATATGGAATTTACAAAAGTTCAGTAGGACAATACACATCATACGATTCCCTGTCCCAAACTATTCCTTCAGGAACTCGAACTGCTGTAATGTTCACCAGAGATAGGTCCCTCAGTTCACGGTGAGATGATGCATGTGGTTTTAGTACCAAGATCATTCTGGGACATAATATCCATTCAGAAGTAGAAAAAAGACAGTTATCAAACAAATCCATAGTACCAGGGAAAGTAATACAATTGTAACCCAGAGATGTATCAAGGGAGCAACAAGGTATGTCTTTTTTAGCCAAAGATAGAGAGAATAAACTCGTAGCTTGAAAGGGAGTGGCGGTATTTGCAATTCAGGTTCACTTGGATCCGATGAAAAGTCGTCATCATGCACGAAGTAGCTAGATGCCGTCTGGTCTATTTTTGGCAGCTCAGCAGTTTTTGTAGAACCAGGAGATGACTCTATCGGTGCTGTATTCACTTAGATGTTGTAGATTTGTCGAATTAAAATTTCTGTACTAGTTGATTGTACAGTTGTAGTTGTTTCAATAAGGAGAAATATCCTTTCATTGTTGTTCACTGCTTTTCTTTGGAAAAGGGAGTCTTCATTTGATATTAAAGATTCCATCTGAACTTCTTGTTCGGTAGCGCAAGGAGATCGGAGGCTACCCAGGAGCCCACGCGGCCTACTGTTGAGAATCGGCCACATAGTGTGGTTTGATCAGATCGATGGAGACAAACCTTTTGTCTCAGCCACCGTCAAGAGGAGGAAGAAGTACAGTTCTGGTACCTTCAACAGCCAGGACAGGTACAGGCGCTCTGTAAGATGGCCTAAATTCTTTCTTGTCCACTATTTTTCCTCTGACCAGGTCCCCAATCTTCGGGACCCAGGCAGGTCTTGCCGATACTTCTTTCACTTCCCCAGTAGTGGTGCGTTTCACTTGGGCGTTGCTTTGTAAAGCTCAGTATTCCTGTAGGTCCTGTAAAACATCCAAACGATCATTGATGTCAAATGGAGTTTCAGCCGCCTCTGCGCTGACACTATCAAGGTTTGGTACCCTCATTCTCACCCCAAACAGGAGTACATAGGGTCTACAACCCCCCAGGGATTTTCTTGGCATGTTATTAAGTGCCCTGTGGACCCCTATAGGTGATTGACTCAACTGCCACCCGAGCCTAGTACCCTAGCTGTTAAGGATTTCTTCCTCTCAACAACCAAATTTCCCTTGGGATGGTAGGGGGAGGAGTACTGCAAGGCCGCACCCAAACTTTCACATGGCTTCTTTGTAAGCCCAAGAGCTAAACACCAGACCCTGGTCAGAATGTAGTGTGCCAATTGCGTATGTGCCGATAAAGACTCGAAAATCCTTTATAACAGTTCTGGCGTCAGCTGAGCGCTGGGTCCATACCCATAGGAATCTAGAGCATAAATTCACTGCCACCAAGATGTACTTGTAAGCCCCATCAGAGTGTAAGGGGACGCAGTGATCCAAATAGACACATGCGAGAGGTTTGTCTGAGGTCAATAACAGTGTTTACGGTGGACATGCTACAGTGGAGCCTTTCATCTGCTGGCAGATGTCACATTTGAGGACAAAGTCCTTGGTCTGTTTAGTGAGATCTGGCCACCAGTAGCGCTGCTTTAGTACTAAAACTGTAGCAGTAATCCCTGAATGAGCTGACCCCAGACCCTCATGTGCAGGTAGGATCAATCCCAATCTGCGATCAATGTTTGATATTACTCTATCCCCCACTCCTGGAATCTGAGCATACAGAATGTTTTGTGCATCTAACTTGAAGGAGTACTTGAGTGGAAAGTCTTTTGGCGGTGCTGAGCTGTTGCGCGTGACGAATCATATGACGTGGGAAGCAACAAAGCAAGTTTTAACACGAGTGACTGGGTCAAAGTGAGATCTAGGACAATCAAAAGGGGTCTCTGTAAATTTAAAGGTCCTTTTCGCATTATTGATGTAGGAAAGTACATTGTCACTTTGGAGAATGGTGAGAAGTAGAATTTTAGAAACATTGCGTTGTATCAGATCAGGAGAATGCACAAGACAGAGGGATGATGCATGTTCTGTGGTGCAATACTCTATTGGAGCCCTGACGGTGTCTTTCCTCCACAACAAAAGAAATCCACCAAACCCCCGGATTTGGCCTTACAATGATATGCGATGGTGCTACTGTTCCAAAGGACATTTTTTATAATGGCAATTGAACCAGAGATGATTAAACAAGTATTGTTCCAATAAACACACAGGTGTAAGCGATTAAGACAGTGTTTGTCATACTCAAATCACGGTGAAAGGTGTGTTTTGCTCAGTTTCAGTATTTCCTCAGCTGCCAGCCTATGGTGATGGAGTTCTGGCATGCACCACAGTCTAGACCAATATGAGGGGTTTCAGCGCTGCCATATCACCAACCCTTTTGAGGCCAGTATTGAAAAATAAGGGGGGTGGTTATAGGGGTGTCTTGTGGCGTGCCACATACTCCACAGATATAGGATCAGTCAGTTCACCACCCAACCCCTATCTGACTTGAGCAAAGGTATTGTCATGTAGTCTTATGAGTATGTCTAAAAGTGCATGATCTAAACCCATAGATGCTAAAGTGGCCGCAAATGTTGTCTAGTGACAAGATCAAAGGCTGCCCTGAGTTCCACAAAGACCATGTATAGATAGTCCTTGAAGAGCCTAAGATGTTTCGAGACAATACAATCAAAGCAAATGATTCACCTTAGTTTGAAATCCTGCCTGTCATGGGAACAGAATGGCTGCCTTGTAAATCCTGTCCAGTAGTATAACAAGGACTTAATGACAGAAAACCTTCTGGAGGTTATTAATGAGGCTGATAGGCCGATAATTACTAGGAATATTTCTGTTGCCCTTTTTATATACTGGAATAATCTGTGCGCCTTGCCAAGAGTCAGGAGCTTTCTCACCTACCAGTATCCCATTAGACAGTGCATTAAATTAGGGTCCCCATTTAGAAGGCTCAGAGCAAAACAGGTTGTCAGGGACTCTGTCGGGGCCCAGAGCCTTCCCGGGTTGCATGGCCTGGATAGCCCTAAGTGTTCTTTAAGGGTAAGGCAAATTGGTTAATCAATAGTGCCATTTCTCAAGTTCAAAACCTTTTCCTTGTGTGCAACAGCCCCTGTGCTTGTTTGAGCATAGATGTTGGCAAAGTGTTCCACCCACTGTTGTGGTTGAATTGACAGCTCCAAGGGGCTATGGGATCTAGCACTGCCATGCAAGGAGATGCACTAGAATGTCTGGGAGTCATTGTTTTTCGATGCCTCAACTAAGGCTAACCAATAGGAATCTATCCAGCACTGTTTAGTGGATGCAGTAATGCGTTTGTAATTCACACTGGTGGCAGCCATTACCTCTCTGGATCCCTCTTTGGGCAGCTTTATTTAATTGCCCTTTTGCCAGGTGACATTCCTTAGAGAACCAGATGGATGGCTGCTGAGTGGGCCCCTATTTGCATCTTAGATCCTTAGTACAAAGTAACTGCAATGTGCTGAATAGATTCTCATGGAGGTTTAACATGTTAGATTTGTTTATTGGGTTGGTGGGTGTTGGAAATGCTGCAAGAGGCCACAGACCTCTTAGGGATGACATGTATTGCCTGTTTTCTCATAGTCTTCTACAGCTCCTACCTCGGATCCTCTTTTGTGAGGAAGGTCAGTGGTGAGGGCTGTACATGACGCAATTTACATTTTTAAACAGAGGCGTTTTTACAATTGGTATAGGGAGTGCTTTAGTTGTCTTGACAACTTCAGGTAATCAATTCATAAATACATAAGCGCTTCAACACCCCATCAGGGGTAACAAGAGCTATATAAATGCAAACCTTTTTCCATCCGCTACACTCCTCAATCCAAATAACTGACTAACATATCCACCAATCAAATTTCTTTCATATTTCACTATACTAATTCAACACTAATCCTTTATGGGTTCCGGAGTAGCGTGCTACTTGCCAAAAAAGAGCTTTAACACCCCATATGGGGTAACAAGCGCTATATAAATGCAAACCTTTTACCCTCTTCTATCCCTCCGCTATCCTTCTCAATCCAAATAGCTGACTAATATCCACCATTCAAATTACTTTCATATTTCACTATACTAATTCACCACTAATCCTTTATGGGTTCCGGAGTAGCGTGCTACTCGCCAAAAAAGCGCTTCAACACCTCAACAGGGGTAACAAGCGCTATATTAATGCAAACCTTTTTTCTCTCTGCTATCCTTCTCAATCTAAATAACTGAGTAACATATCTACCACTCAAATTACTTTCATATTTCACTATACTAATTCAACACTAATCCTTTATGGGTTCCGGAGTAGCATGCTACTAGCCAAAAAAGCGCTTCGACGCCTCGTCAGAGGTAGTAAGAGCTATATAAATGCAATTACAATACAATACAATTGACAGCTATCATAGTTGTTCCATCTATCCTCGTACTAGAATGAGTGATTGCAGCAACGGCAGCAGTAAGAACTTGGCAGCTTCATCTGCCATCAAACGCCCTTCAACATGAAAAACAACACACTGATGACTCAATGTATGGATAACATGAGCCCGTGGAAGGTCTTCTTTCAGCTTTGCCACTTGTTCCCAAAGCATCTTGTGCTTGATTGTACAACTCTTGGAATCTCGAAACCCATTTTGGCCCCAATAGTGAAGGTATTCATTGTAAGACTGGACACAGTAAAATGAATCACACACAATAAGTGTGGGGAATTCACGATCCGTATATTGTAGTGCCAGTATCAGGGCTTTTAGTTCTGCCAGCTGTGCTGTACAGTCCCCTAGGGACTGAGTGTGTATTTTTCCAGGAAGAAGCTTTCCGTCTCGCATGCGCCCTTTTACAATTCTGCATGCCGTGGAATGTTGCTGTTTCATTCCTATGGCAGGTTGAGCAGATCCATTGATATAAATGATACATTCATATCTGCAATCTACATCTGTTGCAGTGAAAAAGTTAGCCATTGAATCCATCTTGCATTCGGAATGCTTGCTTTCGTAACTGCCTCTAGGGTCGGTACTGGGGTAACAACAATTATGCGTTTTCCCTGAGCCAGCGTTCCCTCTTTCTATCTCTCATTACACCAGTCTTTACAGCTGTGAGAATTTTCTTAGTGAGTGCAAAAGGCATTTCAGAGTTCAGGTACAAATGTGATTTGTATACTATAGGAACTGTATCACCTTCATTGAAAGTGATATAGGTGTACCTGGTTGGCCCAGGGACTATGCGGATCACCAGGTTAGTTGTGTTGACACGTGTGTGTAAATGCCTGAAAGCTAGCATGTCAGCTTGTACGGAATGCAAAATATCAGTGTGTTCCTGTGTCCAATGTTGCACTGAAAAATCAGGTCAAATTAAGTCGTAGAATGGTTTTACCTTTTCTGCATAATTTAAAATGCATGTTCTGCAAAAATTCAAAAATCCTAAAATGGATTGTAATCTTTTCAGAGTTGTTGGAGGTTGGAGCAATGCACATTTTTCTAAGAAATGTGTTGCCAGGCTTTTTCCTTCACTTGATAACTTGTATTCCAGAAACAGGACACTGAGGTGGGCTATTTTTGATTTCTTGAAATTACATTTGTAGCCCAGGTAAGCAAACCCCACTATTATGTTGTTCACTCTAGCCAAATGTTCCATTATGTCATTATCCATCAGATAAATATCATCTACATAGGGCAATGCCTCTTCATTAAAACATAGAAGTAACTTTGTTACTCTGGCTGAAAACAGCTCAGGGCTATTCTTATACCCTTGTGACAAATTACAAAATTGCAGCTGAGACCCTAGCATAGAGAATGCGGTCAAATATCTACTTTCAGGCACTATATTCTGGCAGAAAAAAACATTTGAAATATCTACTGTTGGTTTGTATTTCTTCCGCACAATGTTATTCATTAGTGCGGCACTCTGTGCATTCTGTACTGCAAATGTGTGTGTGGGAGCATTTAAATTTCTGTAATCTAATACTAGACGATATGAATTGTTGAGTTTCATTACGGGAAGCAAAGGATTATTCATAGATGAGGTGCAATTCTCTATTACACCCTGGTACTCAAGTTGAGATCTCCCTGACTTGTTTCTTTGCTTCATGTTTACTTGAGTACTCTCTCTGCAGTCTAGGGATAATTTTTAACGGGATCTCGTGATGAGGAGACTCATCATCCCACCCAACATGGTTGTGGTATAAAGCAGTCGCTAACGCTGACGTCCACTCCTGCGCATGTACATTTTTAACTGATTTTGATACGAGGTCAGAGAAAGCAGGTAAAATTACTTCTTCCCCCATTGGGCAATCTTTTACGAACTCTGGTGGCCAGTCCTTTTCAGCTAAAAGAATGTCATAACCATATGTCAGGTCCTCCCAAAAGAGGCCCTTCACCTGTCTTTGTATGTTCCCTCTATTTGGAGTGTTATTTTGTGTAAAAGATGTGCGACACTTGCTCTTATATCAGGTGTTTCCACCATGATATACTCACTCAGGGCTACTACCTCCAGAAAATCCATCAGGTTCTGGCGAGTTATTGTGACTTCCGCCACGCTGTCCAGCATCACCACTGCCCATTCCCCATTCCCCATTCAGAAGCTGTGTCCTCAGCAGCCTGGGCATTTCTGATCTTAATCCCTGCTACCTTTTTATTTTTGAATTGAGGTTTTGTGAATTTTTGTTTATCCTCTTGTTTGGCGATGTAGTCTGAAGTGCGATGTGTCTCCCTTTTCGGCTTGACTCGCTCTTCTGATCTTTGCTCTGACTGTCCTCCTCTCTCAGAGCGTTTCTCAGATTAATCCTGAAAGGAACAAGTGGAACGTGTATCAGTATCCTGATATCTGTCAGTCTTTCTAATATTATCACGGTTCCTGAGATTGTACCTCTTTTCGGTGTGTTCCTGTTGAGGAGATCCACACCGTGATTGTTGTTTGTTTTGTTTACATTTTTGTTTATTATCCCATTTCTTTTTAGAAGAATCGGGTGCTTGCTTAGAGTTATCCTTTTCAGAATTACCCTTAACCACTGGTTTCCCAAGTCTGGCTCCCAGATTATCTCTTCCCAGAGAAGCGTATGTTTCTTCGATAATCTTAGGTAACTCCCGCTTTTGTTGTATAGGAGTGAATTTCCTCAGGCTTTGGCCTATAGCCAACGCAACTGCCTCCCCTTTTATGTTACTTAACATAATTGCCTAAACTTGGGTTTTATCCCTAAGTCCAGGGCAGGTTCTGCCCCGTACTCATTCTGTATTTGTTTTAATACATCTGGTATTACTGCTATTGAAGGGGTACCATGAGTTCTGGTTTAAACAGCAGTGAAGACTAAATCCTAAGTGGCACAATCTTCTATCGGGGGAGCCATCCCCATTGGCAAGCAAATTGTTAAAATTCTGTGTTTTTCCTGTGGCCTTGTATGGGGAAAACCCGCATCAAGCTGTGCTGTTTTTTGTGCTACCCAGAACGGTATTTGCTCCCGACTGTTGGGAATCTTTCCCATGATTCCATTCAGCGTTTGAGGGCTGATACCCATAGTAGACAATTGAGGTTGTGCAGCCTGAGCAGCCCTCACAGGTTGAAGTATAAATGTTCGCATTATGAACTGTGTAAGATTTCTGTAAATTTTTACTAAATCTTCGTATAGTGTGAGCATTTCTGCTGCTGGTAACTTATGAATGTCTAGATGTGGTGTATACGAAGCAAAGACCGGCCAGGTTGCTCCTTCTTTACTGAGCAGACTGATTCTCACGTTTTCTACGGTGTGTGGGAGGGCACCTTTAAACCAATTTATATGCTCTTGGTAAGTTAACAGGACTTCTGTGTCCACGTATGGAAAGTATTCATCTGGTGTCTCATTTTCAATGTAAGTGTGAAACAATTTTGTGCGTGTGTCTACAGCTGGGAATCTAACCCAAGAATAGAATACTTCAGTCCTGAATGCTTCGTGTGCCTCGACCTCGAAGGTAACATCTCCACCCATTGCCGGGAGGCCATGTTGTAATAATTTCATAGTAACTGCCTGTCTGCAATTTTCTGAAATATTTAAAGTAGCTACTTGTACTTCAACATCATCAGCTTGTTCCATCATTGTTAAAACTGAAAAGTATTTTACGAAAATGAATTTATTGAGATTTGGTTTGTACAATGTGGGAAAATGTTTTAATCCTCCAAGCTTGATAAAACCCACAGCCAATACATAGGACGTACCTACTCAGCTGAGGCGCATTCCCCTTACCACTATGGACATCTCCGGTTTAATGCGGGTAGGGGTCTCTGGGAAAGCATGACTGAACTACTCAGATTTGATTGTTAAATAAGAAACCAACGTTGGTGGCGCCATGTCGTATAGCTTCTACTAATCTGTAGTCTCTGGGCATTGTTTGGACAGCATAAACTAAGGGCTTGGTGCCTAGACTAGTTTCGGAAACCTCTGCAGGATATGTTGGCCTGTGGACCAGCTAGCTCACAGTGCCACCATAACCCCCCCCTAACCTTACCAGGGAGCGAATGGACTCTGGCAACTGCTGAACATGACAACTCTGATCACTCAGGGATCGTGCAAACAGTACTGAATCTTTCACTCAGTCACTGGTGCTTGCTTTTTCTCAGAGAAGTATACAGAATACACAGTGGGGTGTTTTCAATATATTTATTGAACCAACGTTATTCTTGTATAAAATGCATGTGCTGCAATGATTAGGAGATAGAAGCAAATAAAGGAGATTATGAGCACCAAAAGAGTGAACTGTAGATACATTTCTACCATAGTCCTGAACAATGAATATATGCAGGCATATATGCAAAATGGTGATATAATGTACTCCTACAATATGGACCCTACAGTAAGGGCCCGATTACGTTGCGGTAAGGAATGGCTCTGACGCTCTGTCGGAGCCATCCTTACCGCATCGTAATCTCCTGTTTGTAATAATTTCCGACCAAACCATTTTGATGGAGTTGGTCAGAAATTATTACAAACAGGAGTTCAGAATGGCTGACAACGGACTCGGAGAGCCCGTCTGCCATTCAGAAGGCCTGCAGTAATCCCTCGGCCAGCTCTTTCCAGCCGAGGGATTATGATAGCAGTTTCCCACTGCCTTTCTGAGCCGGCCTTTCCGACACAGAAAGGCATTGGGAAACTGTTTTTGGGGGCCCAGCAGGGCCCCCAAGGGTGCAAGGCCGCCGAATGGCTGCCTAGGGGGCACCTATGGTGCTCCCCTGTTGATCCCTGCACCCGGTAGCAGGCACCTTGAGGTGCCTGCCCTGGGGTGCAGGGATGAACTGCACCTCTGCTCTTTGCTATGAGAGCATGCATTCTGTTTGGAATGCATGCTCCCATAGCAAAGTATAGTATTGCGACCAATCCTAATAGCAGGGCTGGAACCGACGACAGGAGGTCGTTCGGTTCCATTTCCAGAGCAACATGGGACAGACTCTGGTCTGTTCAACATCGTAATTGGGTCCCGAAGTGTACGCTAGAGTGCGTATGGTTGTAGAGCCAAGTATCCCCCCAAGGGGCGATCCAACCCAACCCCATTACCTGATAGGAGAGAATGAAGGACCCCTTCTTGGTCTCGAGTTGGATACCCCTCACGGAATGTCAGACCGGTGCTTGGTGATTTCTCAGCACGCAAGGACCTTCAGTGTCTGCAGACGTCCCAACTCTACCAATCTATTGGGATGCGTATTATTTATAATGAAAAACGGCCTCGCGATGTGCGCCTTAGATTAGTGATGTTATGGATATGTAGATAGCGCTGTCGCCTTGTAAATGAAGATAGGACGACTTTTGTATCTAGTGAGTAGAGAGGCCAAGTACATGATGTTCAAGGCATCGTGATAATGTTGTGCCGATCTGGATGTGTAAACAAAGTAGTTTCAGAGAAACGAATCCAACATTTTCGTGCATGCAAATGTGTGCAAAAGTTCAACTCTAAAATGTTAATTTCTAGGACAATGTAAGAAATAAGCTGCTTCGCTACATGGGCTTAACTCAGGAATATAACAATGCCCACTGGAGTCCATGAGAGAGCTCCCCTTGAGACGGGGGCCATCTGGACGCTTGCCGCTAGGGCAGCCCTCTAAAGGGTGGTCATTTTCGACTTATGTTGGACCAATTTGGCGACGTCTCTCTGTGCCTGCTTCTGCTTTTCCCTGTCCTTTTCCTGTCTCTTCCGCTAATAGTGTAGTATATGGGCTTGTATTTCCCGCCAAGGTTTAGTGTCACCATCTATTCCGGTCTGGATCTCCATGGGTAATCCCCTCTTTAGGATGTTGTAAAAGAATGCAACCTGGGGACCTGTGTCAGTCCAGGGCTGTCCTGTCTCCTGCCCTCATCGTTCTCTCATTCTGTCTAGGAATTCGGCCATGGTTTCCCCAGGCTTCATGCTTTCTACCATCAGTCCTCCTACATCTGGGCGGTCAGGGAACAGCTTCCTCAGGACCATCCAGATCTGGTGTCTGAAGGAATTAAATACAGCCCGTCGTGCTTGGTGTTGGTGAGCGTGACTGCGGGGATGCGGGCTCGGGAGAAAACTGTATCGGTCTGCTCCCCATCTACAGCTAAATTTATACCTGCTGTGTTCTTTTCAGAACATGAGATCCATTTTCCTGCCGCCCCATCCATCAATGGGGGCAGTTTATTCCTGAGCGTTTCTTTGCCCATCTGTGCCCAATAGGCAAATCATGGCTTGGGGCTGTTCATTGGGTTTCTCCCTGACATAGCAATTCCAACACCTCAGGCATTCCTGCATGTAGAGGTAGTTCCATTTCGGATCACCCCTCCACCCCGAATGCAATCCTTCGCAGTGGCCATGTCCTTGAGTTCAAAGGATCCCTCCTTTTGCCAAGGGCGATCATACTGTTGGCCCTTCTTTTTGGTCCAGGAGGCCAGCGGATGGCAAAAGGCTGCACGAAGATCTCGCCCTCTTTTCTGGACATGATTCTCTAGGGGTCGGTCTGTCTGACCAGCGCGTATGGGGGTAGTGGCGGATGATTTCATCATTGCTTTCCTCGGGCATGCATAAAGGAGCCATGTGACTCCTTCTACGTCTCAATTGGGTCCCTGTCAGGCTCTACTAACTACTTATTTCCTGGTCTGCCACTCGCCTTAGCTGACGGCCCAGTGATGTGTGCGATTCTGTTAGGGTCCTTCCTTCCCACTCACCCCTAGGCTCATCTCTCTGTGGGACCCAAGGCCAAGCTCCTGTTCCTTCAGGGGAGGGAACATTGTTCCCACTCCCTGCTGGGCCTCCCAGGCGAGAGCTCTCTCTCTTTCTATCCATAATTATCGCCTTTCCTCTACCGCCCACCTGGGTTGCCTCTTTCTCTTGGTGCTAGGTGCTACTTTTCTAGGCAATGTTTTGGCCTCAACCTTACTCCCTGATGCTTCCTTGTGTCAAAGGGCTACCTGGGCAGAGTGTAGCCCATGGCTCCCCCATCGGAGTCAGATCATGTGGGGCTGACACTCCTTCCTTTTCCTCTACTGGTGGAATCACCTTCTAGGAGGGCCACAAACCTCTCTCTGACCTTATGACACCCGATGGGGCACTCAGGTGTATGTGTACCTTGTTCGGTCCAGACTGGCTGGGTTGGGGCTGATGGGTGAGGGGTCGAACTCTGAGGTGGCCTGGTACCGGTCTGAGTCAGGGCCAATGGTTCCTGGGCTGCTAGGACCTGGAAGCCTTTTTCCCGCCCAACGGTGTAACCTAACATGGTGGCTACTGGAATGGGCGGCATTATTGAGAGCACATCCCTGCCCCAGTGTATGGTGGAGGGGGTGCAGAGACTCATGGGCTCTGGGGTTGTTTTTTGGGCTGGGGCCACCTTTGAAGTTGGCTCATAATTCTAGTAGTGAATCACGCTTAGCCTTCTTATGTCCTGTACACCTCGTCTGTATGTGAGTCTTTGTGTGTTTGTAGGGGTTGGTGTTGAACGTGCCCCCTTCAGGCCAGAGAATGCACGTGTCTTGGTAGGGGCATGCCACTCTTGGCAGTGAGTTTCTAGTTTCCTGGCCTGGGTGAGAAATCTCGCTTTCATGTGGTCTAATGGAGTCCCCATGACAGAGTGGGAAGCTTGTTCATTTTAAAAGTTTGCAAAATGTTGGTTATCTCAAAATTTTCTTAAAATTAGTTGCCAATTTTACTCTTATTTGAGGGAACTGTGTCCATGGGGGTGGTACCAAAAAACAATTTACTGGTTATGAGCTCATAAAACAACCTGATGCATCAACCCAAAAAATGGTTAACATTAAAATAGAGACAATAATGCAATGAAGCAATATCAACCTGTAACACAAGTGCAATTATTAGTTCAGGGCAGTG
Source organism: Calotriton arnoldi (assembly GCA_963921515.1). Classification (NCBI taxonomy): domain Eukaryota; kingdom Metazoa; phylum Chordata; class Amphibia; order Caudata; family Salamandridae; genus Calotriton; species Calotriton arnoldi. Next base: position 176,136 of record CAWUFW010011958.1, on the reverse strand, counting down.
CAGATTGTTTTGCAGCAGAAAACTAGCAATCATGAACTTCTGATTTTGGAAAAAAACTGTTATTTTCACCTGAAAGCATAGACTTATTATTGAGACATAACATTCAAACATGTGGCATGATTTTGCAAAATTCAGCAGCACCACAACATAAATAAATGGAAAAAATGGAAAAGATCTAAAAGAAACTAAAAAGGTTGACAGAAAAATTATTTTGTCCAAACAACTGAGCCCCGTCCTAGTGCCTACAGCCCATGGAGAGGGGATTCTCTGCACCGTACGTGGAACCAGGTGAGCCTTATAGTCTGTCACTATCTGCTCAGCAAACAAAAATAGCAATATTTTGATTTGAGAAAAAGGAATAACCTGAAAATATTGTCTCTCTGCGGCCAGACACAAACCATACCTGATTTACCCAGGTCTGAAATTTTTTCCCTAACTTCCGAATTACAGCCTATATTACACCCAGGGGTTGTGCATACCACTGCCTAATGCCCAGCAATCCAAGCGGACAGAAAAACGGGAAGACCTCTCACTTCTTTCAGGTGCTATCATTGTTGAAATCAACAGCCCTAAGAACTTTTGTAACTAAAAATCATGTTTGAGATCTTGGCTCTATCTCATCCCCAGAGCCTATCCAAACTGACTTGTTAAGTTATCCAAGCTATCCTTTGCTGGCACCTTGGGACTAGGAGAATGCTGTTCCAAGTCCAAATCAAGGTTTCCCTTACTAACAGCCAGAGACGAGACAGAACCTGTTCCAAGCCCAAAGCCAGGCTATCCTTTGCTAACACCTCGGGACGAGGCATACATTGTGCTCCATGCCCAATGTTAGGTAGCTACCTAGGCTTTCCCCTAGCGAGATGACTAGGGGAAAGACAAAAGCAGTCTATGTGCTTGTCCTAGTTTGCCAGACGCCACAAGTTGGGACTAAGGATTCGATGTAGTCTCTTACCCTATGATAGCATTCTATGGACATACCTCTGCCCCGTGAATTCAGCAGAACTTCCAATCAATTATGCCATCTGCTCTCAGATCTTTTTTGTGCAGATGAATCCACTCGGACCAAGGTCCTTCCTTCAACAGCAGTCAGGCTCAATGTACCAATCTCTCCTGGCTGGCTCGCCAAAATGTTGCTCAGATATGAATATACCTTAAATAAGTGAAAAGACAAAAGGCATTTGGCAAAACAGGAACAAGTTGGCTTAATTAAATGCTGCAGCCGGGAGAGCCTGCACAGAATGTGTCTGCTCAAAATCTCTCAATGTACAAAGTTTTGGCCGTTAATGTATACAGTTCATGAGGTAAAATAAAATGTTCTCTACATTCCAAAAGAGCATCTTAGTCATAAATCAATTACATGTATGCATCTGATAAGGACACCGATGGCTCTCGACCTCGGGGAGAGCTTATGTGGGCCAGTGTATATGTGTCCAGATGTCCGATGTGAGGAGCGCGTGATTGCTATGTGTGGTGTGCATGTCGTGTCCTGATTGGTTGAGTGTACCTATCTACATGTGGTGTCTAGCTTTGTGGTATTTTTGGGGAATGCAAGCCTTTGGCCAAACATGTTTCATTGGGGTCAATTACCTCTGACTTGTTTGTGGTGCAATTACCTATCTGTGGAATTGATCAGGGTTTTCCCTGGGTGTGTGTTTGCCTGAAATTTATGGAGGACCCCACCTGTGACTTGTTACTCGATATGCGTGGGCATGGGTCGCAGGACCTGCCTGACCACATATCTCTGACAGGAAACGACCTTTACATCGCGGTCATTATACCACGATGCCATTACAACGCGGTTGTTACAACGACCGCGTTGTTACCACGCAATGCCATTACTACGCAAGTCATTACATCGACTTGCAGTAGATGGCGCGCTAACATTAGGAATAGTATAGTTTACTATTCCAACACCTTCCCTACTGTTGCGTAGGCTGGAGTTGGAATAGTAAATTATACATTTCTAATGTCAGCGCGCCATCTACTGCAAGTCAATGTAATGACTTGCGTAGTAATGGCGTTGCGTGGTAACAACGCAGTCGTTGTAACGACCGCGTTGTGATGCCACGCGATGTAATGACTCATGTAGTAACAAGTCATATTCATCTCTGACTTGGGGTTAATGGGTAAGTCACCTTGGGTGAGTCCGACAGTAATGATGTGAGTTCAATGGAACTCCTAAGAATAAGTTGGCAGCCACTGGTATCATTTTTATCAACATCATCTACATTGCGCATACAGTTGTCATCTTGTACATTGACATAGTTCTTACTGGTACTGTCAAAGATATGCTTGCTGTGATCTGAACGTTCATGGACATTGTTCTTATTGGCAACATTAATATTAGTGTACGAGCCGGAATTATGACAAACATTGGTATCATTATTGCTGATGTCGGCACTGCTGTACGGGCACAAGTTACAGTATACATTGACATTGCATTGACGGGCATTCAGGTGGTTATGTGGACACAGGCTATGGCATACATTCACTTTGCATCACTGATATTGTCATTGTCGGGCATGCACATATCATGGCATTCATTGACATTGTATTCGCCCATTCCAAAATGCTTCTGGTGGGCACTCGTTGGGTTCAGAAAATGAAAGCCGCGTGATGGGCAGGCCACTGCAGCCACGTTATTGTCTTTTATTGGTCTCGTTGGCATTGAAGTCAATCAATATCCAGGCCCATGCAGCCATAGTTGCAGATTTATGCCGAGTGGGGCTGGGGTGTTGAGCTTTAAAATACATTTTTAGTTATTGAGGGTATTGCACATCATGCTTGCAGGCAAATCGTTAATGGAATCAGTTGCTTGTAACTAATTCCATCTTACGCTGAGTCCATTATACATGCCGGGCACCATTTTGAAAAAAACTAGAAAGCTGAACACTGTTCGTGCGTGTGGCGGTGCACAGACTTTTGAAGCAAATTAGCTCATTTTGACCTTGCAGGCTCACTGTACAGTTACTATGGTCACATTTGTGATTGTTGATGGCAGAAGAGATAGTCGTGAGGCAGTTTGACAGGATTTAGGGAAGGTCAGATATTCGGTAGATGTAATGGTGATTGTGATTTATTTAAGTACTTCACGTTATTCATACAATGGTTGCGTTATGGAGACAGGGAAAGGTTCACAGGAGATGGATATTGATTCCAAGCTAAATAAAGCAATTGAAAAGATTTCTCTGGAGATTACAAATAGAATGGATAAGAAGCTGGAGTTGCTTTTGAGTAGAACCTAGCCTATGGAGGAGGAACATTTTTGGTCTGCAAATGAGGCATACATTAATATGGTAAAAGGTGGTAAAGCCCCCTGTAAAAGGAAACACATGAATGCAAATTTTGATTTGGCATAAAGAAGAAAAACTGCGGAGGCAGAACATGACGTCTGTGATCTCACACAACAAGATAGTGCAAAGGACACACATGGAGAGCAAGATAAAGACTCAGTGAAAGGAATGCAGATAAAGATTAATGGTCTGTGACTTGTGATGACTCTTCCAGAAGTGCAGAAATTGAGATCAGTTGTTCCTCTGAGTTTCACTTGGTATGGAGCAGGCATCTCTGAGTGAGAATTCAGTGAGCAGAAAAAGGCTAAGGATTTTGATGGCCTGACTGATCTATTTGGACAGCAATTGTTTGATCTTTTACTGATAAAGCATCCACTCTCACCTGAGTGGACCCCATCGGATCATGTAGCAGAATGCATCACTCGATCAGAAGGAAGATTCCTAAGGACATACGTGTGAAGCTGTATTCAGAATGCCCTAGGCCTTAGATTGCTAATAGAGTTTTAGTCACACTAGAATTAGATGCAAATAATTTGGTAGTTATAGGTAAGGGTGGTTGAGATCCAAGAAAAGGTTTGATAAGATCTTTGGGTTTTGGAGACTGATCAAGGTTTTTGGAGAGAGTTTGTGGAGGAACCAGTTCAGGTCGTCTGGACAAGAAGACTAGTTTTCAAGGCAGAGCAAATGAGATTGATAGATTTGGAGTTCAGGAATTAGTTGTGAAAGGGGCGATTGTGCAGGAAAGAGATCAATCAAGCGGTTTCATAAGCAACATATTTCTGATGGAAAAGAAAGACAAGGACAGGAGACTAGTAATAAAATTGAGATATTTGAACAACTGAGTGGTTTCTCACCACTTCAAACTGAAACGTAGGCGTTTATTAAGAGATGTCTTGCAGAAAGGAGTCTGGATGACCGGACTGGATCTGAAGGATGCTTCTCTAACATTTCTAATTTGGGAGGGTCATAAGAGATTTCTGAGGTTTGATTGGGACGAGAAAGTGTGGAAGTTTGTGTGTCTGCCGTTCGGCCTTTCATCATCACCTGTTTCTTCACGAAGGTCCTTTATCCAGTGGCAGCATTTCTGGGCGAGAGAGGCACTCATATGATTATTTATTTAGACAACAACTTGATAACGAAGTAGGACAGGGTGATGTTGAGATCTCAAACAGATTTTGCATTAAGGATTCTGGAAGGTTTGGGTTTTGTAGTGAACAAAAATAAGTTAGAGTTAGTTCCAAGACAGGAGACACAGGGGCATATTTACAAGGACTTAATGCCACCAGAACATCACTTTTTGAGATGTTCTTGTGGCGTTAAGTACTTTGCCTATTTACAAGTCAGCGTTAAGCCTCTTAATGTGGCTTAACCCCACCTTGTAAATAAGACCCCCCCTTCACTTAGCGTGGAAGGGGCGTGCAATGGGTGTTGTGTTGGGCGTGCCTCCACAACACCCATTGATTTTGATGCTGACCCCCATTTACAAGGGTGGCATAAATATGGGGCAGCATCAAAATTAAGACCAGAAAAAAACCTGGTCTTAACACGGCAAAACACAGGGGAAATGATTAGTTTCTCCTCGCCATGAAGGTGTCCCTTCCTCCACATAAACAATCATTAAAAAAAATTACAATTTGCAACTTCTATGTGTGCTGCACAATGCACAAATCACCATTAGTGATTGTTTATGTGCAGGAAGGGACACCTTCCTGCACATAAACAATCATTCCCTTAATGCAGGCACCCTTGCACAGTTGTGCAAGGGTGCCTGAGTTGGGGCTAGGCAGCTGAATTTAGCGCCAGCACTAGGGAAAACGCAGGGGTACAACGTATCATTGTAAATATGGCTCATCCCTGCGTTTTCAGAATGGTGGAGCACGCGTTAGCAATTTTGGCTTAATGCCGCGCACCGCCATTCTCTTGTAAATATACCCCTCAAATTTTAGGTTTTGTGGTAGATACAGTGAATGGAATTTTGAGGATTCCAAAGGAAAAGTTGAAAAGAATAAGGAAGGATATCAGAAAGACCTTAGCCTTGGATCAGGTTTCGTTGAGGATGCTGGCCCGTATTGTGGGTGTGTTGTCCTCTACTATTCAGGCTATTTTTCCTGGCCCTTTGCACTACTGAGACTTACAGAGACTGAAGGCGACATACTTATGGAGTGGATTGAAGTATTCTGAAAGTGCTTCTCTAACCTTGGAAGCGAGGGAGGAATTAACATGATGGTTAAGGAATAAATTAAAGCCGGAAAAAAGCATTTGATTTTTGGTGAGAATCAGGATTTGATTATAGAATCAGATGCAAGCTTGGAAAATTGGTGTGCAAAATGTCGATCCTCAAGAACTGGTGGGCATTGGAAAGATCAGGAAAATAGATTCCATATAAATTGTTCAGAATTATTAGCAGGTTCTTTTGTTATAAAATGTTTTGCAGATTTAAATGTCAGGTTTACGATTTTGTTGCTGATGGACAATGTGTCAGCAGTAAGGTACGTGAACAGGTTGGGGGGCCAATGATCAAAGGGTCTGGCAGGTTTGGCAAAAACATTTGGGGAACATTGCCTGGAAAGAGACCTGACTATACAGGCAGAGCACTTCCTAGGTTTGAAGAACATGGTGGCAGATTGGTTTTCAAGACATTTTTGGGATTTAAGTGACTGGATGTTGGAGAGGAGAGTCTTCAGGGAATTGGACCGGATGTGGGGTCCATTTCAGGTAGATCTCTTTGCAAAGCGACTAAATGCACAGGTGATAAAATTATTTTGTTGGGCGGCCAGACCCGGAGTCATAACGGATAGATGCTTTTGTTGAGGATTGGAGAATGCTTCGACTGTATGCATTTCCTCCATTTGCAATGATCGGTTGAGTGACAGTGTTAATTCGCAAATGAAAGAGATCCGAGGCATGGTATCCAATTATGTCAAAAAGGAGTGTTTTTCCAGTATTACTTAAAATGTTTCAGGAAGTTTTATGGGGTCCTCAGGGAGAGAGACTCAATCTAGTCAGAGCAGGACAGTCAAATCTGGTGGCATGGAAACTTTTGGAAGAGTTTAAACAAAACCAGGACTTTCTTCAGAGGCTGCAAGATTTATCGAGAAGTCTTGGGCTCCAGGAACACGAAAGGCATATAGATTGGCATGCATGGGTATGCTGGTGTTTCAAAAGGGATCACAATCCCGTTTCAGTTGATGTAGTGCAGGTGTTAAATTCTTCTCAGAATTGTTTGTAAAAGGTTTGGCATATATAATAATGAATATGTATAGGTTGGCCATTGCGGCTGGTCACAGTATGGTGAATGGTTTGTCAGTGGGACAAGATGTTATGGTGAGAAGGTTGTTGAAAATCATTAGGACTGCTAAACCTCCAGGTTCTAGATGTAATTCACTTTCGGATGTATCAACGCTATTGAAGATTTTGGAGAGTTGGGATGTGAATGAGAACATTTCCTTGAGGGATTTAACATTCGAGTTAACTATGTTATGTTTGGTGTCTTGTCATAGAGTGTCAGATGTGTGTGCATTGGAAGTGTTGTGTTGAGCTTACACTTCAGAGGGGATATGTTTTCATTTAAAACAGAGAACGAAAATGAATTTAGCTTCAAATTTCTATTCTTTTTTGTTGAAAAAGAGAAATTGTGTGTGGGACGGTGTGTAAAGGAGTATGAGTTTAGGAATTAATCCTTAAGACCCTAAAGAGTAACTCAACTGCTTATTTCTTTCAAGCATTCTCATAAAGCAGTCTCTACACCAAGGGTCTCCAATATTTTGTATAGTTAAAGTTACTCGTGCTCTTTGAAAGTCACCCCGAGCTACTATTATTTGTAGAGTCATAATATTGACTACATCAGTGAAGATTACATTAGTGCCCTTCATATGCAATATTATCAGCAGTGTTTACCTCAATGCATCAAGCATAGACTCCAGCATTAATGGAAAAATGCATTATGAATGTGGAATGCCTCTACATCGGTAATGGATAACAGCCATAGCTGCAATGTCCCTGGCATCAAGTGATTAGTAAACACAAGGAGATAATGGACGGAGAGCTGAAACTTTTCAGACACCCCCAGTCACAGATGTGAGTTGAATCCATCATCGTTCTTTAGCTCACTTTGCCACCCCAGTTCAGACACAGCTATATGCAAATCAGTCTTGACCCTGTGCCTCATGGGAACAGTCCAGCCCGAACTGCCAAGCCATGTCTTCCTTGGACCGGAAACAAGCATCCTGGGACCGGTTTCGGGCTATCAGCCCTCATCTGCCAGGCTAACTTGAATCCAGTGGCAAAGTGAGCAAGGGACCCACGTCTGGGCATACCCTGCCAACTTAGGGCGAACAAAGCAAACCCAAGGAGATGATGGACAGAGAGCTGAAACTTTTCAGACACTCACCCCCAGTCACAGATCTGGGTTGAATCCATCATCGTTCTTTAGCTCACTTTGCCACCCCAGTTCAGACACAGCTATATGCAAATAAGTCGACCCTGTGCCTCATGGGAACAGTCCAGCCCGAACTGCCAAGCCATGTCTTCCCAGGACCGGAAACAAGCATCCTGGGACCGGTTTCGGGCTAACAGCCCTCATCAGCCAGGCTAACTTGAATCCAGTGGCTAAGTGACCTAGGGACCCACGTCTGGGCATACCCTGCCAACTTAGGGCGAACAAAGCAAACACAAGGAGATGGTGGGCGGAGAGCTGAAACTTTTCAGACACTCACCCCCAGTCACAGATCTGGGTTGAATCCATCGTCGCTCTTTTGCTCACTTTGCCACCCCAGTACAGACACAGCTATATGCAAATCAGTCTTGACCCCGTGCCTCAGGGGAACACTCCAGCCCGAACTGCCAAGCCATGTCTTCCCTGGACCGGAAACAAGCATCCTAGGACCGGTTTCGGGCTAACAGTCCTAATCAGCCAGGCTAACTTGAATCCAGTGGCAAAGTGAGCAAGGGACCCACGTCTGGGCATACCATGCCAACTTAGGGCGAACAAAGCAAACACAAGGAGATGATGGACGGAGAGCTGAAACTTTTCAGTCACTCACTCCAGTCACAGATCTGGGTTGAATCCATCATCGTTCTTTAGCCCACTTTGCCACCCCAGTTCAGACACAGCTATATGCAAATCAGTCTTGACCCTTTGCCTCATGGGAACAGTCCAGCCCAAACTGCCAAGCCATGTCTTCCCAGGACCGGAAACAAGCATCCTGGGACCGGTTTCGGGCTAACAGCCCTCATCAGCCAGGCTAACTTGAATCCAGTGGCAAAGTGAGCAAGGGACCCACGTATGGGCATACCCTGCCAACTTAGGGCGACAAAGCAACCACAAGGAGCTGATGGACGGAGAGCTGAAACTTTTCAGACACTCATCCCCAGTCACAGATCTGGGTTGAATCCATCATTGATCTTTAGCTCACTTTGCCACCCCAGTTCAGACACAGCTATATGCAAATCAGTCTTGACCCTGTGCCTCATGGGAACAGTCCAGCTCGAACTTCCAAGTCATGTGTTCCCCTGACCGGAAACAAGCATCCTGGGACCGGCTTCGGGCTAACAGCCCTCATCAGCCAGGCTAACTTGAATCCAGTGGCAAAGTGAGCAAGGGACCCACGTTCGGTCCCAGGATGCTTGTTTCCGTTTCAGGAAAGACCTGGCTTGGCAGTTTGGGGTGGTCTGTTCCCATTAGGCACAGGGTCAAGACTGATATGCATATAGCTGGGTCTGAACTGAGGTGGCGAAGTGAGCTAAAAAATTATGATGGGTTCAACCCCGATGTGTGACTGGGGGTGAGTGTCTGAAAAGTTTCAGCACTCCGTCCATCATCCCCTTCTGTTTGCTTTGTTTGCTCTAAGTTGGCAGGGTGTGCCCAGACGTGGGTCCCTTACTCACTTTGCCACTGGATTCAAGCTAGCCAGGCTGATAAAGGGTGTAACCCAGAAACCTGTCCCAGGATGCTTGTTTCCGGTTCAGGGAAGACTTGGCTTGGCAGTTCAGGATGGACTGTTCCAGTGAGACACAGGGTCAAGACTGATTTGCATATAGCTGGGTCTGAGGTGGCGAAGTGAGCTAAAAAATGATGATGGGTTCAACCCAGATGGGTGACTGGGGCTGAGTGTATGAAAAGTTTCAGCACTCTGTCCATCATCTCCTTGTGTTTGCTTTGTTCGCTCTAAGTTGGCAGGGTGTGCCCAGACGTGGGTCCCTTGCTCACTTTGCCACTGGATTCAAGCTAGCCTGGCTGATGAAGTTTGTTACCCAGAAACCGGTCCAAGGATGCTTGTTTCTGGTGCAGGGAAGACTTGGCTTGGCAGTTCAGGCTGGACTGTTCCCATGAGGCACAGGGTCAAGACTGATTTGCATATAGCTGGGTCTGAACTGAGGTGGCGAAGTGACCTAAACAATGATGATGGATTCAACCCAGATCTGTAACTGGGGGTGAGTGTCTGAAAAGTTTCAGTGCTCCGTCCATCATCTCATTGTGTTTGCTTTGTTCGCCCTAAGTTGGCAGGGTATGCCCAGACGTGGGTCCCTTGCTCACTTCGCCACTGGATTCAAGCAAGCCTGGCTGATGAAGGGTGTTACCCAGAAACCGGTCCCAGGATGCTTGTTTCCGGTTCAGGGAAGACCTTGCTTGGCAGTTTGGGCTGGACTGTTCCCATGAGGCACAGGGTCAAGACTGATTTACATATAGCTGGGTCTGAACTGAGGTGGCGAAGTGAGCTAAAGAATGATGATGGATTCAACCCAGATCTGTGACTGGGGGTGAGTGTCTGAAAAGTTTCAGCGCTCTGTCCATCGTCTCCTTGTGTTTGCTTTATCAAGTTACTGGTAAAAAGTCTCGCCAAACACCAGCTCATGAGTTCTGAAAATACACACATTTTCATCTCGAATATACATTTCAATTTTGGTATTGAAACATGTATTCTGCCATGCAAAAGCTTCTATATTATTAGGCTGGACTGTACACAGGAGAGCTACTTACAAGTAGCTGGAGAGCTACCAGTAGCTCACGAGGTACTCGTTGGAGAAGCCTGCTCTACACCTACTTTGGCAAGATGGGTTAGAGAGATAATCAGGAGATCTGGTGTGGATGTAAAGTTATTCAGTGTTTATTCAGTGCGGGGAGCAGCTGCTTCAAAAGCTTGCATGATGGGTAGTAGATTGCAAGACATTTTGCAGTGTGCTGGTTGGTCATCAGGTTCTATGTTTAGTCATAATTGCTTTAAGTCAGTGGAGAGTGCAGCGAGTTGTTTGATTGCTAAGCTTTGAACTTGCATAATATTGCCCTCTGTGTCTTGACATAAAATTTAGATTTTCCACAGGCTTGGTGGGCAGAAAATCTGGATTTTAATAATGCTATCCCTCCCAATTTACCCACCCTAATAATTTGAAATCTTTACTTTCTTTCAGTGCAAGTTTGATTCAATCATAAAATACATTGGAAGATTGAGTATCACGGTTAAAGATGTACTGGACTTTTGAGTTGACGTTATAATTAAATTAATATGTTTGAGTTCAAGATCGCAGCAATTATAAAAGAAGGATGAGAGCTGGAAACACTGGGCTTTATTGTCTTTTGAACGTTCTTGTGTTCTATATTATTTGAGCTTTAAAGGGGCTGCTGAATCGCAGCAACAAAGGAGTTAATGCATAATACTAGACTCCGTGTCTTTAATAAACCACAAAGGCTGTGGAAAATCTACATTGAGTTTCACTGAGCCCTACATAGGGGCAGATCTACAAGAAAGTGAAGCATCTGTAGAGATGCGTCACTTTCCCTGCGCCAGAGTGAGAAACCCTTGCGCCACCATGGATGCGCCGTATTTACAATACGGCGCACCATGGCGCAAGGATTGACAGATGCGTCAGAAATTCTGACGCATCTGTTGGGGCAAAAGTCACGCATTGCTGGAGTCGTGTCGCAAGCACGACGCAACTCCAGCAATGCTTTTTGAGGCCTATTCCCACTACACTGCGTCACTCCTAAGGTTTTGACGCAGTGGCGTCCTAGAAGTGACGCAGTGAAATCTTGTAGATTTCACTGAGTCACTTTTATGAGGCCTTCCTGCGTGTGAACGCCCACCCTGCATACATTATACCTGACGCAGGTATAATGTGACGCAGGGCTTTACAACGTGGCGCATCTCCCTAGATGCGTCACGTTGTAAATGGGCCGCAACATTTACGCCGCAGCTGCGTCACAAAAGTGACGCAACTGCAGCGCAAAAGTCACGCAAGGGGCTTGTAAATCTGCCCCATAATACTTTGTGTCAATGGATTATTTCTGATTTGTAACATTTGTAAACTTTGTTCCTATTTAAATTTCCACCTTTGAAGTTCAACGCCAATGTCTTTTTGACAGAATTGAGTGAAAATTTTTGCAAAAGTGAGTGCAACGATGTAGCTCGTGAGCATTATAACCTATCATGACTGAAACATGTTAATTCTTCTGTCTAGACAGTGCTAAGTGTTAAAAAATGTGTGACATAGGGCAAGATTAGCCCTGCTAATAAAATGTAATGCTATGTTGATAATATATACTTTAAAAACAATTCCAGTCAATGTTCTGTTTATATTTTTTATAACATTTACTTAGATAAACGCCTAAAATTGCTATTTCCATTGTGTATGTCTGTTTTATTATGAAATGTATAGGAAGTAGTATGTTTTTTAAATAAATACAACTTAATATTTTCACCAGTTGCATTACAGAAAGACACATTCATTTTGTTAGGCACAAGAAAATTAAGTGATTTGCCCAGAATCACAGGGTGTCGGGAGTCCCTGTCGAGACTCAAACCCAGTTTCCCAGCTTTGAGTTTGACTGCTCTAGCCATTAGGTAAGTAATAGAGTAAGGGCCTGATGTAGAGTTTGGCGGACTGGATTACAAAGGTGATGGATATCCCGTCCGCCATATTACAATTCATTATAACCTATGGAATTTGTATCACAGCAAACAGGATATCCGTCAAGTTTGTGACGGACTAACACGTACAGCAAACTCTAAATCAGTTTATAATATTTACAATGGTTCAAGCACAAAATTACACAAAAAACATTTAAGTAAAGACCAAATACATGAAAATGACACCCATGGACCAACAGACAGTTGATATTGCAAAAAAACGTATTTACTAAAGCAGTAATACAAAGTAACAATAAAGCAATAAGACAATGGACTACCAGGTGCTCATACAGTTACACAACCAACATTACAGAAAAAACAATTGCCATGTAAACAATAAAACAATGGCAGAGGCAAAGTAAAGAAAACTGAAGCGAAAAATCACAAAAGCAGAAATGGCAATAGATGCTTCCTCTTCAAAGTATGCAAAAAGATGAGCGTCTACGGTGTTTCAACCAAAACAACTAGAATGGTCATCATCAGAACAGACAAGACAAAATTCAGAGCATACAATAGGTAATTTTCACTCAAAGTCAGAAATTAATCGAGACCTTCACCAAAAGTGATCCAAGCGGTCGGTGCAAGATTTGTCGGGCACTGTTGCAGAAGATTTATCCTGCACTCGCTATGGACCGGTCATTAAATTCGAACCGGTCCGCATGTGAATTGTTTATAGTTTCCCACCACATTGTTGAGCGGTACTTTGACCGATTTTTATTCCTGTTGTGTTGACCTTGTGTGGTCTTTACCAAGTCATGCTGAAGGTCTCGATTGAGCACATTGTACGCCAGCACTAGCAGACAGCAGAGATGCACCATATCTTAGTAGATAAGACGCATTTCTGCTTTTTTCGTTTCACGCAGCGTAGCACAGCATCTTTGCTTGCTGCCCTGCGTTGAGTGAACTCTTAGCAAGTATGCCTCATAATCTTTTCCTTCCTCCTTTACATCTGATGCGGCTGTATTCTAACAGTGCCTCCACCTGTTCATGAATAAAACTTTCCTCTTTAGGTTTGGTTGCCTGTTTAAAGATATTGCAACTAGGATTATTCACCTTGTAATACGTAATCATAGTAGTTCGGACCCATAAGTGTTACTGCTTGTTCCTACCTTTATTATTCCACATTATCACTCTACAAATCACTCCCTATGTTTGTAATCAATTATTCAACACGCTTTTTGGTACTTGTCATAATTGTTCAGTAGTGTTTAGTGCCTGTGCCTGAGTTGTACCGCATCTACAGCCACCTTTGTCTGGCTCCAACTTTCAAGTCTATTCCAGCCACGTGTTTGGTTCCTACTTCCTTTTTGCTTTATTCCAGTCTCTTTAGATGATTTTACAGGTGGTACCTTTTTGAAAGCATTCCTTGGCCAGTACATCATGGCTCTGTAGGCTTTGAACCATTGCATGGATGGAGAAACAGATCAGTGTGATCAGCTCTTCAAGCAAAGGCCGCGTAGGAGGGACATTGAATGACCATGATAGTAATTGTCATTCATCTACGAAGCTTTGTTTGCAGACTGAAGACCATCTCTCCTCAAGTTTAATGATGGATGAATGAATGTTCTTTACAATTGAAATCTAAATCCAGCAGACCCACTACCAAATTTTCTGGGAATAGTTCATGGTCAGCAGTAGATGCTCTGAGTCTGGATACTCATATTGTAAATTGAGGAGATAATACAAATTATTTTTTATTTAAAATGGGACAACAGAGGATCACTGATGCAAATAACATCTCGATAGTTAATGAAGCAAACAAGGAACCGTTCAGTTCTCCTCAAACAAAAAACCTGATCATGAAATTGGTACAGAGAGGAAGCCTCAAGGTGTTACAACTCATCAGGGATCGTGACCAAGGGGATCTGAAACCGACTTAAGAAAATATTTAATGCTTGCAGGCTGCAAAGAAGCTCTATTTTTTGTTCGAATGCAGTAGACATTTGTTTTACTGTTTCTTTTTTTTCCACCCATTTCCTTTTGTGTAAGCTTGTGTAGACAGCTCTCCGAGCCCCCTTTCCTACTCCTTGCATGAACACCAAACTCAGGAAAACCAGCATTAAACATCAGTCCTATTTTTTAAAACAAACACGGAGAAACCAACCAAAAAAGAAGAAATCATCGCAACCTCCAGAACTGTATAGTAAGTTATTTTTGTATGCCACTACTAGTTTAGTTTAAAAATTCGCTTACATTTGTATGACAATAAACATCTACATTTTTAATGAGATAAAAATATTTTACTGAGCAAAAAAATATATTTTTAGTGTGAAAGCCTCTCCACGAATAATTCCTCAGGTCACCAAGAACCAATCCATCCCTTGAGTATTGGATGCTACTTCAGTGAGGCACAGCAAAATATTATGGGGCATATTTACGTTCCCTGGCGCATCCCTGCAAATCAGCAGGGATGCGCCAGGGAAGATGCGACACGCAAGTTTGCCCTTGCGCCACCGCCGATGCGCCGCAGAATGGCAGATGCGTGTCGCATCCCCCGACGGAAAGGCGGCGCATTGCTGGAGTCGCGTCGCAAGCGCGACGCAGCTCCAGCAATGCTCGGGGTGCCCTATCCCTAACATGGTGCATCAATCCTTACGCCTGCTTCAAGCAGGCGCAGGGTTTTGACGCAGAATGGGCGTAAAAGTGACTCAGTGAAATCTTGTAGATTTCACTGCATCACTTTTACGTGGCGTACCTGCGAGGGAACGCCCACCCTGCGCTGGAACGCCCACATGAAACCTGACGCAGGTTTCATGTGGCGCAGTGGTTTACATCGTGACGCATCTCCCTAGATGCGTCACGTTGTAAATATTGCGCAACGTGGCGCATGGTTTGCATCGCCGCTGCATCACATGAGTGGCGCAAGGGGCTTGTAAATATGCCCCTCAATGTGCAGTAAAGTAAAATATGGAATGAAGTACCACTAGTTATATGTAATCTGAAGAGGACTTCGAATGAGCTGTATTTATCTACTAAGGTATGACCCAGCCCTTGCTTCTAGGTAGAAACACAAAAGATGTAATTATCCTCACAAAGACCAAAAATACGGGTCACTGGATTCAGGGGTCTGTGCTCTGTGGAGATAACCACGTTTTTACTGCACATGAAGGTGACCGAGATCTTGGGTTGTGCAAGAGTTTTACAAAACTAGTGTAATGTTGATCAATTCCTGATTTTGGGCTTTTCAGCAGGTTGTAGAGTTTTCTACTTTTCCTTCACCAGTCCACTTATGTAGATTTCGTTTGCGAGAAGCTCGTCCTAATAATTCACAAGTATGTACTGGAAAGTATACCTTGTTTTGCTTTTCCTAGTGAGTAAATCTGAAACCTTTTTGTGTTGGTAACTCTAGAACATTTTGCACTAGAGTGCATACCGTGTTTAGATTTTTTCTCACGAGTGGCTGAATATAAATTATACTTGCATAGGTGCTGGGTACAGAGGTGCAGTGGTACTGCAGCACCCACAAAATAATCATGATGGAGCCAAATGGTGAATGAACAATGAAGACACTTTTAAATGTTATGCTTATCCGGTCTCATTGTCGGTGTTTCAAAGACAGAGGTCAGGTGGCCGGCTTTGTAGTCTGACAAATTGCTGCTTATACTCTTTTCAGGGAGAATGGTGTTTACGTTTCTTTCTCTGACTGAAAAGTGGGAAGATTTTGTGAAGGAATTATGTGAACTTGTAAAAGGAATGGCTGTAGGTTGTCATTGTTTCTAAGGCACAGCAAATTTTAAATACAAGTAAATGAACTGCACAATTTTTTAGGATTGCATCAGAAGTGAGGAAAGCTCAAACGAGGCACATTAATGTTTTATTTGTTTAAATCTGAAAAGGGATGGAAACAAAGATTTCAATGGTATCAAAACAAATTTACTTTTACTTGGTAATGCACACATGGTAAATATTTGCTGAAACCCGATTTCCACACATTATGATTTGAACACTATATAGTTTTAGCAGTCAAACTGTATGCCTGTGCACATTTAGTGGCCCATTCAGTGGAAAATGTGCTGTCTGTAAATGACAGTGCGCTACCACATGATGCTTTAGTAATATAGTTGCAACAGTGTACTCCAAAATGCACCATCAGCTACATACTACACCCATACCGCTCTTCTGCTGTATACAATTGCTGCACTTGTTCTTTGAGTGGCACTTGGATTTCAGACTATCCCTATGACTTTAGCGAGGTAACATTGATGGCAGTACCCCACTCTTACAATTGTTCCAGCACCACTATTTACTTGTGTAAAACCTGCCTATTAGAGCAATGTTTGTCGCGTTACACTGACCTAAGGGCAGCTGTGCACAACTATTCCCAGACCTTCTCTGAAGACCAGTGAAAAAATCATAAAAACACTATAATGATGCAACTAACATTTGCACCAGGATTTTGTTCTTTTGTGCCTGATTTTGACATCAATACAAAAAAATGTGGGATGAAATATGCAAATATTTTTTAGGCCAATTTTTGGGACATTACTACCAATCTTACTCTTATTTGGTCACAATTCCCACCAGACAAAAAGGTACACAGTACAAAAGACAAGTGAGCGCTATTTTTATTTAAGTAAAAATTCTTGTAGCATAAAACACAAGCTCATAAACCATACATTCACTACAGTTTCTTTTTTTGTGAAGACAGTTAACCGAAGAGCATCACAAACAATACTGATTACAGTTACAAATACAGATCTTATTGGTATAGTAATTGAAACCTTCTCCAGACCGGATACCCTGGATTTGCACAATGAAACCTTCCTGCACTGAGGGAACAGAGATAGCTGAGAGAAGGCAGTGGATGCAGGAGGGAAAAGAGAAAAAAAACAGAGTCCTATCAAGAAACAATTTTAACCTTTAGTCTCATGGCCTGTAAAAGCGGTGTCAACATAATACAACTATATATTCTTAGGCGCAAGAGTTGCTAGATCCATCGGAGCCTGATACATTTCTCTATCTAAGAAATCTTCAGCTGGGGTTGGCTGGTTAATATGGAAATTGCTACAATCATGGGTTAATCTAAGCTTGGCGGAGACCCTATTGAATATTCAGGTGGATAACCAAAGTTTTCTACTTTATGGCTTGCAGTTTCTATTTTCCCTTTTGCATTGCTTGCCTGAGATCAGGGAGTACTAGTGTTTCACATACCCTGAATTTCAAGTACTTACTCTTGGCAGAAGCTGTTGTCACAGTTTCTCTCAGAGATGGTTTCCATAGGTTAACCAAACACATCCTATCACTGGGTGCCCTATACGCCGGTCTTTTGATCTAAATTCTCACCAATTTCCACACCTCCTGAGCAGCCTTTGAGACATGAGAAGACTTAGCTCCTTACCCACAGGCAGGGGTGGTATCCCCGGTGCTCTGGCTTTGCAAGCCCTTGAAAGATTATCTGAGCAATCCTCTTTCCAACTCAAGCCGAAGTATAAAGATGATTGGAAATCACAACCCCCCCAAAAAAAAATTGTATATGGAATGTCTTTTGGTCAAATGCTATAAATCATATTTACTCAAAACCCCAAAGAGTGTATTAATTTGTAAAAAAAAAACACACACACACAAGAATACACAGTACTCCACCGTAAAACGGTCACAGGTGGCCGCCTGTACTCCAATCTCTGCAATGAATACCAACCATCAGACAACATACCATTCGCGCCATCTACGGAAGCCGATTTGTTGGAGACCCAAGAAGGTGGGATCCTCTGGAGAGGCCCTCGAACCCACCACGTTCCAGGATGAGCTGCACCAGGTGCGTGAGAAAGTACGGGGCTGGAGATAAGAAAGGGAAAAACAGAAAGGCATCAGGAAAAATAAAGGGCATTCATGCATAACCAGATATTTTTGTTTCGAACAGCATAATACTAGAAAAGCCAACTTAATATAGGACAGTTAGCCCAGTGTACTTAGTTATTTCTTTTATGTTCTTTTCCTATTTCTTTCCTCCCTATAGTGCTACTTTAAAACCAGGAAAATAGATTTACAATACGGAGACAAACACTGGGACAGCCAGCTGTAATAAGACACTACAGAAGTAATAACAGACCCTTCTAGAAAAAGATTGACTCACAGCACCGTTTTAGTTGACAGGTCTGTGTGCACCTCTCGGAAGGTAATTTCTGCATTTCTTATTGTGCTGTACCGTTCAATTTATACATAAGTGTTTGCATGTGTTTGTGTGCCTGTCTATAAATGTATCTGTGTCTGCATCCATGTGTGTGCGTTTGTGAGAGTATGGTTTTGTAGATGGCATGTGTGTGCCTCTTTGTAAATACGCCCGAATCCATGTGTGTCGGGCAGTTTTTGTGTACATGCATTGTGTGTGTTTGCGTGTGCTTGTGCGTATCCATGTGTGTCAGGCATGTTTGTGTATGTGTGTGCTTTATTTTTGTGTTTTCCTGTTAATACGTCTGTAGGCATGTATTCATGCATGAATTTGGCTGTGACTTAAGTAATGTACGTCTGTCTCTATCCATATGTGTCGCCCAGTTTGTGTAAATGCCTGGATGTACTTGTATTGCTGTGACGTCAGTTTGTAAATACTTCTGCCTGCCTGTATCTATGTGTGCATGCGTGCTTGAGTGTGTGTGTGTTCTAAACATCTCCCTGTATCCATTGCCTTCGGCTGTCTGAGTGTCACTGACCACTTAGCCTCTCTGTTCCCTTTTTTCACTGCTTGGGACTTTTTCTTGATTTATGACTGTCTAGACACCATGCAGATATACTACACGTTTGTGGTGAAAAGCAAACACTTCCTTCTAGGTGTATGTGTTCATATGTATTCACATAGCTTTAAATGTGAATGGCGCACTATAATCCCACACTTATTTTAAATGCATTTTTTATTGAGTATTTATTTTTTACGTATTTTATTATGATGGTATTTTGAAGTTTGTGTTAAAGGTCACCTGCTCTCCCAAGCAGCGCACTTAAAGCTTTATCAGGCTGGTCATGTCCTGGTAGCTATGTTACACCAGCATAGTCATCACAGTCCTCACTATGTGCAGTGCACTTCCAGGGAGTACACTGTAGACGTTTGCTCTTTGCCTCGCAGCTCCGCAGGCTGCCATCTCTAGTGGAGCACCAAACTTCCAATTGCTGCCCCCTCCCTCTCCACAGCCACCATCTGAGGAGCCTACAGCACCACACTGGCAGCGGGCTGGATGAGCAGAGTGAGGGGCAGATTTACAAGAAAGTGACGCATCTGTATAGATGCGTCACTTTCCCTGCGCCACCCTTAGAAACCCTTGCGCCACCATAGATGCGTCGTATTTACAATAAGGTGCACTATGGTGCAAGGATTGACAGATGCGTCAGAAATTCTGACGCATCTGTTGCCGGAAAAGTCACGCATTGCTGGAGTTGTGTCACAAGCACAACGCAACTCCAGCAATGCGTGTAGAGGCCTATTCCCACTACACTGCGTCACTACTTACGCCTGCTTCAAGCAGGCGTAAGGTTTGACGCAGTGGCGTCCTAAAAGTGGCGCAGTGAAATCTTGTAGATTTCACTGCGTCACTTTTATGAGGCCTTCCTGCGTGGGAACGCCCACCCTGCATACATTATACCTGACGCAGGTATAATGTGACGCAGGGCTTTACAACGTGACGCATCTCCCTACATGCGTCACGTTGTAAATAGGCCGCATTCTTTGCGCCGCTGTTGTGTCAAAAAAGTGACGCAACTGCAGCGCAAAAGTCACGCAAGGGGCTTGTAAATCTGCCCCCGAGTATTTAGAGGAAAGAGCTGTCAGTCCAGTAGCTTCTCTCATTTCAGTGTTAAGGAAAGGTAGATTTCAATAAGTTTACATTTCAAATGTCTTCCAGTCTGTGCTCCAGACACATCCTTTGTGTAGTGATGCCACTCACAGCAGGACTGTCTCCAACCTGGAGCACCCACAACAGAGGCACAAAGAGGTGTGAGGGCTCTGCACTGAAGTGTCATTAAAGTAGACAAATGCTTGGCCTCACCTAAAGGGTCCCTTTCAACATGCAGCTCCACCTCTACTCGCCCATAGCATCAACAAATGCAGTTTACTGCCGCAGTGACGTGGCATTTAAAATGTTTGCCACGTCTGAAACTCCCCTTTTACTACATATAGGTCACACCCAAGTTAGGCCCTAGGTAGCCCTATTGGCAAGGTGCTGTGTTGGTAGAAGGTAGGACATGTGCCTTAGATGTGTGGCATGTCCTGGTAGTGACAAACAGCCTATTTGGTTTCTCACTGCTGTGAGGCTGCCCTCTCATAGGTTTCCATTGGGAATACCCCGATATGTGCTTCAGTGGTCATTTCTGATATGAAAGGGGTAACATGACCATGTTTGGTATGTTTGGAATAGTAGTAATAAATCCCGCTTATTGATGAAAGCGGATTTTTATTACTATTTTAGAAATGCCACTTTTAGAAGTGGGCATTTCTCTGTGCTTATGACCCTTTGTGCCCTGCCTGGTTGTGTATTCACCGTCTTGTTTAGACTGACAGGGGCTGAGAATGTGCAGTCACTGTAGACAGTTACAAGGGGGGTTGAGGTGTGTCCTGCCTTTCCTAGGTGACTCATATTGGGATGAATAGGCCTGGTCTGTATTTAAAGTGATGGGAGGATTTGTCACCTGCACCTGAATAGGACTGTGCCTACCTTTCAGAATGCTGTTTTCACCCCCCGTAGTGTGTTTGGAGCCAGGGCTAGAGATTGAATGGGGGTGTTGTGCACTTCTGAAGTTGTTTGAAGTGCCCCCACGACAAAGACCTTTGGAGTATAAGTACAGGGGCTGTGACCCCATGATGTTAGATACTGCCTGGACTTGTAACCAGACGCTGCTGTCTCTACAAATTGCACATTGCCAGGAGGAGCTGTTGTGCTGCCAGGAGGAGCCACCATGGGACTTTGTTTGTTGTGCTGAGCTGCCCAAAAGGACCCTGTGTGCTGAAATAATGCCTGCACTCCTGCTTTGGTGCCGCAGTGCTCTCCAAGGAGTGCGGTTATGCCCATTGTCTTTGCAAACTCTAGTGCATGGTAAAGCGCTTTATCTTTGGTTACTGAAAAGTCTCCCAGTGTTCTACTGTTGGAAAGCTCCCTTGCACTGTCTGGAGCGAGTGTTGTCAGGCTCTTTGCACTTGGAGGGGGAGTCTCCCTGTGCATCGCTCCTTGAGATCCAAGGGAGCATTCATACAGCTTGAAGTTCTGGGCTGAGCCCCCATCCCTTCATGTGCGGACTAGGGGAAGATCTGCCGCTGCAGCGCGGCCACTTGTCAGCGGGACCAGCGCGAAGGGAGTGAGCTGTGGTAGGTGAGTGGCGTGGCTGACCAGAGTTCCTGGCATCGCCCAGCAACATTCCCGGAGGCCAAAGAGGATGCGGGTCATCCCAGGATGCCCAGCACTGCCGAAGACGAGTCTCCGGGCCAGGCAGAGCATGACGCCTGCTGGCCAGGGACCCGAGGCGGAGTCCCACCCATCACCGACTGAGCTTCGCGCGCTGTGGGGAGTCCAGAAAAGAAAGAGCCCAGGAAGCATCCTGCTGATGTGGGCCCCTTTGCCCAGTGCTGTCGTGCCCACCGCAGTAAGGGTGCCAGCGGCCCGACTGCCTCCCGCCACAGCAGGGCATTCGAGCACTGTGCTCAGAGCCCCGTCACGATGCAGGGCCCTGGGAAGGATAATCCGGCCCGAACGTACTCTGCTTGGGCGTGTTGTGCTCCTCGCTGCCTGAAGCATATTCTTTGCAGCAGCTGCACCACGCGATCACGGGCAGCTGCTTTTTTTTACATAGCTTGTGGGCACTTGTGTGGTGTGGGGATACTGCAAGGTAGAACCTCGATGGAGGTTCCCAAGTCCCGGTGGTAGTTGGCCACATTTAGAAAGTCAACCAGACTACCGTAATCCATGCAGGAGGTGCCCAGAGACTTCAGTGCCCTACATGGTGCACTGAGTACCGTATAACTCGTGATAGGAGTGCAGATGCACTGCATCCTAGATGACTTGGTGATTAGGTGCTTTACTCACTACAGGCTTCAGGTGTTTAGCATCATATTTGGTGATGAGGCACTTTATTCCCTACAAGCTGCATATGTGTGATGTTACCTGGTTATTTATGTGAGCTGGCTCTAACCTAACTGCATTTTATGCCGTGATGTTATGATGTATTTACAAATAATTGTACCCCGGCACTCCCAACATTTAGAGCTTCATTATTCCTTCAATTCTATTCTAAGCAAGAATCCTACAGAAATTACAGACGGGGGTGGATTGCGGAAGCAGTGTGCCTCATGGAATAGACAGGGGCCTATTACAGCCCGTGATAAGCCAATTTAACTGTTTTACGGCTTTCTACAGTTTGGATTGTTTAACTTTTATGAGAAACCTTGGCTCAAGAAGTACACTACTTTCAGGTCTTTCACACTACTTTCTCGTACTGGTCCACAACGTCGTACTTTACGTTGCTGTAGCACGAAGAAGTTATGATGTTGTGATACTCAACGACACAGCAGCGTAAGCCATACCTGTTGAGTCATTACTATTTTCTTGGGATTCATCATATTCATATATCCAAGCCTTGAAAAAGTTACGGATGTAACGAAACACGTGTCGGCTGTTATGTTTCTCTCTCACCAAGAATTGGACTGTTGTCGCCATACTGAAGAACAACTTACTGTTTAGTACTGATTAGCCATATATTCTTCATGATTTGAGCGTTTTACCTTGAAGAATGTCCAGCCCATGCACACAATGTGTCATATTCAAAACATTGCAAATGTAAAACACTGCGAATCAACAAAGAAATTAACGTATTTATTAAATCTAAAGACCATTCCAGTACAATCTAACTATCTGTGTCTCCTGTGATTTGAGTATCCTAAACTTTATGTAGGATTCTTGCTTAGGATTGAATGAATAATGAAGCACTAAATGTTGGGAGTGCCGGGGTACAGTTATTTGTAAAGTCATAGCATGACGCCCTGTTCAGATAATCGTGTGCTAACACCCAAGGTAGTGTGGTGTTCTGCTACCCTGAATGGCACCAAGACTTGATATTTTTACCAATTGAACTAGTACTACATTGCCCACATTACTTTGTGTTTTTCACTGAGGTGCGACCTTTCTTCCCACCACTGCCCCCTGCTAGTATTATGTTATGATGTATGTCAGTTGATACCTTACAAGTAACAGGATAACCAATACCATTTCAGAGTGTACATCGTGTGCATAGAGAGGGTGGGGTTTATGACGTACGCGCCATATCAGCCTCGCCTAGTGCACTAACTATGATATTATGCCAACTGTTTCCTAACGTGTGCAATCTATGAGTATTTACCTATTGCACTACCTATGTTTTTATGACCATTGCCTTATGGCAAAGTGATTTGTGATATAAGTGATGTCATGACAATTGCCTAGTTGACACAGTGATTTATGTGATTATGGTCTAAAGTGTTTTATGTACAATACAAAGGATATTTTTATATAACCTTGTGCAGTCTCTTTTTGTGGTGTGCCTCGTGTGTCACTGGTGTGTGTGTGTGTGTGTGTTGGTCAAATGATTTAAACATTGCCTCTGGGATAAGCCTGACTGCTCAGCCAAGCTACCAAGGGGGTGAGCAGGGGTTATCTTGGGTATGTACATCCCTTACCCTGACTAGAGTGGTGGGTTCTGCCTGGATTAGGCAGGATCCGCTGGTATCCTGCAGAAGCGGGGTCGCGGGGAGGAGTGGGGGCATAATAAAATCAAAAAATTCAAAAAGCTTACCTGCAGCCATCCCCTCGCGCTCTTCTGCTCCTTTTCTCCGCTTCTGGAAGGCATAGGCTCCCAAATGCCCTGCGGCCAATCCTGAAGCTGCTCTTGCGCATGAGAGCAGCTTCAGGATTGGTCTGAGCACCCTCGATTTGCGGGCCAGGACTGAGAGTCTGTGGCTGCCTTGTCCAACCCAGCTGTGTTGCTTGGGTGGAGAGAGCTTGAGATGGCCGGCCAAACCATTATGCACAGTGATGTGAGTGCACTACCACTCCCCTCAGTGCATGTCACCACCAGGCTCAGCCCCCTAGACTCAGCAGGAAAGGAAAAATAAAATGAACGTTATTTTATTTTTTCTTTCCTACCATTTTTGGGGAGGCGACACTCCTCCGCCATAGCGGAGGAACCGCCGCTGGACTTAGGTGCATACCCTAGCCAACCAGAAACCCCATTTCTAACAGTCACCTTCAAGGTACTATTTTTGGTGGCCATCACTTCCACCCAGAGGATTGGTGAGTTAGGGGCTCTGATGGCCAGGGAGCCCTATTTGTCGTTACTGGTTTTCTGACGATGGGGTGGTGCTGTGGTTGGACGCCTCCTTTGTGCCCAAAGTGGCTTCTCAATTTCATAGATCTCAGGAAATTGTTTTCACTGCCTTGGTGGTTGGCTCTGGGTCTGCGGAGGAGTTGGCTTGGTCTCTATTGGACATGTAGAGGACTTTGCAGGTCTATTTGGAATGCACTAGGTCTCTTCGGAAGTCTGGGGCCTTATTTGTTTCTTGTGGGGCTTCCTTTCAGGGGGCTAAAGCTATCTCACTGTCCATCAGTAGGTGGCCCAAGCAAATGATTGAGTTGGGTTATTCTCTAGGGGGTCTCCTCCTCCTGTGGGTGTGCAGGGGCACTCAACTAGGGTGATGGCGGCTTCATGGGCTGAATTCAGAGGAGTATCCGTTGCTGAGGGCTGTCAGGCAGCCACTTGGGCTTCCTCCAATACCTTTGTTTGTCATTATAATCTCTAAAATGTGTTGGGGGATGATGCCAATTTTGGGTTGGGAGTGTTGCAGGTGGTGTGCTCCTGACTGTTTTTTGCCTCTACTGTATTGAATAAATCAGCTTGCATAGTCTCCATTTGTAATGACTAGAGGGACCTGGGGGTAATGTTCTATTACTTACTGGTAATCTTCATTACTCCTGGTCCTGTTGTCCTCGTCCCATTCATTACACCCCACTCTCCCTCCTGAATGGCTGGCCTTCATATGGAGGGCATGGTAGTTCAGAACGAATGTTGGGTGAGCACGTGTTAAGTACTTCCGGTACAAGTGTGTGTGGTAGTGGGAATCAGCATTCCTTTTGTTCTTTTTTCTGTATGGGAGATGGTATATCTCCATTTGTAATGAATGCGACGAGGACAACAGGACCAGGAGTAATGAAGATTACCGGTAAGTAATAGAATATTACAAAGGTTCTATTGAAAAATCCAACCAAATACGCACAACAACAACAATTAACAACATAATAGACAAGCAACCAGTCTGCACGAGTTTTGCAGACCTCAATATTATGCTGTATTGTTTTAATAGACCACATCTACCACTTGCACCCTTTGCACGACCAGTAAGCACTTTTGGCTGTCTTTATTAGCATTTTGTTTGCACTATGTAGCAGGAGGTTTTTGTATCTATGTAGTGTATTCCAGATTCCATTCTTAGTGTCAGTGTCCCTGTTTCCCTACGATATTTTGTGCCTCTTTTTTCAGAGTGTCAGTGTCACTGGTACAAGGTTCTGTCATTGTCTTTCTGTCTCCTAGGGGCTTATTTATGGGGTTTTGGCACAGGCAGCTTAGCATGTCATCTTGCTGCGCTGCCCTACACCAAAGAGAAAGGGCAGGAATGCACGGTATTTAGCAATGTGGTGCATTCCTGTCCTTTCTCCCTGCACTGGTGCCAATGAGGACACCCTTTCACCATGGTGCAAGGATGCTTACGTTGCATGCAGGATAGTTTTTGTGCAGGAAGGGGCATCTTCCTGCACAAAAACACTCCTAAGAGGCGTTTACCTCTCAGAATGCAGCACAAATAAAAAGAGGAAAAAATGAGGAGATATAAGCATATATCTCCTCATTATGCTTCACCTCTGGAGGTGTAAGGATTTGGCCCTTCCCCAGGATTACATCACTTTGTAATTCTGGAGCAGCGTCAAATTACATGGTGTGGTAAAAACCCATTGCAGCGCCTATGGAACACCTCCTGGGCACAGAGAAAGACAACGCACCAATTTGCGTTGCGTCACCTTACTCTCGATTTATGAGGCCACTCAAAGCCATGCTTGTAATCTCTCTCTGCCCTTGTGAATGGCTCTTTCCCTGTTTTCATGTCTCAGTGACTCTGTCATTATGTAGTAGATTCAATGATTCCTTTTCAGCTGACAATGTTGGTGTCTCTCTGTCCCGAGGCGTGCCTCTGTCCTAGTTTCAAAGCCTACCAGTCCTTCTGCCATGGCTTAGTATTACTATGCCAAAGCCCCTATTCCAGATTTTTTAGTTTATCCCAGTGTCTCTTTGCACCATTTCAAGTATGCATGCTTAATTCTCAATAGTGCTCAGTCCCAGGATGAATGATTTATATTTTTCGGTCCATTGGTGATGGAACAATGTTCTGACTGGGGATGCTGGCCAGGTGCATCAGCTCACTAAAATTAGAGTGGTTCTAAATAATCCTCCTGTTACCAATCGAGCGAGTGCAGTAAATTAACTAAAAACTTTAAGTGGGTACTGTGTGTTTGTTGGATGGAAGAAAGTTGATGAGATGGTAGTCTCAGACATTTCTGTAAAAATAGGCTTCAATGGCACACCATGTAGTTATACTATTAACTAGCTGAATACATTTTGTTCCAATTTTTATTCAAAAAGAGTTTTTTAAAATAGGTAATTAAAACCTCAGAGTGGTTTTATCCAATAAATGTGTATTGGTTTCTTCCTCACTGTACTTCTAAACTTGCATGACACCAAATTACGCAATTATAATTCCCAAATTAGCTAACATTCTAAATTCTTTTGAACTTTAAAAGAAGCTATTTATAACATTAGTGCCTTTCACTCTTTCATCCTTCACAGGACCTGATCACAGGAGTGATCAAAGGTTAGCAATGCCATCTCTTTGAAGCCACATAATGTAAACTTCAGTTTACATGACAACCAAATGTGCAGTGGGCTGGTAAAGTGTATTCTGATCTCATGTTATTTACCATTGACCTTTCATTGCTTTTGAACAAAGATCTAATATCACTCTGAAAAGAAGTCCTCATTATCTTCTATTTATCGTTCCAATCTGCCTTCAGTTCTGGGAGTGGTACAGTACCTGCTGCACCCCTAGTTCCACCTTGCTTGGCCCTGTCTCTTTGTTTGCATTTGTATTTGCTGTCATGGTGTTACCATCTTTCTGTTCTACTTTTGGTTTGTCTAAATAACAGAGTAAAAGTTGTCTTGTGTAAGTGAATGTTAGAAATTGGGTTTCATGTTGGCAGAGATATGCACCCTGTCCAAGCAGGAACCACAATCCTAGTAGGGTAAGGCAGATATAGACTATAAATTAACCTTTGCTCACCCTCTGGTAACTTGGCACAGAGCAGGCAGGCTTAATTTAACAGGCAATGTGTAAATTATTTGTGCAACACAAGGGATGCGTCGATCATCCTTCAGCAACGGCGGTGATGCAGTGGTTTCATTGCGGTGGTTCCAGTGATGCTGCTTGGGCCCCAAGTGCGATGTGCCACTGGAACAAGCACCTGGTGTCACTTCCAATGACCCAGGCACAGAAGCAGGGTTAAAGACTTTGATGTCACTGAGCCTTTGAAAACAGGAGGCTAGTCAGCTAGCCCTTGGAGACACTATGGGACAGTCAGAGAGCTCAGACATGCAGCAGAGTGCACAGCAAGGCAGCAGTCCTTCTTCTTGTCAATGTGGTTTCAGGTATAGGAGTGTACTCAGTTGGTAGGGTCAGAAGTCCAGTACTTATACCCAGTTGTGCCTTTGAAGTGGGGGTGACTTCAAAGAAAAGTCTTTGAAGTGCACAGAGGTCCCTTCATCCTGCCCTGGCTCTAGCCTCGCTAGAGGGGGGGTATGTAGCCCTTTTTATTTGGTTAGAGCTCAGCTTATTCAGGTGTACGTGTGCCCAGATACTCCCTCCCTTCCTCCCTAGAAGATACATAAAGTCACACCCAGCCTTCCTTTGTTTGGGACTGTCTAGAGGGAATCCATAAAGTGAACTATCACCCATCCTAGTCAGTGATCAGAGACAGGCAGAAGACACCATATAGTCAAGAGGAAAATGTCCAACTTACTAAAAGTGGCATTTTCTGAAGGATAACTACAAATACACTTGCAACATTAAAGAAGATTTGTCATTCCATTCCATAGGTACTAAACATGACAACTCTATCTTCTTGCAATTAGTAATTGCAGCTTATTAAGTGTAATTAGGAATTCACAATATTAACGTATGAGAGGTGTAGGC
Organism: Calotriton arnoldi; assembly: GCA_963921515.1. Classification (NCBI taxonomy): domain Eukaryota; kingdom Metazoa; phylum Chordata; class Amphibia; order Caudata; family Salamandridae; genus Calotriton; species Calotriton arnoldi. Next base: position 147,703 of record CAWUFW010011958.1, on the reverse strand, counting down.
CTCTCAGTAATGAAAAACAAATTGACAAGATTTTCATTACCAGGAAATGTAAAACTTAGAAGTACATTACCTACATTTTAAATGCAGTGCACCCTGCCCATGGGCTGTTCAGGGCCTACCGTAGGGGTGACATATGTAGAAAAAAGAAAGGTTTATGCCTGGAAAGAGGTTTAACTTGCCAGGTTGACATGGCATTCTAAAACTGCAAACACTGGCTCTGCAGTGGCAGGCCTGAGACATGGCTAAGAGGCTACTTAAGTGGGTGGCACAAGTAGTGCTGCAGGCCCACTACTAGCATTTAATTTGCAGGCCCTGGTCACATGTAGTGCACTTTACTAGGGACTTATAAATAAATTAAATATGCCAATTGGGTAGGAGCATATGTTAGTATGCTTAGAGGAGAGAGTAAATACACTTTAGCACTGGTTAGCAGTGGTAAAGGGCTCAGTGTCCTAAAGCCAACAAAAAAGAGGTATGAAAAAGAGGAAGGCAAAAAGTCCTTTAGAAATGGCCATTTTCCAACAGTGTATCCCTGTTCCAGTGTCAGTGTAATCAAAACCACACTCGCTGTTTATGTCTCCATGTGCCAGAGCTATTTGATTTGCCAGTGTCTTCCCATTGAGGTTTATGTCTCGCTATTCATTCTCAGTTACTTTGTACTCCTGTGGTAGTTTCTATGGCCTGTATCTGTGACATATTATTTTAAGAGTTCAGCCCACCATTTAGTTTTGGTTAATTTTCACATATGTGGTTGGGTGTTTGTGCCTTATGTCAGTGTGTCCTTGTCACCATTTGTCTTTTCTGTGACCCTGATTCCTTGCCTGTGAGTGTCCTGGTTTCATGTTTGTGCACTCGCCCCTATTTCCATACTTATCCTCACATTGTTTATGTAGTTGATGCCTTGTAACTTGATGTCTCTTCTGGTCTCCATGTCCTTCGGTCCCATTCCTATGATATAGTTGCAGTTGTGTATAATTGGGGCTTTTTTCTGACCCCACTAGGTGATTGATGTTTGTGGGCAGGTTATTTGGGCGGCCAAGACAAAGACATGTTTCAAAGGCCATGTTTCTAAATGCTGTGTGGTCCTGGAATGAAGCAGAGGTGGGCAGGAATCTCATTCCATAGTGCTATGACAAGGACTAGAGAAATTAATAAAATCTGTTGTGGCCATACTTCAACAGACCTGCATCAATGAGTACAAGTTGTATACATTGACCCCAATGGTGCTAAAAGAGGGTATCAGTGCCAGTTTGTCAGCAGTTGACTTGTCACAAAACATAATGCTTCAGCCTAAAAGCATGTGCTGAGGTACCAACCAGCAAACCCACAAATTGCATCATTGACTGACTATGTTGTTGAGTTTTATAGCTTGTCTAGGGTTTGCAGACTTGGCAAGAGTGGCATGCACCTATGCTGGTTGGGCATGGCACAATGTGGAGCACTAGCCACATTGCTACATAGGAAAACAACCATTTTGTCAGAATTAAATTTTAAGTGGCTCTTGATTATCAGGAGCTTGAACATATGGAAAGAGTTTGACAGGCTGTGGGTATTGTTTGAGTCAAGAATTACACAGTAGAACTGCACCATTGATTATATTGTAGCACATTAGGCCAAATGAGTGAGTAAGCGTAATATAGGCATTCAAAAGAGATGGGAAGAATTGCAAGCTTTAAGGGTCACTTTGTAGGCTTTAAATAGAGGCGGGACGAGTCTCAAGCTAAAAGTACCACACTACATTGTGTGGCAAATCTCGGAGGAGAAAAGTGTGAAGTGTTCAGTTTGTAATCTGTCTGTGAGGGAAGAAATTGAATGCGACTACAAAAAAGCCTTTCACACACAGATGATAGAAAACAACACCAAGGTGAAAAGAGGAGATTCAGATGATGACAGAATCTTGTATGCACTGGTCTTCGATTATGTATGAATTGTATTGTGTTATTTTTCACTGAGTCAAATGCTGCAGCTCAGCTCGTGAGAATGAGCAGCTTAGCTCCAAAAATTTGTCCTATGAATTTGTGGGCATCTCAGATAAATGTTAGAATGGGTTTGGTATCTTGCTTTGGCTGCAATCCAGTAATGAATTGGTCTATGGTTGGGAAGAGGTTGATTATAGTTAATGAGGTTTGTGATGCTTGAGATGAGCCTGGATCTGTGTGTGAGGGCAGGGATGCTCATTCAGAAGATTGTCATTTTGGAGTGAATGTATTGAATGAAGGGCTGATGATTTGGGACGTGACTGAAATGCTGAGAATGCCTGGAAAGATGAATTAGGGCAATAAACCGGGGGGCTGGCCATCCTTTTAGACCTACTATGTTAAAGTAAAGCCCAATCACAAATCATATCAGGTCAACCCTAGGGCTAATACTGAATGCCAACAAAAAGACTGTAGTGATTTCCCTTTTGGACCCTCTGTGGTCCTCCCTAGTTTTCGACATAATAGGCTGACTCTTGTCACTGGCGCCACATATTTCAACCTTAGTCCTTTGTGATAATATTCTAGTAATATGCTGTACATGTCGCTTGTTTTTACAAGTTCCAGTTTTCACAGTCTATAATATACATCTCGTACAAGGTTAGTCAGTTGTTTTTTATTGTTAGTTGAGCAACAAACTTCTAATTCTCAGACATATCATGGCTGCACAGCTGCATTTCCAGCATGGTGGTTTTATACTATAAAACATGGTCCCTAACCTTGAAGGTCAGAGAGTAGCCTCCCACCGTTATGACTGCCCTAGAATGAATGCATTGTTTGAAATGCAGTTATGCAGATGCTAAGCTTACATCTCACAAAGAGTGAATGCCAATTTCCAGCAGGCTAGCTGCCTGGGACTACAATCCAGGTATGAGGTACAAGGGCAAACTCAGAGATCACATAGATAATATTCCTCCTATTACTATGCTCTCAGTGTAGGGTAGAAATATACAGAGAACTAATCGCCGTGGTTGGGATATATATCCTGTTTACCTTGTTCGTAATGCTAGTTGGACTGTTTTGCTTCATTTGCCTAATTATCACAGCACACGTGCTCCATGCAAAATTAGGGTAGTTTTCAATAAATGTATTGTAAACTTCCCTCATGTTTATTTTGTGTGTACTATGAATATGCGTGAATGAGCAAACAAAAGGGGTGAGATTTGTTTCTCCGATTCCCTTGGGGATCTGAGTGTCATGTTTTTGGTTGGCGGAATCACTTGTTACTCTGGACAGGTTAGGAGTTCAGGTGAGGCACTGTGACCTAGTCAGGAAAAGATGGACCGGCTTTGACACGATTAGATAGACTCAGTCCCTGCCCTCGGATGTCCTGTCCTCCTAATACACAGTCCTACTTGTTCTAGTAGGAGCTTTATAACAAGACCTTTCACATGCACGCATAACAGAAACCCATGAGACAACTCGGTACACACGTTTAGACCAACATTCGAGCTAATCACCAAAAGAATTGAGTGGTCCTCCAAATATAATTGATAACTACAATCGCAGCTCATGTAGCGTCTGTCTGCATATGACTGAAACAAAATATCTTCAAGTAGGTAACTCAAAGATTAAATTGAGGCATTGCGGTATCTGGGGGTAAGATGGTGTAAGTTTGAAAGCTTGCACTTGGACAGGAGAGTGAGTCCAGCATTAGTTTCCTTCTACTGCCCTGAAAGAGCATATGTTTACTTTAATCCACCATCCTTACCTTCTTTGTAACTTTTAATGGTGTGAATGGTGTTCCTGATGTCAGTGTTTGCAAGGTTTACAGGTTTCGAGCGTCACAAGACGATGGCAGCTTCAACATCTAATTAATCGAATTCATGAGTGTTGGACTTGGCCCTCTCTGCAGGATCAACCCCAAACTTCTTGCCTTCAACCTCCTGTTTTCTGAGCCTGTTTTTGTTGGCTTTTAAGACTCTGTGCACTTTACCACTGCTAACCAGTGGTAAAGTGCTTGTGCTCTCTCCTTTAAAAATTGTGCAATTAGCTTATACTCAATTGGCACATTTAATTTACTTGTAAGTGCCTTTTAAAAGGGGTACTGCATGTATCCAGGGCCTGTAAATTAAAAGCTACTAGTGGGCCTGCATCACTTATTGTGTCGTCCACTTAAGTAGCCCTTTAAACATATCTCAGGCCTGCCATTGCAGCCTAAATGAGCAGTTATTTGAAGAAATATTTGTATTGTTTTTTGCACGGCATATAACATTGCACACAGTACAGTCAGATAGGCATACTTTATTCCCAGCTATGTGAGCAGTTTTCAATGACCATTTTGACCTGGCAAAATAAAATGATTCCTAGGCCTAAATTGTTAATACGTATGCTTCCTCTAGGGTAGGACCTAAACAGCCCAGAGGGCAGGGAGCCATGTATATATAAAGTTAGACATGTACTTTTAAGTTTACATGTTCTGATAGTGAAAACTTCATAATTTGTTTTTCACTCCTGTGAGGCCTACCCTTCCCATAAAATAACATTAGGTTACTTTATTACATGTAATAAGTAACAGCTTTCAGTTGGGAGTAGGTAGGAATGTTGAGTTTGTTCTCTAAATAATTGTAATTTTAATCCCTCTTTAATGGTAAAGTTGGATTTTAAGTCACAAGTCTGAAAATGCCACTTTTAGAAAGCTATGCAAAAACACCAACAAGGTGATGGAAAGAATGCCTGAATTAATCTACGCCACTGGCAATCTCCGGGGCTGCATCCCAATCCTTTGCTTTTCATCCACCATGCCACCTCAGTTTGGACCCAGCAGTATGCAAAACAGTGTTGACCCTATTTCTCATGGGAACAGTCAAGCCAGAACTGGTTCGGGGAAGGCCTCCTCGAACCGGAACACAAGCAACCCAGGATCAGTTTCACCTTTTTAATGCGCTCTTCAGCCAGGTATGGCTTGGTTCTAGTGTATGTACACAAGGGAAACCCAAAGATCGTAAGGGACCAAGGGTACTTGAGTAATTCTAGAGACAGCGGCCTCTTAACAAAAAATGAATTACAGTCATTCTGGATACAAAAATCAGTTGCATAAACAGATTCAATGATCAAAAATTTCAATTTTATTACTACAATTTGAACAAAAATTTGAATTACCCAAGCCGGAATAATTTCAAAAACCAAAGATCAAGAGAGCAAAAAGACAATGAACTGAAACAAACAATGAGCAAAAAACCAATAATGCACAGAAAACCAGGTGTTAAAAACTGACAACAAAAAACATATAGGCATACACAGGGAAGCTAAGTGACCAACATTAATATAACACTTTTAGGTCACTTCTTATTAAAAGCTAAACAATACTGCACCCAAAACAAAAATAAGACGGATAGCTTTCAAAAACGACTAAACCGGATGGAGAACTGGTCTACGCTTGTGTGATCATAACTCATATAACTCCATTACTGGCTAAATGCGCTAAATAACCTTGGCCCACATTCACACAATATAATTTCATCAGCATTATGTCCATTTGATGAATTTTGATTACGATATGTTTATTTGCACACCAGTGAAGATTATGACGACAGGAGAATGACTTTATTTAACAATATATTTTATATGATTTTGATAATATTATGGCCCCCATTTCTCTTCTTTTGGTTTCTCACTATACAATTGATTGTTTCTCGATAGGCCTATCAATACTAAGGGCCCTTCCAAGATGGCCGCTGTCATCTCAAAAACATTTACTATTTCAAATTTGAACCAGTCCTAGGTCTACTTCCTTTGTTTGTAAGCATGCTCTGCTTTCCATTTTGGGCCTCTCCTATTTCTACTCCCACTGTAAGCCTGCTCTGCTTTGCACATTGCTGTTGGGTCAGCATGACATGAATGCGTTCTCATTCGGGACCACTTCTCTATTAAGGTAAGACCCACCATCCGCACTGATATTTTCTTTATCTTTTGCCGAACAGACGCTCTCCATAATAAGAGGAGCTATTTTTTACACATTGATCTCTTTCTAGATTTGTTTAATCATTGTAAGTTCTCTCCTTGATTCCCAATTGTGGTTTACTCTCGCATCGTATTGAAAACAGGTGTTAATAGAAGCAGCACTGGTAAGAGTCTTCGGAATTATCACTATACTAGTGTCTTGCACCAGAATATACATTATACTCACTCAATTCCTTTATTTTAGAAATTGATCGTATTGTTATATGGGTGTATATTTGGATTTCTCCCAAATCCACTGCAATTTTTGGGATAGAACAGTGCACTATCTTTGTAGGTATATCTACCCTTATATTTTTTGATTCTTCACACGTGCATGGGACTGCAATCACACTCTTACCAGTCACCTTGACGCTATGGATTATTGATCGGTGCATTACTAGTAATCATTTGTTGCCAAGGCACAAGATAGCATGTTACCCTTGTCTCACGGCTCATGCATGATTGTTTTTTGGTCCTTTGCTTCCACTACTTCAAGAGAAATTTTCACAGTACACATCTCTCTAGGTGCATGGCCCTAATATACATATCTTAAAAATCCAAATGATTTCTTCATTCTCTTAATTCTCATTCCCATTCCTTCCTTTTCTCTCCTTGTTTATTTTAGGTGCTTCCTCTTCATATGATACTCATGAACATGCACTAATTGTGTTGAAAAAGCCTGTTGTTTGCTTATTTATAGATTGTTGAAAAATCAGGTGCTTGATGTAATATATAAATTGATACCATGCCAGGCAACTGATCCTCAGTCCTTATGATGATCCCATATTTATATGGGATCAAAACATTGTTGACATACACTCTGAGCCGTTACACCATGCTTTGTAGTATTTTTGTTTTGGGTGCAGTAGTAAATGAAAAAGCTAAATTCCCCCAGCACACACGATATCAATAAACACAATTGTAAGTCAATCCGTTCTCATCATGTTCTTCAAACTCTTTCTTTTATTTCCTTTCTTCCACCAGCCAACACGTGTTTCGTCAGTGGGTGTCTCACCCTTTGGCTTCCTCAGGGCTCTATTCTGTGAGTATAATAACACATGTTTCGTCAGTGAGTGTCTCACCCTTTGATTTCCTCAGGGATGAAAAATCAAATTCAATCTATCTTACAATTATAACCATCTTAAGTTATCACAATTATACAGTGATTATAACTCCCAGTGCAAGCAATTGTATGGTGGCGGTGGTAAATAAAAAATATGCAAACACATAGTGGAACACCAAACACACTACCCTCATTGGTCATGCTGCTTTGTATAAATAATAATTACAAAATTGTGCCCGTCAGGTTGGTCCCCTCCATTTGGAACACCAAACATGTTAACTCGTGCTGCTTAGTATAAATAATTACATATTTGACATGTGCCCCTCAGGTGGGTCCCCTCTCATTTTGTTGCCACTACACCCAGTGGGTTTTTGTAATTTGCTAATATTCTAAGCTGAGTACCATACGATTATATATATTTTATATGTGCCATGCAAATAGGACCATTGTCCCATGTAGTAATCCCTACGGTTGCCATCACCAATCTTAGGCAATTTACCTGTATTCCCTGAGTATAATCTGTAAACAAACAATATTATCTAACATAAGTACTTAATAAGGAGGTATCACAGTAAAGGGAAAATGTACAGAAATATAATTACAAAAAACCTAAATGAAATGAGTATTCGCCTACCTCTAGTGTGAGGTGAATTGCGTGTCTGTTGTCCTGCCATATCGAAACAGAGCCTGTGTACGACCCTGAGAGTATGTGACCGTCGTCTGCCTGCCAATAAATAATAGATGGCACCAAGTTAATTTGGAGTACCCCACTGCCAGTCCTCATAGTATGACTATCATACAAGAGGCATACGTTTAGAATTCTAATACAATTCGTAGTGAATAAAATGCACTTAGTATCTTACCCGTGTGCGGGTAGGTTAGCATCTGATCACAGCCACGGTGTGTGCGTGTCCAAGCCCTCGCGTGCTGTATGAGTGCCATCTTCAAATCCCTATTTATGCTGTATCAGAACAGATGACGTATCGGAGCAGTCGTCCGTGCCATCTTGGAGTGGGCAGTGCATATATGCCCCTCCATTTACCCACTCAGTCTAAACAACTGATGGAGAGTACTATCGTACTCGCCATCTTCAAGTGAATGTAAGTTGGCGTGTATGGCCTTATCTATCATGTGTATCCAATGTATCTACCGTATATGCATAAATGTAGTAATCCTTACAGTATGAGATGGATAACGGGTGATGTACAAGAAGCTCCCCGCATATTTAGTCGGGCGCCTTCTTATATACTATGTATACCACAGATGGCAGATCTGTACGATCGCACCCACCATCTTAGAATTGGTGATAGTGGCGTGTACCATAATATACAACTGGAGTTCATCTGTCTCCATTAGATCCTAATGAGAAAATATTGAGGACAGGGGTCCATATAAGTAAAATAATGTGTAACATGCACGAAGCGCCAATATTGTATTCGCGATTGAATGTCATAAAATCGTATGTCGCAGTCGCTTACCAAATGCTCTTACGCTTGTATGGGCTACATAACCTATATAGAAAAGAAAGAGGGAAATCTAAACTATAGGGCTGAATAAGCACGAGTAAAGTACAGCCGCCCATATTAAAGATCCTCAAAAACCGTAGTCTGTCTACTAGGCAGGCGCAATATAACCTGGCTGTCCTTATTACTTATTGTAATACATCGAACTTAACGTTCGTTCAAGGCACTAATTCAACAGATCACCCCCAGCAGTCCTACTGGAGGGGTGTGGTCTGTCCAGCTATAACTACATGACCACAATGAAATTGTGTGTTAACCTGTGAGGCTCTCAAATATTATAATGTTATGTGTTATCTCCGTATTCAGCACGAGCCAGTATGATGTCTGTAAACCTTGAAGGTTCCGACACCCTGGGACATCTACTGACCATCTCACGAATCTGCATATGTAGTGGCAAACAATCACATATAAAGTAACTTCTTGGGGATGGCATGATAAATGTAGTCAAAAGTACAGTACAATTTATAAGTGTACGCAGTAAAATATTTCTTAAGACCAAAAGGTTATTTCAAAATTAACCTTACTCACAACTACTATCATCTGGTGTGTACTTCCCTTTCAATTAGGTACAAGTGGGTAATAATGTCTACATTTTCAGAGTATCGAACCATCAGGGTCATGTTGTTGGATCAGACCCTAACCACGTGTCCCCATTCCTATAGTGATCAATTTCCTAATAAGTAGTGTAACTCATTGTCTATGTTTAGACCATATTCAACAGTCTGTAATCTCATGATCCACCTTGCCTCACAGCTCCTCAGAGACAATACTCTATTCCCTTCTGTGGGATGCCTTGGCACATGGTCTATACCATAGACCAGGAACCTGCTATGTGGCCCTTGTGACTGACATTCATTTACATGCGTTGCAACACGATATCTAGTGTCACACGTTTTTATTGCTCTGAAGTACTCACTCACTCTCTCTTTGAGAGGACGTATTGTGCTTCCCACATATAGATGACCACACATACACTCAATAATGTAGACCACATACTTGGTTTGACATGTGATGTTTGTGCATATTTTGTACTCTCTACCTTTCAAATCCCTAAAGGATTTGGTTCTGTCTTTGGTACATTGCGCAGTTGCATTGACAACAAATGTGAGAGCAAGGAGTTAGAGAGGGTTACGTCCGTCTCCCCAGAATATAGTCAATAAACAATGTGGACGTACCCAGTACCTGGATAAATACCACTGGGAACTCACAGTGCAGAGGAACCTTCAGGTTCTTTAAAAGACCCCTCACACACCAACCTAGTTGGTGTCATGCTTCATCATCGGGGTCCCAACCAGGCGGCCGAGTGCCGCCCGGTTGTGCTACAACGCCTGATTACAGCGGAGCTGGTGTAGTGTAAAAGTGTGATGAAGTGTGGTGCTAAATTAAGAATACCTCCGGGAATCCTTGCCTGGATGTTCCCAAAAAATTTTTTGTTTAATGATGGCGGCCCGGGGTATGGATAAAAACGGAGAGTAGACAACCATAAGAGGGTAATTAGTCTCTGTTGTCAAGAAAGATGGTCTACATGTTTCAGCCCCAGAAGTAAATATGGAGGGGGCTTTCTTCAGGACCAGAGGTGAAGACTGTGAAATACAAAGTGAGTGGCAAAAATCAGGCCACGTGTCAATAAATAATCACAACCCACACGCTAAGGTGGGGAGGAAAAAAAAAAAAAAACGATGGTCGCAGGTTGCGACTTAGACATAGAAACACTCGGTTTGAATGGAGACAGCTGATCGGGCCCGGGAGGGGGACCGGCGTTCCCAACATTAGTGGAAGGCGTTGTGCCCTCGGTGCACCTAAGATAGGCTCCGTGGGTCCCGGCTGCTGTCTAAGTCGCAACCTGCGACCATCGTTTTTTTTTTTTTCCTCCCCACCTTAGCGTGTGGGTTGTGATTATTTATTGACACGTGGCCTAATTTTTGCCACTCACTTTGTATTTCACAGTCTTCACCTCTGGTCCTGAAGAAAGCCCCCTCCATATTTACTTCTGGGGCTGAAACATGTAGACCATCTTTCTTGACAACAGAGACTAATTACCCTCTTATGGTTGTCTACTCTCCGTTTTTATCCATACCCCGGGCCGCCATCATTAAACAAAAAAAATTTTTTGAACATCCAGGCAAGGATTCCCGGAGGTATTCTTAATTTAGTACCACACTTCATCACACTTTTACACCACACCAGCTCCGCTGTAATCAGGCGTTGTAGCACAACCGGGCGGCACTCGGCCGCCTGGTTGGGACCCCGATGATGAAGCATGACACCAACTAGGTTGGTGTGTGAGGGGTCTTTTAAAGAACCTGAAGGTTCCTCTGCACTGTGAGTTCCCAGTGGTATTTATCAGGTACTGGGTACGTCCACATTCCACATTGTTTATTGACATTGCGCAGTTGCCACATTTATAGAAACCCATTGCCTGACGTGTAAGCCATTTGTCTTTTTCTGTCTCTTCGAGAAACTCTGACTCAGTACAGACCTCAGAGTATGACCTCTCCGAAATGTGATACCCGGTCTTGATGGTATGTAATCCTTCACGGCCCTGTCATCTCTCAATAGGTGCCAATGTCTATTCAAACATTTGCAATACCTGTTTGCGAGACTACTGTAATGTGATATATCAATGCACTGTTGTCTCTCTTTCTTGGGTGTGTGTCCAATGTGTATCCTCGATCAATTTCCATCATTATTCTCCTAGCTTTTCTAACTACTTTGATGTCATATCCCCTCTACAAAAATCTCCTCTCCATGTCCTCTATACAGGCATTGTATTCATGTTCTTCACTACAAATCCTCCTGGCTCCCATCATTTCCCAAAAGGTATGGCATTGATTTGACAATTCGGGCGTGAACTTGAGGCATGTAGGGTTGCTTTACACGAAGTAGGCTTATGGTAAAGTCTGCTTTGCAACTTATCGTCTTTTACACACAACTCTACACTAACAAATTCAATTGTAGTCTGACTATGCTTGGACGTGAACCTTATATTAACATCATTATGATTGAGATATGTTATAAATTCTTGTAATAATGACTCTCTTCTCATCCAAATCATGAGGTAATCATCGATGTACCGGCCCCAGTACAAAATGTGTTCCATCCATTTAGCTCAACTCCTGCCCCAGATATGTCCCTCCTCGAACGCCCCCATAAAATGATTAGCCTACAAGGGGACAAATCTGGAGCCCATGGCAGTCACTTGTAGTTGTCTATAACATGTATCTTCAAACAAAAATACATTGTTTTCCAAAATCATTTTAGTCATGTCCAATAGCATCCGTGTGTCCTGTAATAATGTCACTAATCTCGTGTTCAGTATGCGGGTCAGTGCCAATGTGCCTTTATCTTGTGAGATGCTGGTATATTTTGATATGCAAGAAAATCTGTGGTAAAAATGCACTCCTTCCCTTATAAGATTCATAATTCGTGTGTTCTGTCCTCTGTTGGTGCGCGTGATCAGATGCTGTGAACCGCCCCAAATCACAGCTCATACATAAGTATACCTCAGGGCACATAACTCGCGATCCCATCTGTTGCACTGCGGTGTGGGAAACCATCCCTCTTTAAACCAATAACTCCTGAGTTATCATTGTTTGACCCGTGATGCCAGTAATTCACCAATTCCCTTCACTTTTCCAAACTTATTGAGTCACTGCGGAGACAGCGTGATTTCACCATATAACTTTATTTCACATTTTCATATGTCTACTGAGTGCCCAACCAGGCATTTCACAGCAACACGTAAAGGTAAAGGTGAAACGTACAACCAGGTAAACTCATTCCTTTTTGCCCAATGCATTTCGAGCCTAAAAGGCTCTTCGTCAGGGGGTTCTGCAACAGATAAAAGAAACAACTCAGCTGGCAACTCACTACTGTCCTACTCTTATGCAAAACAATATTACCATACCCAATGTGACCACCCTCAGCACCCCACTATCCCCCTATTCTGCCGAAATACACAAACCTCTCTGTTTAAACGCCATGCAAGTCCCTCTACCACCCATTGCTCTACCCTCTACGTTCACATTCACTACCATTCCCTTCACAAATTGACAAAATTAAAATAAAACAAATTCGTGTGCAACATCCTAACGGCTGAATACAAACCCCTCTGCCTACTATCCCTGCTCCCCACGTCAGTATAACCTTTCAAAAACCATCTTACCTGTGTCCACACACATCAACGCTATGACAAATTACGTTACAAGAGCTGAGCCTCCTCATGCTCCTCTCTCCATTTACTTGAAAGCTGTTTGTTTGTTCTAACCGGTAATCCGTCCATTATTTGAATTGAACCGTGCTCGCCCTTGTGTGCCCAATTAAACTCCATGTTTCTCCACTCTAACCCCGTGACCTGTTCACCCTATCACTATGCTTTGTTCTTCTAATAATATCACAAAAACTATGTGTTCCATAAAACCTCCCTCGTTACCCCGTAATTATACTAAATGAAACAGATTAAACAAGCAAACGAACACAAAAACAGAATCACCCCGTCGCTCTAGACCTACCCTTATGCCACCCACTCTAATTCATGATAAAATTAAACTGTTATTTATGAAAATCTCGTTATATTAACAAACAATAATAGTGAATCAACCATTAATCCATTAATGAATACACTGTCCCTAAAAGATATTGGTGGAAGAAACCAAAAAATAAATTCAATTGTTCCATAAGTCAGCTGCAATTGTTCAAGTATCAGGATTTGCGATCGTAGCTCCATGAAATCCACTCCAGTTTTTCGCTGTCTCTGTAGTAATAAAGCGTCCTATTGTATTGAAGTTCACAATGTTCAACTTGTCAATGGGGTGCAAACTCGATGGGACGGAAGAATTTGCGAAGCAAGAAAATCTTGGTAAGAATGCACTCCTTCCCTTATAAGATTCATAATTCGTGTGTTCTGTCCTCTGTTGGTGCGTGCGATCAGATGCTGTGAACCGCCCCAAATCACAGCTCATACATAAGTATACCTCAGGGCACATAACTCGCGCTCCCATCTGTCGCACTGCGGTGTGGGAAACCATCCCTCTTTAAACCAATAACTCCTGAGTTATCATTGTTTGTCCCGTGATACCAGTAATTCAGCAATTCCTTATTCCTTCACTTTTCCAAACTTATTGAGTCACTGCGGAGACAGCGTGATTCCACCTTATAACTTTATTTCACTTTTTCACATTTTCATATGTCTACTGAGTGCCCAACCAGGCATTTCACAGCAACACGTAAAGTTAAAGGTGAAACGTACAACCAGGTAAACCCATTCCTTCCTTATTGAGTCTCCGCAGTGACTCAATAAGTTTAGAAAAGTGAAGGAATAAGGAATTGTTGAATTACTGGTATCACGGGACAAACAATGATAACTCAGGAGTTATTGGTTTAAAGAGGGATGGTTTCCCACACCGCAGTGCGACAGATGGAACGCGAGTTATGTGCCCTGAGGTATACTTATGTATGAGCTGTGATTTGGGGCGGTTCACAGCATCTGATCGCACGCACCAACAGAGGACAGAACACACGAATTATGAATCTTATAAGGGAAGGAGTACATTCTTACCACAGATTTTCTTGCTTCGCAAATTCTTCCGTCCCATCGAGTTTGCACCCCATTGACAATTTGAACATTGTGAACTTCAATACAATAGGACGTTTTATCACTACGGAGACAGCGAAAAACTGGAGTGGATTTCATGGAGCTACGATCGCAAACTTGATACTTGAACAATTGCAGCTGACTTATGGAACAATTGAATTTATTTTTTGGTTTCTTCCACCAATATCTTTTAGGGACAGTGTATTCATTAATGGATTAATGGTTGATTCACTATTATTGTTTGTTAATATAACAAGATTTTCATGGATAGCAGTTTAATTTTATCATGAATTAGAGTGGGTGGCATAAGGGTAGGTCTAGAGCGACGGGGTGATTCTGTTTTTGTGTTCGTTTGCTTGTTTAATCTGTTTCATTTAGTATCATTACGGGGTAAGGAGGGAGGTTTTATGGAACACGTAGTTTTTGTGATATTATTAGAAGAACAAAGCATAGTGATAGGGTGAACAGGTCACAGGGTTAGAGTGGAGAAACATGGAGTTTAATTGGGCACACGAGGGCAAGCACGGTTCAATTCAAATAATGGACGGATTACCGGTTAGAACAAACAAACATCTTTCAAGTAAATGGAGAGAGGAGCACGAGGAGGCTCAGCTCTTGTAAGGTAATTTGTCATAGCGTTGATGTGTGGGAACACGGGTAAGATGGTTTTTGAAAGGTTATAGTGACGTGGGGAGCAGGGATAGTAGGCAGAGGGGTTTATATTCAGCGGTTAGGATGTTGCACACGAATTTGTTTTATTTTAATTTTGTCAATTTGTGAAGGGAATGGTAGTGAATGTGAACGTAGAGGGTAGAGCAATGGGTGGTAGAGGGACTTGCATGGCGTTTAAACAGAGAGGTTTGTGTATTTCGGCAGAATAGGGGGATAGTGGGGTGCTGAGGGTGGTCATATTGGGTGTGGTAATATTATTTTGCATAGGATAAGGACAGTAGTGAGTTGCCAGCTGAGTTGTTTCTTTTATCTGTTGCAGAACCCCCTGACGAAGAGCCTTTTAGGCTCGAAATGCATTGGGCAAAAAGGAATGAGTTTACCTGGTTGTACGTTTCACCTTTACCTTTACGTGTTGCTGTGAAATGCCTGTTTGGGCACTCAGTAGACATATGAAAATGTGAAAAAGTGAAATAAAGTTATAAGGTGGAATCACGCTGTCTCTGCAGTGACTCAATAAGTTTGGAAAAGTGACGGAATAAGGAATTGTTGAATTACTGGTGTCACGGGACAAACAATGATAACTCAGGAGTTATTGGTTTAAAGAGGGATGGTTTCCCACATCGCAGTGCGACAGATGGGAGCGCGAGTTATGTGCCCTGAGGTACACTGGTATATTATGATATGACATCTAGTGTAACCATCCATAACCCTGGCTCCCACTGTACATCATTCAAAAGATTTAACACATGTTTGGTATCACAAATATGTAACGGCAAATTCATCACAAATGGTTGTAAAAATAAATCTACATATTCAGAATTTCTCTCATTTGGCCCCCCTGTACCAGACACTATTGGCCTCCCCGGTGGAAAATCAGAACCTTTGTGAACCTTGGGTAGTGTGTACAGACAGGGGTATCTGGGTCGGTCTACCTGTAAGTAATAATATTCATCTATAGTTAATAGACTGTCGTGTAGTTCCTAGGTGTAGTTCCTAGGACCCGCCAGGACCTGCGTGTTTTGGATGACCTAAACTGAGGGCTTGGTGTGCAGACAGACTCTGGACACCCCCACAGGATGAGTCAGCCGTTAAACCAGATAGCTCCTCGCTGCCACTACCACCCCCCTGTATTCTACAGTGGTGTATTTAGTTTCTGGCAACCACTGAACATGACAACCCTGATTCCTCAGGTATCGTGGAAACAATACTGTATCTTTCACTCAGTCACTCGTGCTTGCTTTTCTCAGAATACATATAAAATGACGATTGGGACGGTTTCAATAATTATTTATTGGTCAAGCGTCAGTCTAGTATGAAACATGTTAGCTGCGACAATCAAAAGACAGGAGCAGACAAATGTAATCGCTAGTACCAATATCGTAAAAAGTAGATACATTTCCACCATAGTGCTAATAAGATGAATAAAAACATATATAAAACAATAGCATAGACGTACTCCTACGATGCGTAGCCTCCCTAAATGTACCTAGCCTAGGTATGTGGGTGAAGCCTGTGTATGTAAATGTCAGGATAGATCCTAATGGAGCCAAAACTTCCCCGGGGAAGTACTAACCCCTCACCTGATGGTTCTGAATGAAGGACCCCGTCTCTGCGTCGAAGATGGCACCGCGCAATGGATGTCAGGTCTCTGCCTGTCGAAAGATCAGCCTGCAGAGTCTCGGTCCAGCCGGGAAGGAATTCTCCTCCCTGTCTGTAAGGGGGAGTGAGGGTCTTTTATACTAAAGGGGTCACTCCAGGGTTTTTCCAGAATCAATATGTTTTTAAAACATTCACTAATCCTTTGCTGATCCTTTTCTAAACAAAGACACTCATGCACACCTGGATGTTGGCCATGGATGAAAAAAACTGGTGACCCTTATACAGAATTAATCTACCGTGCCTGAGGACATGTTTATGTACGTCAGGTACAGGGATTGAAATAGGATACCGAGAGCCTGGTTGTCGAAGAGACAGAAGTAAGCTACGAGGTAAAAGGTCACCTGTGTTTAGGACCGTTAAGTCGTGTGGATGGGACATAATGTATGTAATCGGTATGTATATGATGGGACTATCCTAAAGAACATGACACCTACTCCTCATCAAAAGGTCAACAAGGTCATCTTAGGTAAAGATAGTGAAGCTGAAAAAGGCATAATAATCGTGTGCATAAAAATATACTAAAAAGTTTCTTAAAAAATTCTTGAAAAAAAATGTCCATAAAAGCAAGGTCTATAGTGATAGCATTCTTCCCTAAAAAGGTCTTTTATATGTTTGAATATATATTGTCATTGTTTTTCTGAGCACCTTGAAAGCCACTATGTTCAGTTAAAGCAGAGAAGAAAAACAAAGTTAGCTCTTCCTTCAATTTGGTACATATTTAAAAAGTTGCCAAACGGTTCCTAGCACAGGAGAGGCCAGATTGCTATGGAATCCTGCGCTGAAGACTTAACATCACTGAACATGTCATCCGCAGGAGGCAGTCCTTCTAGTACCTCCAGTATGATATCAAGGGAGCAGAGGTGGTCATCACTAGTTCCCACGGCAGCCGTCAGGGAAGAATTAGATGCCTGTGTGCCTGAGACTGATGCCTGCACATCCGAGGTAGAGCCGATCTCCGTTCGAACAGGAGCTGAAGCATCCCGTGGAGGCTCTAGGAACGCCATCATCAACATGGGAATACGCTGTGGACAACTGTGCACACAGGGCCCGCAAAGGCACCAGGAGCATGTCTATGTCCGGCGGCGCAACCGATGGAAGTGTCAGACAGAGGTCCAACACGCGTCCGAATCAGAAAAAGAGGCAGCGGAATACTGGCAGAATGCAGTCAAGCCAGGCCGGTCTGAAAGACAGGAACCAATGCTCACTCAGCTCTCGAAGCCGAGGAATACCCAGGAAGAACACCAATCGCTCATGACAATGTCGCTCCAGTAGTGTTCTCTCCATGTCTCGAGTGATGTTGACATCCATTGCGAAGCAATAGGATTAAAATCAGGATGCACGTTACTGAAAGCAGGACCAAAGGAAGCCCTCCAAAAACGCTTTCAAGTACGGAGTGTATGAATGATGGAATCACTCCGAAAATGGTTTGAAAAGTGGTTAACAGACCTGATCCAATGCTCTTAAATAAGTGTACTATCCCCCTCGTATCAGACATGTTAAAGATACGATGGACGATTTCTCCGAAATGGAGCGGGAAGTTCATACGGACCAGAGCCTCTATCTCTGCCGAGGACCTTGCAACTTGGAGATCAAAGATCTCTCGGGCTGAAGTTAAGGCCACATTTTGCAAAACAGCATGGCTTTCAGTCTGCTCAGAGAATCAAACCCTATGTTAGAAACATTCAGTGAAGGCCACAGTGGTGCCTCCCTAACTGTGCGAGCTGGGGGAAACAATACTTTGTTACAACAAATAACCCTGGAGTTGACGGTCACTAGATAAGCAATGCCGGGCATCATACCACAGCAGCCTTGGTCATTCAGCATCAAGTAACTCCCATTCGAAAGTAACTCAAACACTGGATGAATTACAGCAGCTGGGGAACCCTTCTGGTAGCAGGACAAGTTCGCTTTTGACATATTACATGCGCCGTGCATCAACACTTCCTTACACACTAAAGACCCACTCAAGGCCTTTTCGCAGTTTGTACCACTCAAGAAAACTTCCTTGTCCTTATTCCTGCATCTATATGTGTATGGCAACTCCCAGGTTTCTCATATGTACCATTCGCCCAACGCTTCATACCTGCCTACTGGGTAATATTTCAGGCAGTACTCGAATTGGAATGTCGTGATTGGCAGTGTGATATAGCCATGGATTAACCATTCTGTAGATGGTGATTCTGCTAAAGTAAAAGGTAACTTCTCTAGTTTTTCAATGAGCAGCATGGTGTACTTCACATCTCTGTGTGCCATGGTTAATTGTCTTTCGGTCAGATTGTAAGCCGAAAACAAATTAGTGTCTTTAATGTATCGCCATGGAACATGGCCAGAACGCAATGATTGAAACGTCCAGCTTAAAAGCATAATAGCACGTAGCTGTGATTGCCCATGTTGTAGAATAGAAAAATCTTGTTCCATTATGTCGATAGCTGAGGACACAATGTTGCCCAGTGAATAAATACGAGACGAGAGTGGGGTCATGCCATTGTCTACCACAGCTAAGGCCTTTTCTAGGTTAATTCTATCTATTTCACAAAGTCTCTCTGCAACTTCCTGTTGGGAGACTTTCCAAACCTTTTTATAGATGGTATAAAAGAAGCGTTTCCTACGTGGTTTCTGGGGACCTAACAAGAAATCTCCAAGCTCCATGTTGTCTGACAGAAGGGACAAGTGTTCCACCTGTGAAAGTGTTGAGGTCTTTAACCAATCTAGGCACAACTTCCCGACACTATAGGAAGTCACTACCCCTGGGTCGTCTGTGTGTACATAGCGTGGGTCGGGCCTATGAATACTAAACCCTTCGGTGGAACCCTTGAATCTTGCATTACACATATTCGTGTCTACAGGCCAAACCAACCAACCCTTCCAATTGGGAGATAATTAATTGTATGTACCATGTGTCCCTTCACTTGTTAGTGTATTATTGGAAATACCCTTAATAGGTGTGGGCAAAGGGATGCTCAGTGTTTTCAGGTCTTTGATTTTTGCAAACCCGTAACAGGTAGTCTGTTGCACTGTTCTGTTCAGAAAAATATTCTGTAATGGTATGAGGCAAGCTCTAAATAAAGCCTCAGTTCCCTGAACCTGCCACTCTCTTGTCCCCCAGATAGATTTTGTGTCTATGGTGTCTCTCCATTAGTTGAAACCCTGTATATACAGTTGGGAGATAAAAGGTGCTGAATATATCAGTTTGGTATTAGTCAGCATAATCTTCTTCGCAGTTGCATTAGTCTGTGCAAGTTTGTAGAATAACGATTCTTGGTCTGATGTATTGAACCCTGAAAAGTATGCGAATTTCTGTGTGAATGTGGCACCTTTTGGTGGTGTTGGGCAATGTTCCCATTGATGGTACACATTAGCAGTGCGTGGTACACTTGCTCTATGAAAAAAATGATGACCTTAATGCTGGTAACAAAACATGGTATCGTAGTCAGTTGTATCCTCATACAATTCCCTGTAAGAAAATGCATCAGATTGTTCTAAATCTGAAAGCATAGTATTTACAGTCTCAATGTCCCAATCATCAGATGGTGTACTGGGGGTAATTAAATCATTTAAAGACATTTTAAACAAATGTGGAATTTTCAAATGTTCAGTGGGGCCATATACATCATAAGAAATTTTATCCCAAACTATACCATCAGGTATTGGAATTGCTGTAATGTTCACCAGAGACAAGTCTCTTTGTTCACGGTGTGATGACGTATGTGGTTTTAGGACCATGTTCACGGATTGTACTGCAGAGCGTTCTGGGAGATAATGTCCGTTCAGAAGCAGAAAAAAGACAGTCACTGTGCCAATCCAAATTAACAGGTATACTACCCCAATTGCGAACCAAACATGGAACTAAGGTGGCACTAAGTAAGTCTTTTTGAGCAAGAGATAGAATTGGTGACATTTTGTTTCTTTGAAGTGGGTGGCGTTTGATCAGGTTCACTTGGATCTTAAGAGAAATCATCGAAGTTGATGAAGTAGCCAGACGCAGTTCGATCTATCTTTGGTAGCTCAGCAGGTTTTGTACAACTGGCCGATTTATCGTTTGAAGGCACATTAATGTAGACATTATTGTTGGACCGAATTGCAACTTGCATTGTTGTTTCTACTTGATGTTTTTCAATTTCAACTGGAATGATTTGTGCTCCATTATTCAATACGCCTTCACATTGTGTAGTGGAGTCTTGAAAGGTTATTAGTCTTTCGATTTAAACTTCCTGTATAGTAGCAAAAGGGAGTCTGCGGCTACCCAGGACCCCACTCGGCCTACTGTTGAGTTTCGGCCACATGATGCGGTTTGATCAGATCAATGGAAACAAATCTTTTTTTTTTTTTGCCGGCAAGAGGCAGAATGCATCGTGCCAATTGCGTATGTTCCGATGAAGACTCGCAAATCCTTTATAACAGTTCGAGCATCAGCCGAGCGCTGGGGCCAAACCCATAGGAATCTAGAGCATGAATCCACTGCCACCAAGATGTACTTGTAAGCCCCGTCTGAATTTAAGGGGCAGCAGTGGTCCAAATAGACACATGTGAGAGATCTGTCTGAAATCAGTAGTGGTGTTTGTGATGGCTTATGAATGGTAGAACCCTTCACCTGCTGGCAAATGTCGCACTTCGAAACATAGTCCTTTGTTTGTTTTGTCAGCCCTGACCACCAGTAATGCTGCTTCAATAATGAAATTGTTGCAGTGACTCCTGTGTGTGCGGATTCCAGACCCTCATGTGCACCTAGTATTAAACCTAATCTGCAATCTTTGTTTGGTATTACTCTGTCCCCCACTCCTGGAATTTGAGCATACGGTGTGTTATGCGCAACTAACTTGTAGGAGTACTTGAGTGGAAAGCCTTTTGGTAGGAAGGCAGAGCCGTTCTTTGTGGAATTGATAGCTACCAGTATATCTCCTTCTATTCTCGTGTGTGAACGAGTGATTGCAGCAACAGCAGTAGTTCGCACTGTCGCCTTGGCGGCTTCATCAGCCAGTGAATTCCCTTCAACATGTATGCCAACACGCTGATGACTCAAGGTGTGAATAACATGAGCCCGTGGCAGTCATGCTTTCAGCTTTGCCACTTGTTCCCATAACAATTTATGTTCTATTGTGCAACCCTTGGCGTCTCTAAACCCATTCTGGCCCCAGTAATGAAGGTATTCATTGTAAGATTGCACACAGTAAAATGAATCGCACACAATCAGTGTGGGGAATTCCCGATCCGTATACTGTAGTTCTAGTATCAGGGATTTTAGTTCTGCCAGCTGCTCTGTACAATCTCCTAGAGATTGTGTAGTCGTATTGCTGGGATGGAACTTACCATCCCGCATGCGACCTTTCACTATAGCGCATGCTGCGCTATATTGCTGTTTACTTCCAATAGCCGGTTGGGCAGAACCATCAGTGTAAATGGTGCATTCATACTGATCTAGAGGCAAGATTTCATTCGGGAGAGGGTATTCTTGTTCGTACTGCAGGAATGCTTGAGTTTTTAGTGTAGGATCATATCTGTATTCTACATCTGTTGCAGTGAGAGAATTAGCCCATTGTATCCAACGTGGATACAATGCCTTCGCATTTGGAATGCTGGCTTTTGTTACCGCTTCTAAAGTCGGTATCGGGGTCACAACAATAATGCGTTTCCCCAGTGCTAGCACTCTTTCTCTCCCTACAGCAGTCTGTACTGCCGTCAGTATTTTTTCTGTAGCTGCAAAACGATTTTCAGCATTCGTGTAGAAATGAGATTTGTACGCGATTGGAACTGTCTCACCTTCATTGAACGTGATGTAGGTATACCCTGATAACCCGGGGACAACCCGTATTACCAGGTTGCGGGCGTTTACTCGTGTCTGCAAGTGTTTTGAAGCTATCATGTCAGCTTGAACTGAGCGTAGAGTGTCTGTATGTTTTTGAGTCCACTTGTTTGCTGTATAATCAGGTCTGATTAAGTCATAGAAAGGTTTGACTCTTTCTGCGTAGTTTTGAAAGTATGTTCTGCCGAAATTTAGAAATCCTAAAATGGATTGTAAACCCTTCAGAGTTTTCGGAGGCTTGATTAGAGCGCACTTTTCTAAAACGTTCGCAGCAAGGCTTTTGCCTTCACTTGACAGCTCATATCCCAAAAATAAGATGCTGTGATGGACAACTTTTGATTTTTTTAAGTTAAATTTGTAGCCCAAATTGGCAAAACGAACAATTATGTTGTTCACCGTGCACAAGTGTTCAAGTAATTCATCGTCCGTCAGATAAATATCATCTATATAGGACACTGCCTCTTCTTCGCAAGTTTGTAATAGCTCTGACACTCTTGCTGAGAATAAACGGAGCTGTTCTTATAGCCTTGGGGCAGGCAACAAAACTGACGCTGAGCGTGGAGGGCGGAAAATCCCATCAAATATTGGCTTTCAGGAGCTATATTTTGGCAGAAGAATCCATTTGAGATATCTAGTGTTGTTTTGTATTTCTTCCGCAGAATGTTATTCATTAATTTGACACTATGTGCGTTCTGAACTGCAAATGTTTTTGTGCATGTGTTCAAGTGTCTGTAATCTAAAACCAAACGATATGTGTTGTCAGGTTTCATTACTGGAAACAAAGGTTTGTTCATTGGCGAGGTGGAAGTTTCATTCACACCTTGGTAGTCTAGTTAGTCTAAGATTTCTTTGACCTGTTTCTTCACTTCATTTTTAATAGGGTACTGTCTCTGTGGAGTAGGAGTAGTTTTTAATGGTATTTCGTGGTGTTTGGACTCAACGTCCACCCTACATGGTTGCGGTATAATGCTGGAGCTAGTGCTTGCGCCAACTCCCACCCGTATGAGTGTTTTAAGGAAACAGGAACGAGGTCAGAAAAAGCAGGCAAAATGACGCTTTCACCTTTTGGGCAATCCATTATAAATTCAGGCGGCCAATCTTTTTCTGCTAACAGGATGTCATATCCAAATGTCAAATTTTCCCAAAAGAGACCTTTATTTTTTTTTTCGATGTCCCCCTCTATTTGGATATTAAGATATTAATTTTGTGTAGACGGTGTGGGACACTCACTCATGTTTTAGGTGTTTCCACTGTGATGTATTCATTCAATACTGCTGTCACCAGAAATTCCTTCAGGTTCTGGCGAGCTATTGTTACTCCTGCCGCACTCGTTCAGAAGCTGAGTCCTCAGTAACCTGGGCATCTCTAAATTTTTAAGCAAGCTACTTTCTTCTTTTTGAATTGAGTCTTTGCTTTAGGTTGCTCTTCCTGTTTGATAATGAAATCTGAAGTGCGATGTGTTTCCCTTTGTCCCTTTGGTCAATCTTCAATTTTTTGTTCTGACCGTCCTTGCCTCTCTGAGCTTTTTGATGAACCCTGAAAGGAACGAAAGGAACATGTATCAGTATCCTGATACCTGTCAGGTTTCCTAATAGTATCACGATTCCTAAGGTTGTACCTCTTTTCAGAGGACTCCCGTTGGGGAGACCCACCCCTTGATTGTGAAGTGTTTCTGTTATTATTATTAACGCCCACTTGCCTTGTTGTCTGCCCTCCGTTGGGGGCTAAGGAGCGGAGATCAGGACCGGGAGCCAGGGAGTACGGACCACACTCCCCAGCGTCCCTTGCGGCATCCAGCGGGCAGCCGCCTACGCCAACGCCCCCACAGGCATCCTCTTAGAAGGCCTCCTTTCAGCCCATAATCTGCACTGTTTACAGCAATCAGATACATCTGCCTTGGTTCCTACCTACACAGGCAATGGTAGCTCAAGTACAATTGACCACATTTTGCTATCTGCTTTATTAATACCGGCTGTAAAGAATTTAAGCGTTACTTGGAACTGCCATAGTGATCACAATCCTCTAACATTGGTTCTCTTCCTCTCGACTGCCCTCAAAGGGGGGGTCGTGAGTCAAATCTCTAATATTAATATCAGCCCCAAAGACCAAGAACGAAGAATGAAGTGGGAAAGGATTACCCCTGAGAGTTTTTTGGAGAATTTGTATACCACCTGCTCCCCGGAATTTCAAGTATGCATGGATTCGGCCCCACATGATAGAGCTATCCTAGATGCCTTTGACACAATCACCAAACAGGTAGCCTCCAATTTATCTATTAAAACCAGAGCGAGACGCCCAAAACTCAAAAGGTGGTTTGACGATACTTGTTCCGCTGCCCTTAAGGAGCTAATGCAGGCCCTTAAGCAAAACACGAGGGATTTAACACTAACTAGGAGCTGTAGGAAGGCCTATAAATCTGCAGTTCAGGAGAGGAAAAAGCAGATAAGGGAGCAGGCTTGGGAGGAGCTCAGTCAAGCAAGTGTCCTGGCCGATAGCTCTAGATTTTGCTCTGTGGTTAATAGTCCTCTCTTCTCCAACACGTCAAATTCTAGCAGGGATTGCACTATACCTGCCGAGAAATGGGTCCAGCACTTTGGCAATATTTATAGCCACACCAACACAGTAGAAGCCGTGGGACATACAATTCTCGGACTAGCTAGTACTTCCCTCCGCTTTAGAACAGATGAGGTTCACAAAGCTATCATTTCAACATCCGGTGGAAAGGCCACTGGTCCTGATGGGGTACCAGCGGACCTTTATAAGGCCGACCCTAAAGTCTGGGCCAAGATCTTAACACATGTTTTTAATGCAGCATGCTCTTGTGGCTTCCGCCCGTCATGGGCAAAGGCGGTCATTATACCCATTTTTAAAAAGGGCGCCCGGGATGACCCGGCATGCTATAGACCGATTTCGCTCTTAGACTCCGCGGCAAAAATCATGGGGAAAGTAGTACTGGATCGCCTAACAGCCTGGCTTGATCATGCTAACATCATTTCCGATCTCCAATATGGATTCAGGCAGGGGAAAGGGACACTGGATCAATGCCTCAACCTCCACTTGGTGATCGGGAAGTACACTGTTGCCAAGGGGAGGGGTTTACACCTGGCCTACATGGATCTAACCTCAGCTTTTGACCTTGTCAATAGGTCTAAGCTGTGGTTGATCCTGCGTGACATGGGGCTAGAAGTAGAACTGATCTCTTTCCTGCACACTGCTCATGTAAACACCGCGGCTGTGGTACGGTTTAACGAAGACGGCAGCCTGACAGATCCCTGGGTAGTAGGAAGGGGGGTCCGGCAGGGGTGCATTCTGGCTCCCCTGCTGTTTACGCTATATATCAACAAACTGGGGGACTCTCTAATATCCAGCTGCAAAGACATACCTAGGCCGGCACCAAGATGATCCCCGCATTTCTGTACGCCGATCGCTGAGGCAACGGTTTTATTGTCCAAAACCACAATGGGTCTGCAACAACTTTTAAATTGTTTTACGGATTTTATGGATTCATTAGATCTAATCACAAATCTTAAGAAGTCACATGCCATGACCATAGGTTCCCGAAAGGTGGCCAAGGCCAAATTTTATTGTAAGGGGGCCGAGCTAACCAAAGTGTCTACGTTCCCGTACCTAGGGGTATTTTTTGATGACCAAGGCACTTGGTGTGCGCAACGAACACTTAAAATAAATTTTTTAGTCAGAGCTGCAGGGGCTACTCTGGACTTTGCAAAAAGATTGGGCTCAAAGCCCCTCCCCGCACTATTTAAGGTTTATAATGCAAAATGTATCCCCATGGTCACGTATGGATGTGACATTTGGGGCTACAAGGACGCGAAGGGAATTCAGGGGGCCGAGAACAATTTTATGCGTAAACTCCTTGCGGTCCCTGCTGCTCCCCCATTTTTAATTTACATGAAGAATTGGGGGCGGGTTATATTTCGGATCAGATCGCGGTCGCCCCGTTGTTACGTTGGTTGAGAATCTGGGCTCAACCGACCCCAAATTTAAACCAACTTATAATTTCTGATTGTATCGCACTGGAGGGGGCCGTACACATTCCCTGGCTGAAATACATAAAGGAACAGACAAGAAGTCTCGGCTGTCCCGAATTGTTCCTGACCCCCAGGCCCCTGGGCAAGATCGCCATTAGTGATTTTAAACAGCAGTTCATGGACAGGAGACAAGGCCTTAGGGAGGAGATCGAACTAGTCAAACCTTTGCGGTGAGAAGGTATGTTACATTGAGCCTGGGCCCGCAGATGCAACCATATTTATCCTATGTCAACAAAGCATATCACTGTTTTGTTTTGACGAGATTCCATCTGAACATGATTCCCTGGTTACTGGCATTCCCCAAAGGTTATTCGAAACCTGAATCACTAAAACCCTGCCCCTGTGACAATTTCTCTGAGCAGGATACCCTCCATTTTATGTTCTTCTGCGCCTATTACGATCCTTTGCCAGGAAGCACATTCTTCCCCTACTTAGAGATTGTCATTTTGTCCAAGTCAGGCCGGCCTTGCTTTATCTTCAAATGCAAGCCTCACCCACGGTCTGTTTTGGGGTGGCAAGTTTTTTAATTGGGGCCATTAGACACAGGGCTAAGCTGCCGTTGCAGTAGTTATCCTGCGTTATCAGTCAGTGTAAATTTGTTCTCCTAAACTATGTAATGTACTTTTAATGAGATAATATTTATGGCATTGGATCACTGTTTAGCACTGCTGCACTTTATACGATATACGCTTTGGAGGTTTCTTATGTGACCATTGAAACTGTAATGTTGGAGGCCTTTTATCACCTAGTATAGATATTTTAACATTTTCCCCTTTTCTTATGTGATTCAAGTTTTATGCATAAAATGTATTTTGATGAAATGTTTCTTTTTTTAAAACTGTTTGCTTTTATGGCTCTCGGCTGCCGAATAAAGTACTTTTGACTTGACTTATTATTTTTTGATTGATTATTATCCCATTTCTTTTTAGAAGAAATGGGTGCTTGCTTTGAGTTATCCTTATCAGAACTACTCACCACTTGTGGTTCCCCTGGTTTGGCTTCCAAACTATCTCTACCTAGTGAAGTATAGGTTTCTTCTGTAATTTTTGGTAATGCATGCTCATGATTTACAGGATTTGTTTCCCTTAAGCGTTGGCATATAGCCACTGCTGCTTCCCCCTTGATGTTGCTCAGCATAATCGCCAAGACTTGGTCAAAATTACCCATCAGTTTCATCCCCAAGTCTAAGGCAGGTCCTGCCCCATACTCATGTTGTATCTGTTTCAATACTTCAGGAATAACTAATATGGTTGGGGTACCATGTATTCTAATAAATACTGCAGCAAAGATTGTTCCCCATGTGGTACAATCCTCAAGTGAGGGAACCATTCCCATTGGCAAGCATATTGTTAACATTCTGTGTTTTACCTGTGGACCCGTATGGGGAAATACTGTTTCCAACTGTGCTATTTTTTGAGCAATCCAGAATGGTACTTGATCCCTTTTTGATGGGAACACACCCATTATTGCTTTTAGTGTTTGTGGACTAATTACTGGTGTGGGCTGTGTCTGGACTATTCCAGGTGGAGCAGCTCTCGCAGGTTGTAATGTGAGTGTTTGCATGACGAACTGGACAATATGTCTGTATAGCCTGACTATTTCTTTGTAAAGTGTACGAACTTCCCCTATTTGGAGTGTGTCTTTCTCAGGATGTGGAGTGTAAGCCGCTAAGACCAGCCATGTCGCTCCTCCTATGCTGGGCGGACCTTGTCTTACGATTGAAGTTGTGTGTTTTAGGGTGCCTTTAAACCAGTTTTTATGTTACTGGTAAGTTAACGGAACTTCAATGTCCTCGTATGGGATGTATACTTCCGGTGGATCCACTTCAATGTATTCATGGAATAAATGTGTCTGTGGATTTGCAGGTGGGTATTTTACCCAGGAATAGAATACCTCTGATCTAAACACCTCGTGTGCCTCAATCACGAAGGTAACATGGCCACCTGTTGCAGTTAATCCATGTTCTAACAATTTCAGAGTTACTGCCTGTCTGCAGTTCTCTGTAATGTTAAGAGCATTTGCAAATTCATCTCCTTCCTCGCTTCCACCGCTATTTGCAGGTTCAGTCATTTTGGAACGAGAGGAAAGTAAAAGGTTTTTAAGAGGTAGGGTTTAGCACAATATGGGAACCTTTAATCCTTACAAGCTTGTCTAAAACCTTAAGCCAATACACAGGGTGTGCCTGCTCACCTGAGGCAGATTATCCTTCCTACTTTAGACATCTCAGGATAATGTGGGTAGGATTGTCTGAGAAAGCACGACTGAACTACTCAGATTTTACTGTTAATATAAGAACCCAACCAATCATGTTGTGTAGTTCCTAGGACCCCCCAGGACCTGCGCATTTTGGATTACCTAAACTGAGGGCTTGGTGTGCAGACAGACTCTGGACACCCCCACAGGATGAGTCAGCCATTAGACCAGCTAGCTCTATGGTGCCACTACCACCTCCCTGTATTCTACAGTGGTGAATGCAGTTTCTGGCAACCACTGAACATGACAACCCTGATTCCTCAGGTATCATGGAAACAATACGGTATCTTTCGCTCAGTCACTCGTGCTTGCTTTTCTCAGAATACATATAGAATGACGATTGGGATGGTTTCAATAATTTATTTATTGGTCAAGCATCAGTCTAGTATGAAACATGTTAGCTGCAACAATCAAAAGACAGGAGCAGACAAATGTAATCGCTAATACCAATATCGTAAAAAGTAGATACATTTCTACCATAGTGCTAAAAAGATGAATAAAAACATATTATATAAAACAATAGCATTGACGTACTCCTACGATACGTAGCCTACCTAAATGTACTTAGCCTAGGTATGTGGGTGAAGCCTGTGTATGTAAATGTCAGGATAGATCCTGATGGAGCCAAGAATTCCCCGGGGACGTACTAACCCCTCACCTGATGGTTCTGAATGAAGGACCCCGTCTCTGCATCGAGGATGGACCCCCCACAAGGGATGTCAGGTCTCTGCCTGTTAAAGGATCAGCCTGCAGAGTCTCGGTCCAGCCTGGAAGGAATTCTCCTCTTTGTCTGTAAGGGGGAGTGAGGGTCTTTTATACGGTTGATGGTGAGAAAGTGTTTGACCGGGTTCACTGCCCATTTCTGGAAGCGACATTGGCATATTTTGGGCTGGGGGAACACTTTTGAGCATGGGTCCTAAGCAGTTGTTGGTCTCCAATAGCCGCGGTGAAGGCGAACGGGCACGGCTCCGACAATTTACCCATACATCGGGTACTAGACAGGGCTGCCCTCTCTCTCCCCTCCTCTTTGTCCTATACATAGAACTCTTTGCGCAGCGGGTGAGAGACCATCCTGGCATCAGAGGAATCCCCCTTGGAGGGGAGGAGCACCAGATCAGTCTGTACGTAGACAACATAATGGTAATGCTCGATGACCCCCAAGAGAGCCTGCCCTACTTCCTAAGAGAGATGGAGGAATTCGGTGTGGCCTCCGGATTCCGCATGAACATTCATAAGTCTCAGGCCCTCAACATCTCAGTTCCCCAGGCAACAGTTGAGAATTTGCAGCGAACATACGCGGTCGGCTGGGCGACAGAATCCATTCCATATTTAGGAGTCCAGCTCTGTTAAACCTTGGAGCGCACAAACGCTCTCAACTACTGCGAATTGGCGAAGAAGGTGTGCACCGAGTTTGAACAATGATGGCACTACCCACTTTCTCTGCTGGGCCGCATCGCTGCCTTAAAGATGACTTCCCTACCTAGAATACTTTTTCTCTTCCAAGCCATACCATTACCTCCTACAATTGTATAGTATCGACTATGCAGGCTGCTCTCCACCGCTTTGTCTGGGTGGGTACAAAACCTAGGATCGGTAGAGCGTAGCTGGCTCCCAACGGCGGAGGGCGGACTTGGAATACGACCCAATTTCGATACCTAGTTGAATGGTCCAGGACAGAGTCAGAGAAACATTGGCTCTTCATGGTCAATGAGGTATTGACGCGGCGGCTGAGGGCAGCAGGCATTAGAGAGACGGCTCTAACCCTACTTACATCTTTTCTGGCCTCTAGAGAACAAATGATATATTGGGATGGTCTTAAGTCAGAAAACTTTTGCCTCCCTTGTGGTGTCCCGCAGGGATCTGCGTTGTCTCCAACTTTGTTTAATATTTACGTTACTCCACTGGCTAGACTAATAAAAGATCATGGTCTAATGCTAGTATCGTACGCAGACGATACCCAGATAGTGGTATCAGTAACTCAAAGTGTGGACACATCTGTGGTCAGGTTTCGGAACTGTCTAAACAATGTCATGGCATGGATGAACTTACATTTTTTAAAGCTTAATACGGAAAAGACGGAGGTGATTGAGTTCGGGCAGAAGTCTTCGATATGGAGCCAAGTATGGTGGCCCACTGAGGCTGGGAACTGTCCTGTTCCCGTAACCAAGGCCAGGAACCTTGGCTTTATGTTTGACAGCAAGTTAAAGTTTGCTCAACAAATTAATCAGGTATCATCAGCTTGTTTCTTCACGCTAAAAAACCTGCGTAAAATCCTCCCGTTCATTCCATTAACTCTTAGGAAAATGGTAATTGGGGTGTTGGTTCTCTCTAGAATCGACTATGGCAATGCCCTATAACTGGGAGCAGATAAAAGCCAGATTTGCAAACTGCAGTCCCTACAGAACGCGGCAGCTCGGGTGCTACTTGATCTTCCTAAACATCACCCTACCTCTGCCAGCATTAAATTGCTCCACTGGCTCCCAGTTCGGCAGCGAGTGGATTTCAAGGCCCTCTGTCTCGTACACAAGGCTTTGTTTGGAGGGGGAGCTGCGGATGTGCAGCAGCTATTCTCTCGGTACTCGCCTCAACGCTGTCTTAGGTCAGCAAATACAGGACTGGTCCTGGTCCCCAAGATAAAGAGAGCGAGATGGGGGGGAAAGGGCTTCTCTTACCGTGCGGCCAAACTATGGAACTCCCTTCCCGCATTGATTAGACTACAGCCTAACAGGATTCTCTTCAGAAAACAAATAAAGACATGGCTTTTCCCTAAGCTCGCAGACTAATCAGCATGGGCCCCAGCATCCTCTCACCCAGCACCAAGAAGCCTCGGCATTCGTGCGCTTTATAAGAAATTCAGTCAGTCAGTCAGTCTTCATGGACAGGGCTATAGCCGGGACCTCACTAGAGAAAGTTCAATTCCTACAACGTCAACACCGAGCACCTAGTCTCTACATCTCCCAAGTCATGAGCTCCCTCCTGGAAGTATGGGATGGATGCACGCACCGAAGGCAGCTATTTACCCTTCCGTCACCCCTGACACCGGTCGCTGATGACCCGGCCTTCACACCAGGGACTCGGCCGTCCCTTCGAGTATGGAGGGGGGCTGTCTGCAAGGCGGCAGGACATTTATCCGACCCGGTAGGCCCTATACCCTTTGACGTCCTTAAGAGGGACTGCTCCATCCCTGAGGATGAATGCTTTAGATACCTCCAGATTAGGCAATGGCCACTACACCCATCAATGAGACGCGGAGTGGAGCGTGCATTGATCCACTATGAGAAATGGCTCATGGGTAAACGCTCAGACACATGCCTCCTTTCAGAGCTGCATGTTCTTTACGACCTACACAGACAGCAGACAAAAGTCCAGACCAACGTCATTGGGAAGTAGAACTGGGATGCCAGCTTTCTCAGAAGGATTGGAAAGACATACCACAGAGCACGACACATGGCCTACAATACAGCAGGCACAGAGACAGCTATGAAAATCACTTCATACTGGTACCTAACCCCAGTACTGCTTCATCGGGGTAAGCCGGCTCATAATGATTGAAAGCCCTAACGCAGTCCCGTGGACAGATCATTATCTGATCCCTTTTAGCACTATGATACCTAATATCCCACCGCTGAAGATGTAAAGCGCAGGGAGACTGCAGAGGAAATGGGCTAGGTTCTCATCAGCTAACTTCAATCACGTCCTTCAGCAGGGCGGGCTACCGGGAGGCATTGATATTGAAACTGCCTGTAGCGCGCTAGATGATCGGATTACTGGGGCGCTTGACAGAGCGGCCCCATGGTCCTCTAGTGCACCAAAGAGACAATCAAAATCTGCCCCATGGTTCAATGAAGTACTCAGGAGAGCTAAGACTTCGTGCAAGCGTTTGGAACGACTATGGGGGAGAGGGTTTTCAGAGCATAGGAAGTCCGATTACAAAGCTAGACTTAAAGACTACCATTCACTTATAAGGAAAACTCGGGCCGCCTACTACTACACTAGGATAGAGCAAGCTGAAAATTCCTCCAGAGAGCTGTTCGTAATGTTTAAGGACATATCATCACTTGCCAGAACTACGGCTCCGAACAGCAGCTCGGCTGATTTTTGCAACCTGATAGCAGACTTCTTCGCAGAGAAGGTAGCAAGGATCTATACCACCTTCCCGGATGAGGCACGCAATGGGAGTTCGGAGAGGGTGGGGTTGCTCAAAATGGAGGAAGCACACTGCCTCTCTAGATTTGACCTCCCCTCCTGCGACAAACTCAAATCCACGGCCTTAAGCATTAAATCCGGCTCACCTAAGGCCCCTACAACACCCAAAACTCTGAGGGAGAGCATGGAGATCCTAGTACCCTATATTAGGCACCTCCTTAAACTCTCGTTTGAATCAGGGGTGGTCCCAAAAAGATGGAAAGAAGCGGTTGTCATCCCCATTAAGAAAAAGCCGGGGGTGAGTGCGAGTCAGTTGGATAACTTTCGACCGGTCTCGCTCCTGCCATATTTTGCTAAAATAGCAGAAAAAGTGGTCAATACTGAACTGACAACGCACATTAACCAGCACAGCTTATTGCACCCCACTCAATCGGGTTTCCGGGCAACGTACTCTACTGAGTCAGCACTGCTTCTGTCAACAGCAACCACTCGAAGACACGTAGACGAAGGTCAGGCGGTGGCTTTGGTCCTGTTGAACCTCAGTGCCACATTCAACACAGTCGCCCACCCACTGCTCCTTCAGCGCCTCAAGGAAGGAGGGCTGGACAGGCTGGCCTTGGAGTGGTTGAGATCCTTCTTACAGGATCGAAGCTTTCAAGTATCCCAAAGACCGTATTATTCTAAAAGCATTGTGCTGGATCAAGGGGTTCCCCAGGGCTCTATACTTAGCCCCACTCTTTTTAACCTATATATGGCCCCGCTGGCAGACATTATTGTGAAATACGGCATCAGTGTCGTGTCATATGCGGATGACACGCAACTGGTGGTATCACTATCGCAATCTCATGAAGAGGCAGCCACCAATTTCTCCACCTGCTTACAGGAGCTGGCAGACTGGATGTCAAGTAACTGTCTAAAGTTGAACGGCAGTAAGACGGAGGTTCTAATCGTGGGTAAGGCTCCCTCGATATGGTCCTCGTCATGGTGGCCACAGACCCTGGGCCCTACCCCCTCCCCCAGTAACCAGGTGAAGAACTTGGGGATGTGGTTGGATTCTAAGCTCTCCTTTGATCACCACACCAGGATTGTGGCAGGGAAGTGCTTCGGAATAATGAAAGGCCTTCGGAAGGTCTTAGATGTTATTCCTGTGGCAGCCAGGAAAACGCTAGTCCATGCACTGGTAACTTCCCGCCTGGACTACGGGAACGCTCTATATCTAGGAGCTAGTGGTAAGTGTGTGCAGAGACTTCAATGCATTCAGAACGCAGCGGCTTGCCTTGTTTTGATTCTGCCCAGGAGAACTCCCTCCAGGAATGCTCTCGCTGCCCTACACTGGCTCCCGGTGAGGGAGAGAATCCTTTTTAAAGCCCTATGTGTCAGTCACCGCATTCTGCAGGGAAACGGACCTAGCTATCTACATAGTCTAATGTCCCCCTACACTCCTACCCGGGCCTTGAGATCCTTAGGGACGGGACAGGTTAAGATTCCAGGAATTAAAAGAGTAAGAATGGGCGGCCGATCTTTCCGCTACCTAGCCGCTAAACAATGGAATGTCCTCCCTCTCGCACTTAGGACAGAACCATCGGAAAGGCTCTTTAGAAAAAAACTAAAGACCTGGCTCTTCCACATATAGGTTTTCCCTCTTATGTTTTCTCACGTTACTGAAACAGACAGGGTGACTGGCTGCAGCGCGGGGACACACTAGTTAGTGTAACCATGCGTTTTATAAGCTTACTTATTATTATTATTATAGTGACCCTGCAGAGAGTGCCAAGTCTGATTCAAAATTCTGCAATAATCAGCATTGCACCTTGCACAAATTATATAGCTGTTTTCTCCTCCTATTTGCACAATAGAGGGTAAGGTTCAGCAATTTGATTTTTTATCAGGATACACATGATATATAGCCAAAACCTAAACCACCTGAGGATAAAATGTATGCCAACTCAGTTTTGTATCTTGGTCTTCAAATATTGTCTGGAATAGATGAAATAATTTCACTGATCAATGAGCCTCTAATTAATGAGACAAATTTGATTATAATTATTATACTGCCCTAATTCTTATACTCTTCTAGAGCTATGTCTTTTGCTTTTTGCCATAGAGTCAATAGATTTTGGAATAGGTTTATCTGGCAGTATGAATGCCTATGACCAGCAGATTAGGGTTGATGGCCTGACCTGGCCCGATTCTGAGGTTTTACTTTTTGTCTATCTTTGCCAACATGCTGCCAATTGTTCTATCTATATAAGGGACAAGGGGTATGTTATATGTAGATGACGTATCATAGTCAACCTTTTTTGATACTTCCTACAGCAAGCATACATGTCATAAATTTTAAAGCCATTTGGACTAAAATTACTACTAGACTTTCTGCTCCTAGCATATTTAGATACACAAGCTTAAGGTGCAATCAAAACGTTCCTTTGCTGCATTCGCAATCGTTCTTCATACAACACAATGAGCTTAATCGCAATTAGAGTTGGTGGGCCACTTATTTGACGCACATCATATACATTCATTTGAGTGGTCTGAGATGGATTATTTCATTCCATGCACAGGAATTGTAAATACATTCAGTTGGGACAATTTCTTTGTACAAAAGCCTGAAAGAATGTTAGGTTTTATAGTATTCGATTAATTGAATTATTTAAGATCTCGAGTAAGAATGGCTTGATTGGCAGGCTGTATAAGCTACTATTGCAATGATTGGTAGTCTGTATAAGCGATTATTGCAATGATTGGTAGTCCACATAAGCTACTATTGCAATGATTGGTAGTCTGTATAAGCGATTATTGCAAGGTCAATAAGACTGTTTTTTAGTTCTAGCTCATACATGCGATTATTAAGGTTAGTAACACACATACTATCTAATGTTCTATTATGCTCAGAAATTCATGTCTTACTATTTCAAGGCTAAAAACATATCACTCTAAAGAAATTTAAAACATATAATATACACCCAAAATACTTTTTGAGTAGGGCTGCTATTTGAGAGTACCATCTTTTGTGTGGTATTCCCCCCGATTTTTCCCTTCTCATGCTGAAGCTGGTTTTCTGGCCCAGGACTCTGCACACTTTGCTCCTGCTACACAGTGGTAAAGTGCGTATGCTGCACCTATTAAAGCTGGTCAAATTGGCATATACCTTAGTGGTACACTTATAAGTCTCTAGTAAATGTACACATGCCTAGGACCTGTAAATGAAATACTACAAGTGGGCTGCAGCACTCAATGTGCCACCGACTAAAGTAGTGCTGTAAAACATGTCTCCAGGCCTGCCCCTGTAGCCTGGGTTTGGAATTTTAAACTGCCGTTTCGACCTGGATTTTGCCAGGTGCAAACCTTCATTTTTTAATAAATATAAGTCATCACTAAGGTAGTCCCTAAATGCCCATAGGGAAGGGTGCATGGTATTTAAAACATCAGGCATGTGTATTTAATGTTTTACATGTCCTGGCAGTGAAACACCTCCAATGTCTTTTTTCACTGTGCAAGACTATCCCTTCCATAGGAACTCACTGAGTTACACACTATGACAAATTACAGTGCTTAGTTTCAGTTTCGGAGCACTTACAAATATGGTTCATTTTAATAGTAATTTAAAATCCAATTTAATGGTCAATTGGAATTTATATTATTATTTTAGAATGACACTTTTAGCAAGTTGTCATTTTCCTGCCTACAGGCCTTATTAAGAGTCTGGAGGTCCACGGTCTGCCAGACTCAGCGTCGTGATCTCCCGACTGCCCTATTACACCTAGAGCGGTTGGGCTGCCCTAGGACCACTTCATCCGCTGCAACCGCCATTCCCTGGCAGTTGCTTGGCAGTCCTGAGGCCACAATGCTTGGCGGGGCTGCTGCTTCCCGCCAAGCATATTACAAGTTTCCTCACTGCCACACTTTTCATGGTAGTGCGACCGCCATGAAAAGTGTGGTGTGAGGAAACAAAGGAGGCCCTACAGGACCCCCTTGTGCCCCAAGCCACATGGATGCACACAGGAGGGCACAACATGTGGCCGCCTGTGTGCATGCACACCAGTACCTGCACGGCATGGACTACAGCAGTCCATGCCATGCAGGTACTGCCTTTGATGTTCCCATTGCGGTGCTTTTTTCATAGGTATCACCCTGGAAATGCCAAAGAACAGCCCGCCAGACAAGAGAAAACTCCTAATCTAGCGGGCGGTTCAAACATGGCTTTGGCGAAGCCGGGCAGTCCCGCTCCCGCACTGCCAAACTCATAATAAAGCCTTAAGCCAAAATTCCTTTCTGCCAGTGTCACCTGACTGCAGATAGCTCCTCTCTAGTGAGATGTGGATTGTTCCCAGAGAGTGGATATTGCTCTTCTGTCAAGAGATGTGTTTTCTTCTTTGATCAGGATGGCCTTGGCGGATGTGCCAAGCCCTTTCCTGATCCTCAAAGGATGCCTATCTGGTCACTGGCAGTTATAGCTCACATCTAGTTCTATCTCCCTGTTATCTTGCTAGTCAGATGGACTCCCAACCCAGTGGGAGGTGGAACTCCCCTAGACCTGGTTTAGAGTGAGGGTTTGACCCTTGTAATAGCCAGACCTCTGAGTTTGGAGTGAGGGTTTTCCCCTTATCATAGTCACGCCTGTGGGTGGGCGCAAGGAGCTCTGAACAGAGGGAGAAGGGTTCTGCCCTGTTGGATTTAGGTAGAGAGCGGCATTGCCAGATAGTTTACAGTAAAACACTGTAAATTATGAAAAAATGGACAGGATCACCAATGTGAACTTTTATCCCACTGGTTAGGCAGTGGCCAGGAGTTTCCCCAACCAAAGGCTGGCACTGTGCTCAGTTGTGGCATTCCTTGTACCCTCCTCTGCTCACTTCTGGACCTATGGAACAACAGAGAGGACTGGACCTGCTGTCTGCGACTTGAGAAGAGCCTTCATGATTGGACCTGATCTCCCTTGTGTACCCAGGACAATGAAGTGATCTCCAATGGTCATAAGCTTGAACTCCTATTTAGGCTACAGGGACACAACAAGCAGCCTTTTTCCTGTAT
Source organism: Calotriton arnoldi (assembly GCA_963921515.1). Taxonomy (NCBI): domain Eukaryota; kingdom Metazoa; phylum Chordata; class Amphibia; order Caudata; family Salamandridae; genus Calotriton; species Calotriton arnoldi. The sequence goes on along the minus strand of CAWUFW010011958.1, from coordinate 109,996 downwards.
TCACAGCTGACCATTTCTAACTCACCTGCCCAGGACCCTGCTGCTGGCCTGTGCTGGAGTGAGTTTTGACCCCCAAAGTGATGTTTCTAAGCTCCCAGACCATTGGCTAGTATTAAAGTGCACTTCTCCTGAAGTTTCCTGGAACTTTTGCCAACTTTTTTCTCTGAGAACCAACGGGGGGCTGGGACCAATCTGTCAAGCCGACCTGACGAAGGCGCATCACAGCTTGGCCAAAAATTGAGGTTTCTCCTGCTACATTCTTCTCAGCAGCAGCAACCCTAAAGCAGTGGGATCCCATAAAGGAGGTGTTTGACCTCACGAAGCCCTCTTTAGCTATAGCCTGTGTCTTTGCCTCACTGGAAGAACCTGAGCTCCAAAAAAGTGACTAAATGTGAAGGGAGAAATCTTCACTAGGTAAAGGCTCATAAAGTACCCAACCGGTGACGGTCCTTCTCTGGGCACAAAATTCTAATTTATCCTACTGTGACCTTTCCAATCAAAAGAAAACAGCTTCAACATGATCCTATTCAGCAGCTGCTATCCAATAACATGGAACCCTCTTTGGCCACAGCTTGCTTCCTTGCCCTACTGAGAATTTCTGACTTGTATTCCAGAGACTAAGTCCAAAGGTAAAGCTTTTCACTTGGACAAAGCTGGTCCCTGTATCTGGTACGTGCTCCGATGTGATCAGCCTTAAACCTTACCCTTCTTCTGCTCAAGCGCAACCAGATGACAGGTTGGTGATTCACACTTTGTGGCACTTTTTTTAACCTTAAAATTAAAAAATTCATAATTCTGATTCTCTTTGTTTGATTTTTGTTGTTGTGTTGCCATTTTAGTTGCTAATATTTACTCTATTTTTCTAAATTGGTTTGGAATTTTTCTTGTGTTTTCGCTTGATTAATGTTTGAGCACTACATAATTGCTTTACACATTGTCTCTAAGTTAAAGCTGACTGCTTTGTGCCAAAATGCCAGAGGGTAGCCTCAGGTTTATTTAGTGACTTTTGTGGTTCACCCTGACAAGGACTGTGATTATTATTTGAGATGGGTACTAACCACCCACAACTAATACTCCAATCTCTTACAGCTGGCAATAAAGTTCAGCTTATTTTCGATTTGGCCTTTCTTCAGTGATACAATATATTGTTGTCACATGTCATTAAATACACAACTATTTAGGAGCAGATACTTGGTGAAATTTCTAAACTAGTTTGATTTACAGTTGTTTTCACTCTAGAGTCCATCATTTTAGACTTTTCGGTGGCACTACCGTAAGAATATACTGGTGCTTAATTTTTATGGTCTTGACTAGGCCTGGGCGTGGAATTCACGAACGGGCGGAGTAGGACCTCCCAAGTGTGAAGCTAGGCTTGCGGTGTAAAATGCAGCCACCCCAAAGTATCCACCTGGAGTCCAGCAGGTAATAATAATTTATGGAATACAAGTTAACATCTTTGGTGGAGTTTCAAAACAAAAATTGCATTAAATACTTTCCACGCCAGAGAGCCAAACTGTCTTGACACCTTCTCTGATGAACCCCAAATGCCAGCCCCAGGGCTCCTAAACTCCCAAGAGTAACCCAAGTTCCTTGCCATGCTTCTGTTTGCTCCCCCTCTCCCAGCAGAATGTCGTTGCACCCTAGAGGGCCGAAGCAACAAACAGCATCAAATGGCCAGTCCCCCAGGGGAGTCAGGAGCTTCGTTCTCATCTCTAGGTAGGGAGAGATGGTAGCCCTGGATAAATATTTGTCTCTCTCCCCCGGACGGTAGCTTCTGTTGATTCCAGTACCTCGCTGGACTTTGAAGGCCTCACTATAGCATTTGAAATGTTACTAAAGCACCCTCCAGCAGGCAAAGAGCGTTTAAAAGCCCTAACTAAACAAACTCAGGATATTACTCAAATTTCCAGTGTTGATTCACCCCCTTGATGCAGTGCGTGATCTTGCCCAAATCACTTTATTTCCCAATCCCTCGCTTCTATTAATTGCAAATGGGAATTATTTAATTGGTTGCTTGCCTGGAATTATGTGCCATCACCACTGGAAATGTAATTTTCTAAAGTGTGAAGCAGCAGCAGAACTACACAAACTGTCCAACTCGTAGGGGACAAACGTAATTAGGGTCTGACAGGCAACTGCAACACCCCTGTGTCTATCCTAGACATCTCCCCTCCCAAAATGAAATGATAAGCACACTGAATTCAGCTATGGAGGCTCAGAAGTGTTACCAAGGAGGGATTCACTGAATGTTGGTAGTAGCTTTTTGGAATTCTTGTCTAGCAGGGGTACTTGATGTATTAGTTGCAGATCTCATGAAGTCTTTGGACAGACTGAGATAGTAATTAACGAGTTAGAGTGCAAAGATAAAGCTGGAATCTAGGTACAGTATAAGTTATAGCCTTAGTAAAGAAATTGGGCAGTTTCGAAGGTACAGGTGATCCCTACTTGCTAGCAATTTGTGTATATGTTGGTGAATCCAAACACAACCTCTCGGACAGAGTCTGACACATACATGATGATCATACAAGTTCTCCGGTGACGGAAACAATTAATCACAGACCTAACATATCATACAAAGTGCTGCCTCCTGATTTTTCCCCCACATCATTGAATCATGCTGCTGTAGTATGCCTGGTATTTGGGAATAAAATCAAAGCCAGGCCATTTTTACGTTCGAATGGTGTATTCGGGGATTACGTATGCATGCAAGATGTCATTCCAGTACACTGTACACATACCACAGTAGCTTGCTTCTCGAAAAGTGCTTCTGTCACGCTATAAATAACAATACAGGTTAAATCTCAACAGTTTGAGTGTATAATTACAATTCATTCATTTTATGCTCAGTTGGGCCTAGCAACATGGTTGTGGGAGGGTAACATTGACCAAACTCGCTATGCATTAACTTCTTCTAAGCTTAAAAAATACAATTCATGGAAAAAGGGAAGTGTCTCTATGAACTGACTGCTTGATTCTGCTGGAACTGGGAGGGTTATTTCTGCCGCGGTCGCAAGTGATTTGTCTACTTCATTGGTGCAGAGTATCTATAAGGGGGCTCATTGTGCGCGTAGTGCTGTTTACCTGAGTGTGTGTAATTAGCGATGGCTGCGCACCCTCTGTCACCCACCTGTTAACAATCACTTTACCAGTTTTATTTAGGGTAGCCGAGTGATGAAGCTGGGAGACGGCACGAGGATAGGGGAGCAGGAGCGCAGCTGAATGCCTTAATTTACAATTCAGCTAAACGTGCAACTGAAATTTGAATGACTTTTGTAATTCTCTATGCATTACTGGCACGTCTTTTCAGCTGTGCTGTTTTAGACAGCTCCGGCATTCATTTAAATCTATTGTGCAAACGAATAAACACTCACTGCCGCTGGAAGCCAGGATGCTGCTCTCAGGCCTTACTGCACTCTCTGCTCTCAAGCTCTGGCCTCTATTGCCCACCTTTCCCGCTTCTTTCAGATCCCAACTCACTTCCACCCTTACTCTTCCCCACTCCCTGCCGGTCTGAACTTGATTGAAAGAGCCACTAAACCAATAGAGTAGCTTTAGCCATACGATAGATGGGGGTCACATGGTTTTCAAGCAACTTTGATTGATACATGCGCCGGTAAGCTCCACTATGCAGCGGTTGGCGGAGTTTTTGCCGAACTCCGTGGACCAAGAAGGGCACAGAGTGGCAAACCTCTGCAAGCTCCGCTGGTGGAGCAGAGATTACCATACACCCCTAGTCTTCTTGACTACCATACTCTGCATTGCTAGGTCATGGTTGGAATCAGGTACCCCAAACATTTTTCAAGGGCGGTAATGGTTTTTAGACATTTGTGGTCTAGAGATGTTTCTAAACCATTTGTGACAGATATGGACCACTGTTGAATGAATTAAATCTTTCATTAGTGAGTCCGGTTTATTCGAGATGTCAATTTTTTTTAATGATTGGCTAGTGTTATGTTCATGCAAAAAGGATTAATTAGATTATTTATATATCTATATATCATACTATCAATGCTTTTACAGTTCTTTCATTGCTGTACTGCTATGTAAGCTATAATGAATAATTTATATTTTTCTTTTTTTTGTTTGTGTTCATCCTTTTTATATTTGTACAGTTTTCTGACAAAAAGCAATAAAAATAGGCATCACACAAACTTGCATCTCCAAAAGTTTTACCTGCATGATCTTATGCACTTGTGAATTTGTATACATCATTAAAACATTCAGTCCGGTCAAAGGCCACATCATTGAACATTTTTTCTAGCTATGCAATGCCAAAGAAAGTACCCCTTTGGTGTACCATTTTTTGAAATACAATCATTCAGCAGACTCACTAAAATTGACAACACCAAAATAGCTTTTTTAATGGATGGTCAAATGATATGGACTGCCATCACACACTGTAAGAAAATGTAGATTTTCCACAGCCTCAATGGGCTGAAAATGTGGATTTTATTAAAGACGGTGAGGGTAATATTATGCAACTATCCTTTATTGCCACCACTTAGAAGCATCTTAAAATCTTCTAGAACTTACATTTTTATAACATTCCAAATATATTAAAACCCCCCAGCAACCAGTCCTCTTCCTTCTTTTATTGCTGCTGCTCACTCAGATAAGTATACCTAATGTTCTGTTCATTGAAAGATACCATGCTTGTTTTGCGAGATGTATTTCTATCTTGGTTGGAGCATGTTTGACTGACCAGCACTTGGTTATGAGTGTGTGGTTAACTCTGCTGTCGTTTTAAATGTGCCCCCTTTTATTTTGCTAAGTTACGGCTTTTGTGGACCTTGTTTTTGTTTATGTTTTCATACGTAAAATGGATATTTACATTTGTTTTGTAATTTTAAAATAATTTCATTGCTAGACTTTGGGCCTTTCAGGCCCAACGATCGCATCATCTAACCATCAATTTCATGGTTAGGGCTCCCGATATGAGAGTTGGCATGGGAACAACCTTACCATTCCAAGAAGCTACGTAGCGCTGGCTGGTTTCTTGCAGCGGGAGTGTGGGCCATAGTTTCTGAAACGCTTGCATGCTGCTACGGCACGAGGCAGATGTCGGCTGACACTTGCAATCATGCTTTGTGATGCTGCCTGAACATATGTGTGAACTCAGGGATGTCACAAGGCACGTTTGACAGGCTAGACCGCTAACCTCATTTGGAACTTGTTTGTCCCTGCATGAGCACTGTAGAGGCAGCTCCTGTCGGAACGTTGATATACGTTCTGTCAGGATCAGCTTCTTCGTGAGTAGAGGATCGTTAGAGACGATGAGCAGGTTTAATTTTTCAGAATTTCGGTAGAAGAGCGGATCAGCTCTTCTTTATTATTGTCAGTTCCTTTTGTGTTTGTACACATTTACTCTTTGGAGTAAGTAGACCTTTTCTGGTGTTTTGAGGAGTTTTAAAGTTCAAATTACGTATCTTACCATTTTCTCTAGTATTATGGATCAGGGTGAAGGTTTATGGAGCTCTCTTTGGAAGAGAAGCTTAATAAGGCTATTAAGAAAATTACAACTGAGGTGTCTATGAAAATGGAGAGGAACTTAGAACTGTTGGCTATGAAGTCATTCCAGGTGGATGAGAAGTGTTTTCATCAGCTACTGAGGCTAACTGCACAATATTGGCCTCCGGGTCTTGACATAAAATCAATGGATTTTCAGTTCAAATGTCATCAGACTTGATTAATGAAGCCATTTATTGTGGTGACTTTTTCTGAGTCTAAATAAGCTTATGTGCAGGACAATTACCTTGAACCTTGGACCTTTTTTCGAGAATAGCATTATAACTTTAAACTGAGACTTAAATGTATGTAGTCGCCCAACAATGGTGTGGTCACTTACCCTTGATTTTCATCACTCATGGTATGTTACATAGTGGGTGTGTTGACAGTCTCTCCCTGAGTAGTCTGTATGGGCCTTTTCAATTTGGAGACAATGCACACAGACTGATAGAAATTTACTTCCTTGGCTTTCTATTTTTCCCGATTAATTTTGCCCTGTGTTAAAAACATTTTGCAAGTTGCTGTCGGGCCGCTCCGCCTGCACCCGCGCAGGCCGCCCAGCCCTGCATCTGGAAGCACGCACACCGCTGGCTGAGACAAGTCAGCTGGCGAAGGCAGCGCATGAGCCCTACAAAAGGGGGAGGGCTCTGACAGAAGCGTGCTTCGTGTTCCATCTCGGACCCCCGCCAAGCTTCCCTCAGTTCCGCACTTACCTGGATTTCTCGTGACAGCATTGGAGAGTGTAAACTTCCCGGGCGTTTCTCTCCCGACGTCTTCCGCATTCCTTGCCTTCCAGCTCACCGCTCCACTTCAGGGGCTTGCTGCAGAGTCGGAGTTCCCTCGCCGGTTAGCCTGGATGTGTCTCCTTGCGAACAGCCTTCCCTAATGCTTTTCTTTCTGTACCTGAAAAGGAAAAACACACACAGAGAAGTTGTTTAAAGAATCAATGTTCTCATCCTATGGTAGGATACAATGTATATAGTTTAGAGTCTAAAGAGCTACTGATCTGAATTTGCCTTTCTTCAGTAGTGTGGAGTCAGTCTCTGCTCTATTTCATTGCTGCTTCTTCTCTTATACTGTAAAATAAGAGAAAGACATTAGTTACTTAATTTTTTATTGTTTGGTTAATTCTATCCTGACCCAGCACCTTTTTGTGTGCCATTTTCTTCTTTTTTTTTAATCCTGGCTGGGAAAATATGTTTTTGGGGTTTTTTCTGGTTTTTTAGGATAGTATTCGTTTTTCATGGGTCTAATGAATTCAGATGGTGGTCTCCATTAAGGTTGGTATGTTTCACACTTCTCATTGTTTAATGCTTAAATTCTGCAGTCCTAATAAGTAATTTGCATATTTCTACCTTTTAGATACCCCTGTATCGGTTTCAAGTTCTAGTTATTCATTTCTTCCTTATCCTACCATCAGAATATTGCACAGGTACATTTAGCCACATGTTCTCTATAGTTCTCTTGTGGTCCTAGAATTATACTTACCTTTTTGTTTTTGCCCATTAGGAACACAGGCAACATCACCAGACGGACCAGTGGACTCTACTCCTTCTCCCTTTCCTTGTTTTGTTTCCCCTTCTTCCCCACCTTCTCCTCTTTTGCTTTGATGTTGTTGGGTGAAGGAGGTGGGCGAGGGAAGTTGGGATTCAGCATCTGTTCCTTCCACTTCGCCCCTGCAGGAACCTCAGGTGAGCCTCACAGAACGCGAAGCCCACATTTTATATTTCCGCCTGGGCGTAATGGAGGAACATCAGATTACCTTATCCGATGTGGAGCATATGATAGGGAATTTTCAAAAAGAAACTCATGCTTTGACTCTTAGAGTAGATGCCTTACAGCAAGCATCTCACACGCCCCCCTCACCAGATCCTGCATCTAGAACTCATGGTACCTCTTTCACATCACAATCTCCTTCCCCCGGAAGTACTTCTCCAGTATACCACATCACAACCCCTTCTACCATACCATTAGCACCACCAGAAAGGTTCTTAGGTGATTCTGCTAAATTTGCCACTTTCATCAACCAATGCCAGTTGCACTTCATGTGTTAAGCTTTATGTTTCCCTAACGAGCAATCGAAAGTTGCTACGTGGTCTATCCCACTAGTGGATCGAAATGATCCCTCGTTGTATAATTATAGGGCTTTCAAGGAGGGGCTAAGGCGCCTGTTTGACAGACATTCTTTTATGCAGTTTGTTGACACACAATTATTGAATCTTAAGCAAGGATCAAAGGATCTCATGACTTATATCTCCTGTTTTAATAGGTTGATTGCTGAGGCCGGATGGCCTGAAGCTAAGCGTAGTGCTCTATTCTACATAGGGTTGAGGGATGACTTAAAGGACATGTTAGCTCAAGTAGTGGACCCTCTTGACTCCTGTAATGCTTTAATTGATTTAGTGATTAAGTTAGATCACAGATTAAATGAGCGGAAATGCAAAAAAGGATGTTCAGAGACTAAGTTCCTTACCTTTAGAGAAAGGAAGGTGGATTCTGACAAACCCATTGATGACCCTGAGCCTATGCAGATAGGTAGTATTAAAGGGCCCTTGAGTACTGAAGAAAGACAAAGTTAAAGAGAAAATAAGCTATGTTTATACTGTGGCAAAGCAGGACACTTCTTGCGAGATTGGCCGGTTAAACCGAAAAGACGTACTGAGTCGGGAAACTGACCAGCCGGGGCAAGGTGGAGACAGGTTGCTTGGGTGGGTCAGGTGTAATGGTCTCCCAAAGTTTGAGTCAGGATCACACATTGTTTCCTATGCACCATTTTTTTCTTACAGCTAAAATGAGCTGGGGAGAAAAATCTATAGAACTGCAAATCATGCTTGATTCTGGGGCCACTGGGAACTTTATTGATTCTACATGGGTTGAGAGTATGGAAATCCCAATTGAACCTAAAGACATAGTAGAGATAGTAAAAACTATTGATGGGAGCCACATAAAATCAGGGCCTGTCACACATTCCACTAAAGATCTAAGTCTTTACATACAGAACAGTCACCTAGAAACCATTCAATTTTATGTCATTTCTTCACTTCAATTTCAAGCAATTGTGGGACTCCCTTGGTTGATGAAACATGACCGAAAAATAAATTGTAGAGACCATTCCATGGTCTTTACCTCCGAATTTTGTAAACTACATTGTCTGGTGAATAATGCCCCATTACAGCATATACAAGGGACCACTGACTCTGACCTACCAGAATTACCTGCCTGTTACAATTCTTTAAGAGCAGTTTTCGATAAAGAAAAGTCCTCTGTTCTTCCACCTCATTGTTCGTACGACTGCCGCATTGATATAGTACCTGGAGCAAAAATTCTGTGTAGTCACATAAATGCTTTAACAGAGAAAGAAAATATCTATTTGAGAGAATACTTGGATGATATGCTAGAGAAAGGATTCATTCGGCCTTCTCGATCAGCGGCATCTTCCCCCCTTTTTTATACCCAAACGAGAAGGGGGACTTCGGTGTTGCATAGACTATAGAGCGCTAAACTGTGTGACAATTAAGAACATATACCCTCTACCCCTAATTCAGTCATTACTCGATCAAGTGAAAAATGCTACCATTTTCACTAAACTGGATCTAAGAGGTGCCTATCATTTCGTACAAGTAAAAGAAGGAGACAAATGGAAAACATTTTTCCGTACTAAGTTTGGGCTCTATGAGTATTTGGTTATGCCCTTTGGACTATGTAATGCCCCTGCAGCATTTTAATTCTTTATTGATGAGGTTTTGAGAGAGGTATTGGATTTGAGCACCATAGCCTACATAGACGACATTCTAATCTATTCCTCGTCCACCGAAGAACAGATAGGGCATGTGAAAAGAGTATTAGAACGTCTCAGAGACAACAATCTTTACGTGAAATTAGACAAATGTGAATTTCATGTCTCTGAAGTAACCTTTTTGGGCTTTGTGTTGTCATCAAAAGGAGTGACTATGGATCCCCAAAACGTGGCAGCCATTACGAATTGGCCATCTCCTGGTTCTGTGAAACAGGTGCAGAGTTTTCTGGGCTTCGCTAATTTCTATAGACGGTTCATAAATGGATTTACGTCTTTGGCTTCCCCTATCACTAAACTCCTGAAAAAGGGGATTCCTTTTTTGTGGACACCCGCAACTGAGGCAGCCTTTTCCCGCCTAAAGAAATTCTTTGTCACTGCCCCTGTTCTAAAACATCCTGACTCCTCCCAGCCATTCATAGTGGAAGCAGATGCATCCCAAGTAGCTATAGGAGGAGTATTGTCCCAGAGAGACAGGCACACAGGACAATTGCATCCAGTTGCGTTTTATTCACATAAACTCACTCTGCCTGAATTGAACTATGCAGTGGGAGACAGAGAATTGTTGGCAATAAAACGCGCCTTTGAAGAATGGCGTCAATACCTACTAGGAGCCTTACACACAGTCACTATCATCACAGATCACAGAAATTTACAATTTCTAAAAGCAGCTAGGGCTTTATCCATGAGGCAGTTACGATGGACACATTATTTCAGGAAGTTTAATTATATCATACAGTTTCAGCCAGGTGCCAAACATGGCAAAGCAGATGCTTTATCGCGATATGGTTATGAGGTATCTGATACCCCTAATACTCATGATCAACCCTTCATTTTAAGTACTGAACGAATCTTGGGAGGTACCTGTTCGGAGGACTCATTTTCAAAAGAAGTGCTTTAGGCACAAGAAACTGAGGAAATCAAAGAGTATGAAACCAAACATAAGGAAGTTAGAATTCACAATCTTTTGTACATTCAAGGAGGCCTAGTCCTCCCTACTAAAGTCTTACAGCTACAAGCACTTGAGTAGTGTCACTCACATGTGTTAGCAGGACACCCAGGTCATAAAAAAAAACCTTGCTTTACTTAAGAGATTCTTTTGGTGGCCATTTATGAGTCAAGACACTCACTTATATGTTCAGTAGTGCTATGTCTGTGCTCAGAGTAAAAGTTCACTCCAGGTCCCGGCGGGGCTCTTAACTCCTATGCCCACACCTCCTACACCATGGCATTCCATCTCTATGGATTTTATTGTAGAGCTTCCACCCACTAAGCAAGGGCATACTGTGATCTTAGTGGTTGTTGATATGCTGTCCAAGATGTCTCATTTCATACCTTTAAAAACTCTACCTGACTCTAAGGACCTTGCTTCTGTTTTTCTCCAACACTTGGTGCGTATTCATGGTCTTCCTTCTGTTATAGTGTCAGATCGGGCCCCTAATTTGTGTCTAATTTCTGGAAAAATATGAATACTTTGTTACAAATAGATGTAAGACTCTCTTCTGCTCATCACCCCCAGACTGATGGCCAGACTGAAAGAGTCAATCAGTGTATTGAACAATATCTAAGATGCCAACTGTTGCAAGCAGATAGTGACTGTGATACTTTTCTTTGGACTGCAGACTTTGCGTAGAACAATGGTGAACATTCTTCCATAGGCGTATCCCCTTCTTTTTTGTAATTATGGCTTTCATCCCCGTTGTGGGCTCATGTCCCCTCCTGTTCCTAATGCCTCTCCTGCTGCCTTGGACCTTGCGACTCATCTGCAGGATGTCCATGCTAAGGCCAGACAAAATCTGGAAGAGGCAAAAAGTAGGTATAAGGATGATGCTGATCACCATCGGAGACCACCTCCTGACTATACGGTTGGTGACAAAGTCTGGTTGTTTACTAGAAACATTAAGGTCAAAAGGACAAACAAATTCAAACCTCGTTTTATTGGTCCCTATGTTATCTCTAAAGTAGTAAACCCTGTCGCCATGAAACTGGACTAGCCTGCCTCCCTGAGAATTCATCTGGTGTTTCATGTGTTGTTGTTGAAGCCTGTAGTTCCTGGTACTGTAGTCCCTACGCATTCTCCCCCTGTTTTGGTGGAGGATGAACCTGAGTACGAAGTTGCCTATATCGTTGACTCTTGTAGGATATGGCGTAGGCTTGAATATTTGATCCATTGGAAGGGCTACGGTCCTGATGAACGGACATGGGAGCCTGCTTCTCAAGTTCATGCTCCCCGTCTTTTGCGGGTGTTTCATAGGTGCTATCCCTCCAAGCCCAAGCTTGTTCAGGGGGATTCTTAAGGGGGGTGTGCTGTCAGGCCGCTCGGCCCGCAGCCGCGCTGGCCACCCTGCCCACAGCCGCAAGCGCAGGACCCGCTGGCTGAGACAAGTCAGCTGGCAAAGGGGGCGCATGAGCCCTACATAAGGGGGAGGACTTAGACAGGAACGCGCTTCTCGTTCCATCTCAGACCCCCCGCCTAGCCTCCCTCAGTCCCGCACTTACCTGGATTTCTCGTGACAGCACTGGAAAGTGTAAACTTCCCGGGCGTTCCTCTCCCGACGTATTCCGCCTTCCTTGCCTTCTGGGTCACCGCTCCTCTTCCGGGGCTTGCTACAGTGTCGGCTTTCCCTCGCCAGTTAGCCTGGTTGTGTCTCCTCACAAACAGCCTTCCCTAATGCTGTTCTTTCTGTACCTGAAAAGGAAAAACGCACACAGAGAAGTTGTTTGAAGAATCAATGTTCTCATCCTATGGTAGGATACAATGTATATAGTTTAGAGTCTAAAGAGCCACTTATCTGATTTTGCCTTTCTTCAGCAGTGTAGAGTCAGTCTCTGCTCTATTTCATTGCTGCTTCTTCTCTTATACTGCAAAATAAGAGAAAGACATTAGTTACTTAATTTTTTATAGTTTGGTTAATTCTATCCTGACCCAGCACCTTCTTGTGCGCCATTTTCTTATTTTTTTTATCCTGGCTGGGAAAATAAGTTTTGGGGTTTCTTCCTGGTTTTTTAGGATAGTATTCATTTTTCATGGGTCTAATGAATTCAGATGGTGGTCTCCATTAAAGTTGGTATGTTTCACACTTCTCATTGTTTAATGCTTAAATTCTGCAGTCCTAATAAGTAATTTGCATATTTCTACCTTTTAGATACCCCTGTATCAGTTTCAAGTTCTATCTATTCATTTCTTCCTTATCCTACCATCAGAATATTCCACAGGTACACTTATCCACATGTTCTCTATAGTTCTCTTGTGGTCCTAGAATTATACTTACCTTTTTGTTTTTGCCCATTAGGAACACAGGCAACATCACCAGACGGACCAATGGACTCTACTCCTTCTCCCTTTCCTTGTTTTGTTCCCCCCTCTTCCCCACCTTCTCCTCTTTTGCTTTGATGTTTTTGGGCGAAGGATGTGGGTGAGGGAAGTTGGGATTCAGCATCTGTTCCTTCCACTTGTCCCTTACGAAAACCCCAGGTGAGCCTCACAGTTACAACTTGTTGTAAAGGAACCAGAAACAGAAGATCCTTTCACAGTAACAACATGGTCAGGAAGGGCCTGTAGATGGCAAGACAGTCAAGAAACAGTGAGGCACTGCAGTCAGTTGTCCTGCCAAAGGTCAACGAAGCACAATGTCTTCTGGGGCCAAGAGATGTATCATCTCTGTCTGAACCTGTACATACCAAAAAAGTCATTCTCTGAGGTCTGAAGAACTCCAGACTTTGGCCACTGGTGTGAAATTGACTTAAAGGGGTGGGGATTTCCTGATTCCATTACCATCAAAATCTATGTTCTAACCAATGCAGTATCATTGATATTGTGATGTGAACATTGGCATGGTGAACCCTCTACTTAAGCACTTTACGTGGGGGCTACCACTGGGCACAATGGGTTGTTGTTTATCGGGCTCTTCTATCGCCTGGTCTGCAAATAAAATGCTCATAAATAACGCTGTTATTACATACCATAACAAAGGGATGTAGGAGATGGGCTGTTATGCACAAGGATGAAAACCGGAAAATGATAAATTATGAAATAATGAAAATAGGAGGAAACACAAGCAGGGACAAAGAGAAATGTGCTTGAGAAAGAAATGTAAAAAAAAAGTAAGGATGAGAGACAAAAGAGGGCTAGAGAGAGGAAAGAAATAACAGGAGTAGACAGGGTGAAAGAAGGAAAGAAAACATGAAAGGCAATAAGGAAGAAAAAGAGAATGGAATAATTAAAAGAAGGGTGAAGAATGAATGGAAAGATGAAAGGAGGGCCTGCAGAGTAAAAGAATCAATAGGTGAAAGGGTGAATAATGGAAGGATTGAAGAATGGACTGACAGGCAAGAGTGAAAGGAAGGATGGATGGGTGGGTGGGTGGGTGGATGGATTGGATGGGTGGTTGGATGGATGGCAAGCAGAATGGATGGACAGATGAATGGATGGATAGATAAAAGGATGAAAGAATGGATAGTAGATTAATGGAAGAAGGTTGAAAGGGTGAAGGGAACAATCCTAAGGTGGGTCAGGTTTAATTTCTTCAAGCGGTCTGTTTGATTGAAGGTATGGTTCAAATTAGGTGCATTTTAATTGTCTGGCTGCTCCCTTAAATTTCAACCCTAGTCAGTAGTCTCAGTCCAGTCAAGTCTCCAACAAACCATTTGGTAAAGGTTGTGTGTGTTTTCACACAGTGGGAGACGTCACCACTGGAAAATCTCCTCTGTGACCAGTTCATTCTTAGTATAGGGCAGCCTATACCACAGACATCTTAGGGACACTCAAAGTGAACTGGCTCCTTAGCCATCCACACTCTCAAACCAAGTTAAATGGCTACTGAGCTCTAGATTCGAGATCATTGTGCCCCAATTAGCAGGCACTAATTTTCTTACCATGAGTAATCATCTCCAGACAGGACCCTTCGCCACCACCAAGATATCATTTTAGTTGTGAAATACAGAGTGGGCACTTCCTTTTTTTTGGGCGGTGGGCTTTGTTGGGCAATTCTAAGGTCATTATGACAGGTGTACTTTTTTGTACCAGGTGGAATGGCAGAAACAAGGAGTGTATTCCAACACTCTTAGGAACTTCTATTGGAATTCTATAGGGCATATTATCAAGCCCCTTATCGCCGCTTTATCAGCAGTTTCCTGCCGCTAAAGCGGCGATATGTTATCGCCCGTTCTTGATAATATGGCCCTATGTCTTTCATCACTTGCTCTTTGCCTGCATCTCTCTGTATATTGTGGGTGTCTACCTCCACAGCACCTTCTCAAGGTGATATATAATGGTCCTGCCTTATTTTGTCCTTCGTTCTCTGTCCATATGATGTCTTCTAACCATCACATATGCCTTGTTGCAATAAAATTCCATCTATATGACTATGCACTCCTATTCTGCACTTATCTCTCATATGTTAAGAAGCTGATCAGCCAAGGTTTACCCAAGGCATGTGGTAGGGTTAGATATAGTGGATATAGAACAGAAGTAGAACAAATATTAGCAGTCCATTGGCTTGAACACCAGTCAGCTCTTTACTTTTAAGCTTTAATTACACATAGGAATAATGATCCACTCATAAAAATAGGCTACAAAGTGAAAATGAGAAATGCCTATCACCTTTTGGACTAGCAGTCAAACTCCTCACGGGTTAAAGCTCCTAGGTGCTGAGCACTACAAATTGGATTGACATTGAGCTCCATGTTAGCCTTTGGGCGAACGTTTGAGGACCCTCAGACCTGCTCAAAAGCATTTGTGCACAGAAATACACAACAGCTTTCTTCAAAGAAGCAAACAGCACACTTCAAAGGCTAAGATAACTTTTTTGGGTGGTCTAATAGCTATGTTTTAATGCAGGTTGGATGTCCTTCACACCAGAACCTGGGCTTCTATTGGAATTCTATAGGGCATATTATCAAGCCCCTTATTGCCGCTTTAGCGGCAGTTTCCTGCCGCTAAAGCGGCGATAATGTTATCGCCCGTTTTTGATAATATGGCCCTCAATTTGCAGAATGGAGCAAAATAGAGGAAAGTGAAAAGAAAACTATAGAAGTATTTATTCTGGTTCACAGAGAGTGATCTAATGTTTGTTCAGTGAGCCTGAGGCAGAGACATTCCCTGATGACAGCTATCAACCAGAGTCAGCACTTTGACTCCCGGAAGACAGCTAGGTTTTAAAGAAATTTAGAGTCATCAGGAGTGCTTAATATCAAGACATATTATATATCAACAGTAAGAATTGGACGATTGTAATGTATTGTCCAAGGCATCCAACTAAGTTAAAGGTGCAAGCAGAGACCTTTTTATTTTTTTCAGTAAATGTATACCTTCAAATATATATGAGATAAAGTACCTCCTGCATACATTAGAAGGATATTGTAAGGCACCAAGGAGTTCTTTGATCATATGTTTATCCATGTGTGGGGGTAGACTGCATTTTGGGTTGGAAATGTCTGTATATCCACCTTATGCCATGTTTGATGCATATGTTCATTAATGTTTTGCGATTTGCATGTTTATCCACACTTCTGTTTCACATGGGATTAAATAATCAAACATTTACACAATTATAGCCTTGTTCCTTCAGGACAACCGTGTGCCTTTATGTTATTATGTATTGGTTTGATTACATACATGTAATCTTTATACTCTGATCACCATTTTCTTGTACCAGTACTTTTTTGTGTCCTCCATCACCCATGAAAGGCACCACATGACTCTAGCTGGCAACCAACACATTTTAACCCTTTCCTTCCCCTAGCCTTCCCCCTCCCCTCACCAAGAGAATATTTTGAAAACAAAATATTTTTTGTCATTCTCAAGGTTTAAGGAATCAAGGTTGTGAGTGGGAGAGGAGGGAGGGTTGTAAGTAATGTTAGGAGAAAAGGCTGAACAGAGTAATGAAGTTTACCAGTAAGTAATCAAAACATTACTTCTTTCTTATTTCACAACAGTACTTACTGTTATAAGGATTTAGGAGGAGCAGTTAAAGCAAATCAAAGACAACACTACTTCTGGTTGATGCAACACATCTAATATTAGATATTTAGTAGAGTGTTGCAAAAACAGGAGACAAAAGCTGCTAATACTCTGGATCAATGTTGTAAGGATCGACTACTCCCAACGTCCAAACTATATTGGTAGCCAAAAGTGGATGGCATGACTGAGATAGGAGCCTTAGAAATATCCATTATAGAAGACCACAGACCTCAGCCCTAGATGAAACCATCCCTGATAATAACCTTTCCTTAATTGTATCTGGAAGGTCAAACCCCTGGGACACCCATGCCATATAAATTAATGTCTTAATCCACGAGCTCAGAGTAGGGGAGGATGCTTTAAGTCGACGATGAAAGGCACCAAAATTCACTCAAAAAAATTCACATTGTAATCTTGAGATCTTTCAAGATAAAACTCGACTTCTCTGACTACATGTAATGAAGGCAGGGTTTCTTCTTCTAGTTGATCAGGAACCCATGTTTGACCATTCATTCATATTCTATGTGTGTTGCTGGAACTTAATTACTGGAGAGGAATGTACCAACCATTCGTCCTGGTAAAGACTGCCTAAAATTCCCCTGTTGTGAATAAGGGCTTATAGAGGGGCTAGTAACTTCATAAAAACCCTTGGTGCTGATGTTAGTCCAAAGGGAAGCACCCAGAAATCTCAATATTGGTCGACCTCAAAGAACCTGTGAAATCTGTAGTAAGGAAGAGAGATTGAGCCCCTGTAGGTTCAGAGCCATCATCTATTCTGTAGAGGTTAGTGGCAATTTGCTCTGTACTGTCTCTATCTTGAAATGTTTACTTTAGGTAAAGATTAAACCTTCTTAGATGTATTATTAGTCTGAAGTTGCCCAAACGTTATGAGCCAAAAAGACGTTGAAAAAAAAAACAATCCGTCTTTTGTGACTGGGCAGATTGCTTCCTTTAAAAGCAGTTCTGAAATTTAAAACATTAGCATACCATGGGCACTCTTTGACGCCTCCTGTACCTGTAACAACATGGCACATAGGAGCTGCTTGCACCCATCTAAGACAATGGACCCACCAGCATGAAGGCGAAGCTGAAGAGAATGGAGAGAGCCCCACTTGACTTGAATTATGTCTCTAGCGGTCCAAGCTGCATAGCAACAGCTTCAGGAAAGAGAGAAATAGGGCTGTGCCCAATAACCCCCGCACTCTGCCCCACTCCCACTTATATGCAACATTCCCCTTACTGTATTCCTTATCATGACAAAGCCAACGTACACGCTTGTCTTGTGGCGGTCATTTGTTGGCCGCAGTTTATTAGGAATACAAGGACTACATGTATATACTTTGCATACTTTGCATGTCATGTCATAAAAACTTCCTTGGCGAACGATCATAATTGCGTTGTGCCTCATATGCATATCATCATACATCATGTCTGCCATAAGTCATATATACATTGTCCCCATAGCACCTTAGACTGATAGTTCGTTGTTAGTTTCTTTGCAGGCTTGTATTGTCTCTTGGCCCTTCTGGGTCGTTTCTTTGGTTGGTTGGGTTTGCGCTTTCTTTGCGCGGGGAGGGAGTAGCTTCTGTCCCGGAGTTAGGCCACAACTCGCTACCTTGTCCGACTCTTGTTGTGCCCTGCCATCCGGCGGGGGCTGGGCTGCGAGCGCCATCTCCGTTTGCTACCCCCCTTTTTGGTAGGCCAACTCACCCAGCCGTGAGGCATCCCAAAGTGAGTGGTCCTACACACCGCCCTTATGCCAACTCACCCAGCCGTGAGGCATCCCAAGGTGAGTGGTCCTATTCCGGCACACCGCCCTCCGGTGTGTCTCTGACCAACCATTATCCACGTAGTTCTTCGCCACGCCGTCGGGGAGGCTTCCGTCTCCCTGCGGCTCCCCCCAACTACACCCTACGCCTTTTCATCTGCAACCTGCTAAAGCCATGGCACCCCATAGGTTGCTCCAAAACACCCCCATGCCCTCCTCGGATAAGTGCACTCCATCCTTGGCATAGAACTCAGGGCGACCCGTGTGAATGAGCCCATGCCTGACAGTTTCCAAACCATTTGTTCTGCAGAATTTTCTCACCGTGAGGTTCAGCTTCTTACGGGAGTTCTCGACCGCTTTCTGAGATTCCGCCCCGCGCCATTAATTTCTGCTGATCAGCACTGACCAGATGATGGCGGTGTTCCCGAAGGCCCTGGCTGCCTCCGTGAGGTCTCTCTGGATATCGTGGAGGAGGGCTTTCCTCCCGCGTCTGGCCAAATCGTTACCCCCCAGGTATATGATCAAGACATCCGGATGCCATGCTGCGTCTTCCCGTAAGTCCTTGAGGGTCGCCGGCAGCTGGACCCATCTCATTCCCGGTTGGCCAAACCACCATATGCAGGTGTCCACTGGCCGTTCTTTCTTTGTGTGGCCCCCCCGCCGCCACCAGGCTTGCATCCGCGTTATGAACGAGTGCCCCACCACCCACACCAGGCGTGGTCTCCTTCCTGTCAAGGCAATGATAACACGTCACTCCACTGTTTGCCCTTGGGAGAGGCGCCCCTGTTCTCCCCCCGGTGTGCCCTCTGGTTCATAGCAGCTGGGGTCCTACGTAGGTCCAGTACGCCCGTGACCTCCATCTCCCTACTGCCTGTATTCCGGCCTCGGTCATCCCATGCTGTGCGGCTGTCGTGGCGGCCCCTATCCGAAATGAATGGGACCCAAAACCCGCTGGAGGCAGCCCTGTCTTGTTGAGTGCGAGGCACCTGATTGCGATAAACTGGAATTTGCTCAATTGTGTGCCGTCTCTGTGTTTGAACAGGGGCCCCCGCCGGCTGGTCGCACCGCCATGAAAGCGAGCAGGCAGCATACTGCGCAGCAGCTCTGGTCCTTGATGCAGTGTAGCCTTACTATTGTCCCTCTGCTGGTTTGATCTGTTTTCGACCGCCTCAGTAGAATCTCTATTCCCTTTCTTCTGGGTGTCACATCGCTTGCTTGTATACAGCGTTCGGCCGGGCCCGCCCTTGAGGGTGCTACTAACTCGCCAAGGCGGAATGCCCCAAAGAAGGCGGTGGAAAATGCGGCCCTAAACAGGAGGTGCTCGAAATTGTCCGTTGTTATGTCCCCTAGTGTCCCCAACAGTAAGCCCAGCTTTGTGAAGTCTATCGGGCGCCTGGTATCCTCCCTTGTGCCCTCTTTGCGTCTCCACCCCTTCATTGCTGCCTTGATGTAGTGGGAGGCAACTGGGTCCTGCCCGGTCCCTAACTGCCCCGCACACCATTTTTCCAGTCGCAAATTTCAAAGGGAGAGGTAGGGGGTCCTTCATTGATTATATTCTAACTTCCACTTCTTTACAATCAATATTTTGTTCTTTTAAAATTGAGGAGAGTGTATATAGTGATCATAACCCCCTTTGCGTCTCCACGAGGGGCCTATGGTCAGCACAGAGTTGTGATATAGTATCGAGGGGTATTCTCAGACCTTCGGACGGAAGACGACGGCTGAAATGGACCCAGATTTCCCCAGATAAATTCTATCGGGCAGTTAGAGAATCCTGTGTCCTTGAGCTAGCACAGTGTACTGCGGTTGGTTCCTCCCCAGGCGAGGTTATTGGTGCCTATGAATCTCTGGCCCATAAAGTCGGGGGTCTTTTAAGTATCCCGGCAGGTAGGACAGTCAGACCCAAGCCCAGATGGTTTGACGCGTCCTGTTCTCGGGCTGCGAAAAATTTAAGGAAAGCCCTGGCGACCCCTGACCTTGACGGGTAGGTCGCTCCCCCACCACACAGCTCCGTCTGTGTGCCCTGCTGCTGCCCCTGATTGTGCTCGTTTTTTCCTTTCTGTGCCCCCTTGCTGCCCCTGATTGTGATCGTTTTTCCTTTCTGTGCCCCCTTGCTGCCCCTGATTGTGATCGTTTTTCCTTTCTGTGCCCCCTTGCTGCCCCTGATTGTGATCGTTTTTCCTTTCTGTGCCCCCTTGCTGCCCCTGATTGTGCTCGTTTTTTCCTTTCTGTGCCCCCTTGCTGCCCCTGATTGTGCTCGTTTTTCCTTTCTGTGCCCCCTTGCTGCCCCTGATTACGATCGTTTTTCCTTTCTGTGCCCCCTTGCTGCCCCTGATTGTGATCGTTTTTTCCTTTCTGTGCCCCCTTGCTGCCCCTGATTGTGATCGTTTTTCCTTTCTGTGCCCCCTTGCTGCCCCTGATTGTGATCGTTTTTCCTTTCTGTGCCTGTTTCCCGCCGCTGCGCCCCTGCGGCCCCGCCCCTCACTGCCCATTCGCTGCCCCATTCCCTGCTCCTCCCTCCCACCTCCCCATTTATGGCGGCCGCTGGCGCGCAGGCGCGCCTAAGGCAAGCCCGTCTGCGCCCGTCCGCGCCGTGGCCGCGCCCAGCGCCAGACCCCTGGTCCGAGCATCCCCGCGCCCGCCACATCAACAGACGCCGATACGACGCCAGCACCCTCCACGCACTCAACCCCGGAAAAGATCACGCCTGCTACCAGGCCACCCGAAGCGCACCCAAGGGCCCTTCACCTGCCGGAACTGCAGCTTCGCCAGCACCCGCCCCGCCAAACCACCGCCCAGGAAAGAACCCAACTACCTCAGATGCATCCTCCTCAACACCCGCTCCGCCCGCAAACACGCCATCGAACTCTGGGACCTTCTTGACTCAACCTCCCCAGACATCGCATTCCTGACGGAGACCTGGCTGAATCCGGCTCAGCCCCGACATCGCCATTGCCATCCCGGACGGATACAAGATCACCCGCAGGGACCGCACCAACGGAGTCGGAGGAGGCATCGCCATCGTCCACAGGAACACCCTCAGAGTCTCAACCAACACCGACGACACCCTCAGCACCGCCGAACACATGCACTTCCAGATCCACACCGATCCCAACACCACCCTCAGAGGAACCCCTCATCTACAGACCCCCGGACCCCGACCACAGTTCAGCGATTCCATCGCTGACTCCGTCAGCACACACGCCATCGCCTCCACGGACTACATCCTCCTCGGGGACCTGAACTTCCACCTCGAGAACAACAAGGACACCAACTCCACCACCCTGATCGACAACCTCGCCACCCTCGGACTCAGACAGCTCGTGACTACACCCACCCACGCCGCCGGCCACACGCTAGACTCCATCTTTTCCGCAAGCCCACACGTCTCCTTCAACCACACCTCCGAACCCCACTGGACTGACCACCACTGCATCAACTTCACCTACAGGAAGCCCACCACGCACCACCGCACCGAACAAATGCCTCGCCGCTGCTGGAGCAGAGTCACGGAAGACCAGCTAACCACAACCCTCGCCCTGAGCCCACCCGCCGAACCCTCCGACCCCGACACCACCGCCCGCAACCTCAGACAGTAGATCGACGACTGCGCCAACACCCTCGCCCCGCTCAAGAATCCGCCCAACAGCCACACCAGCAAGAAAGCCACCTGGTTCACCGAAGACCTCCAGGCCTCCAAACGAACATGCCGAAAACTGGAGAAGATCTGGCTCCACGAACGGACAGCGGACAGCTACGCCGCCCACAAGAGCGCCACCCGCAATCACCATCACCTCATCAGATCCGCCAAAAGGGCCTCACTCAAAGACCGCCTAGACAACAACGCACACAACAGCAAAGAGCTCTTCAACATCGTGAAGGAACTCTCCAACCCCAGCTCCAACACCAACGACATCCAGCCGTCGCAAGACCTGTGCGACTCACTGGCCACCTCCTTCCACCGCAAAATTGCCGACATCCACGACAGCTTCAACACCACGACCGCCCTGGCAACCACCGAGACCACTGCCCCCACAACCACCAACCGCCTGCTCTCCTGGACCAACATCAACGACGAGGACACCAGCGAGATCATGAACATCATCCACTCCGGTTCACCGCTAGACCCGTGCCCTCACCACATCTTCAACAAAGCCAGTACAGCCATCGCGCCCCATCTCCGGAAAATAATCAACATCTCCTTCGAGACAGCAACCTTCCCGGAAAGCTGGAAGCACGCCGAGATCACCGCCTTACTCAAGAAACCCAAGGCAGACCCCAAGGACCTCAAGAACTTCCGACCCATCTCTCTGCTCCCGTTCCCCGTGAAGGTCACCGAGAAAATCGTCAACAAACAACTGACCCGCTACCTCGAGGAGAACAACATCCTGGACCCTTCCCAGTCCGGCTTCCGCAGCAACCACAGCACCGAAACCGCCTCTCATCGCCGCCACCGATGACATCAGGACCCTGCTAGACAACGGAGAAACAGCAGCCCTCATCCTCCTGGACCTATCAGCCGCCTTCGACACGGTCTGCCACCACACACTACGAACACGCCTTCACGGCGCCGGGATCCAGAGAAGGCCCTGGACTGGACCACATCCTTCCTTTCCGGCAGAACACAAGCGTCCGCCTCGCCCCCTTCCGATCCAAGGCCACCAAGATCATCTGCGGCGTACCCCAAGGCTCCTCCCTCAGCCCAACGCTGTTCAACATCTACATGGCACCCTCGCCCACGTCGCCCGACAGCACAACCTCAACATCATCTCCTACGCCGACGACACCCAGCTGATCCTCTCCCTCACCAAAGACCCTCACACTGCCAAAGCCCACCTCCACGAAGGAATGAAGGCCGTCGCCGAATGGATGAGGACCAGCCGCCTGAAGCTGAACTCGGACAAGACGGAGGTCCTCATCCTTGGTTCCAACCCTTCAGCCTGGGACGACTCCTGGTGGCCAACATCACTGGGAACAGCCCCGCCACCCACCGACCACGTACGCAACCTAGGGGTCATCCTCGACCCCACCCTCTCCATGACTAAGCAGGTCAACGCCGTTTCCTCATCCTGCTTCAACATCCTCGAATGCTCCGCAGGATCTTCAAGTGGATCCCCACCGAAACAAGAAAAACAGTCACCCAGGCCCTCGTCACCAGCAGGCTGGACTACGGAAACGCCCTCTACGCAGGAACGACGGCTAAGCTCCTGAGACGGCTGCAACGCATCCAGAACGCCTCTGCACGTCTTATCCTCGACATCCCCGACGCAGCCACATCACACCCCACCTGAGAGACCTGCACTGGCTCCCTGTCAACAAGAGGATAACCTTCAAGCTCCTCACCCACGCACACAAAGCACTCCACAACTCCGGACCAGCCTACCTCAACAGACGACTCAGCTTCTACACCCCACCCGCCAGCTCCGCTCGACCAGCCTCGCCCTCGCCACAGTCCCCCGCATCAGGAAAACGACCGCCGGCGGCAGATCCTTCTCCCACCTCGCCGCCAAGACCTGGAACACCCTCCCCACCAACCTCCGACAGACCCAAGACCTACTGGCCTTCAGAAGACTCCTCAAGACCTGGCTCTTCGATCAGTAGCAGCACCACCCCCCTCTTCCCCCAGCGCCTTGAGACCCTCGCGGGTATGTAGTGCGCTTTATAAGTGACATGATTGATTGATTGATTGATTGACTGGCTGCTAAACCTAGAAATCAAATCCAGGTGTGTATTTGCCGGAAAGAATATAAATTATCCCTGGTTAGACGGAAGGGTGTACTGAAAGAGGAGGCTTGGAGGGAGTTGATAGACTCAAGTACCCTCAGTAATAGTTCCAGGTTCTGGAGTATCGTTAACAGCCCTCTTTTTGATCAGCAAATGGGGGGGGGGCCTAGACGCACACATAACAGAGGAGGAATGGGTGCTGCATTTTAAATCAATGTTCGCGAGCCCAACGGATCACCCCTGTCCCTGTCAAGAAGTTCAGGATTCAAATGCCCCGGTAATAATTTTTGATCAAGGTGAGGTGGAGATGGGCATTGCAGGGCTCTCTATTAACAAAGCACCGGGCCCAGATGGCATTCCCCCGGATCTGTATAAGTCTGACCCTTCCTTCTGGGCTCCGGTACTTGTGGCTGTGTTTAACGCAGCCGCAAGGAACGGCTGTCCCCGGTCCTGGGCCACTTCTATTATAGTTCCTGTCTTCAAAAAGGGCGATAGGAATAGCACTCATTGCTATAGGCCTATCTCCCTTCTTGACTCCGTGGTTAAGGTTATGGGTCGTATTCTCCTGGAGAGATTATCTACTTGGGCGGAGGATCATAAGGTTCTGTCTGATATCCAGTTTGGATTCCGACCGGGGAGGTCAACGGTTGCCCAGTGCCTCAACCTTTCTATGTTATTGAGTAAATACACAGTTGCCCGCCCCGGCACTGTTTACCTGGCCTTCATGGACTTGTCTTCCGCTTTTGATCGTGTCAACAGGGTCAAATTGTGGCAGTCCATGAGGGCAATGGGGGTGGACAACAGTGTTGTTAACTTTTTAGAGGACCTGCATAGGTCCACTAAGGCCAATGTTAGGTTTTCTAAGGATCTTAGGGTTACCAGGGATCTGGAGATTAAGAGGGGAGTTCGTCAAGGCTGTATTCTGGCCCCTTTTTTATTTAATTTTTATATTAATGATCTGGATAGTGTACTTAGAGCCACGGGGGTAGACTTTCCATGTGTAGGAAGGCGCGGCATCCCTGTTTTACTTTATGCCGACGATGCCGTTCTTTTATCCAGGACCGCATTAGGATTGCAATCTTTACTAAATGCATTCTCCAAATTTATGACGGATCATAACTTGGCAGTAAATAATGCAAAATCTTATATAATGCAAGTGGGGCAGCGACCTACAAAAAGTTATCAATTTAGTATTGGACCTGTAAATATCCCTCGCACAAACGTATTTTCATTATCTTGGGGTACTCTCGGATGACCAGCTAAATTGGGGGCCACTTATTGTGAAGAAAAAGGGGGACCTATCCCGGGTAAACGCGGCAATTTTTAACTTTGCCTCCAAAGTAGGGAGGAAACCCATTGGAGCTATGTTAAAAGTCTATCAATCCAAAAGCGTGGCTGTAGCTAGCTATGGAAGCGAAATCTGGGGACATATCGCTGTGAACCCCCTTCAGGTGACCGAGAATAAATTCCTGAAGCGGTTGTTGTGTGTCCCGTGTGGTTTATCCAACCTAGTGGCCCACGAGGAGCTGGGAGTCCCCTTTCTAAGTGATACCCTGGCTTTACGCCCTCTTGTGTTTTGGATGAAGTGTTGGATGAACGAGGAGTTAACTTTAAACCATTTGATTTTGCGGGAGTGCATGTCACTTGACAAGGCAATGCGAATTCCCTGGTTAAGTTACATTAGAAGAAGTTTGGAAGGGTTAGGGCGAGCTGATTTATTTTATAAACCTGAAACTATTGTTAAGAAAGATGTGGAATCAATTAGTGTAGCTTTTTTAACCCTTAGGAAAATGGAAAGGGATGAACAGGAGGTGCAGAAACCAAGTGTCCAGAAGTTTTTAATGCTTAAAACAACCCCGCTAACGGAGCCCTACCTCATAGGGTCCTTATCTATACATGAGAGGTTTTTATTAACAAGGTTTCGGATGAATCTTTTTCACCTCCTGTTAGCAAGGCCTAAGGGATGCAGTAGAGGACAAGTGCTTGCACCCTGTGGCTGCGACGGTCAGTCTCCACAGGATTTGCTGCACTTTATGTTTATATGTAGGTTTTATGAAATTCCCCGAAGGCATTTTTTGGTTCCCATTTTAAAGAAGTTGAATTTCATTCAGGCTCGCCCTGCCCTTTTTTATTTGCAGTTGTTGAAAGAGGATTGTCTATTTTTTATTGTGGGATATTTGAAATCTATTGTAAAAACCAGGGCCTGCTTGGACGCTTAGTTAGTGCCCGGATAAGTAGGTTCTTGACAAATTGTGAAGTTTTAGTCCATATTACAAGGTCAAATATGCAATGGGAGAAATGTCCCACATCGCACGTTGCACTTTATAATTGCATGTTATGTTTTATATGTATTGAATGCGGTTTTTTATTCTAATCTGTGTTTCTTATATACTGGGCTCTATACATTAAATTGTGGGGGTTACCGCAACTGGATTGTTATTTTAATATGTATTTTTAATATAACTGGGTTTTATGTCTTTGTATGTTTTAACTTTCATGGTTTTCTCTTATGAAACCGAATAAAGTTTATTTGATTTGATTTGGGTCCTGCCCGGTCTCCAATTTTGCGTAGTGTGCCACAGCGGACAGGTGGGCCTGCGCCCATGACCTGGACTTCTTGCTGTTAAATGCCCAATGAATGAATTGCTTGGTTGCCCTGCATGTGGCCCCCACGTCGCCCAGAGACTGAATGCCCCCTACCCTCATTACTGTCCCAACGTATTTCTTATATCTCCTGGCTGCTTCCGGGGCGAGTGCGTGGCGGACCAGCTCCGATAAGTCTACCCCACCAGGCCCCACAGCTGGCTCGGAAAAGGGGTCATGTTCTGCTCTGCCCCAGGTGCCAGCTCCCTGAACCTGTCCGTCCTGGCTCTGGACAGGGCGTCTGCCACTTCGTTCTCCACCCCCGGTACGTGGCGTGCTCGGAGGTCTATGTTGCCTTCCAGCTGTAATGTAACCAGTCGGCGCATTAGTCGCAGAGTGTCTGGGCACCTGGCTGATCCTCTATTAATGGCCTGTACTACGCCCTTGTTGTCTGACCATAGTGTTAGTTTCATGTTCTGCAATTCCTTTCCCCAGACCGTCAGTGCCACTATGATAGGGAATAACTCTAAAAAGGTAATATTGCTGGTTATGCCTCGTCTGTGCCAGCTGCTGGGCCACTGGCCTGCGCACCATTTGTTGCCTAGGATCGCCCCAAACCCTGTGCTGCCAGATGCGTCTGTGAACAGCGCAATCTGTTTGTTAGTTACCCATCCTTCCCTCCAGATCAGCAAGCCGTTAAAGTCTGCTAGGAATGTATCCCACATTACCAGGTCTTTCTTGACCTCTACCCCGAGCCTGACGTGATGATGCTTCTGGGTGAGCCCGCATGTTGATTGGGTCAATCGTCTGGCGAATACCCTGCCTGCTGGGATTACCCTGGTCGCAAAGTTAAGCTTGCCTATGAGCCTCTGGAGGTGCCTCAGTGTCGCCTTCTCGCGCCCGCAGAGGCTCTTAACGTCTTCCCTGAAATCCTCTACCTTCTCCGGAGGGAGCCTGGACGTCCCAGCGACGGAATCTAGTTCTATTCCTAGGAATGTGATTTTTGTCGCCGGACCCACTGTTTTGTCTGCCGAAAGGGGGATCCCTAGTTCCTCTGCCAGTTTTTTGAATGCCTCTGTGAGCTTGGCTGGCGCTCTCCTTCGTCTCTTGGCCGCCGGTGCGCTGAGGCTGCTCTGCTGGTGGCTTGGCCCTTCGCCGGCGTCGTGCAGCAGGTGGGGCTGCAGCCAGTCGCTCCCGTGGACCTCCGATGCTGCCCGGATCTTCCTCAGCAGGTCATTCAGATCCTCCCGCTGCTGCATATTGCTCCCCTTCTTTGCGATCTCCTGTGTTGTCACATCGGCTGTCCGGGCGCCCCTTGATTTGCCCAAGGCGGGGTGCTGCCGCCGGTTTATGCACCAAAAGTAGCTCCGCGCTTGCCTCTGCGCCTGCCCTTTTATTGTGCTCGTGCGTGCTTCCCGAGGCCACGTGGTTCGTCTGGCTGGTCCTGGCGGAGTGCTGCCGCCGATTATTGCACCAACCTTGCAATTGTGGGCCGGAATGCCCTTCCGTACCGCGTGCTTGGGTGCAGCTGACTTAACTGGAGCGTGTCCCCTTTAATTGTGCTCGCTCTCCTTTCCGTCAGACGTGCCCCCACCACTCCGCCGGGGTCTCGAGTGGAGACGCTGTAAGTCCGCGGAGCCTCGCAGGGGAGGACGGAGGTGACTCGCCGACTTGGATGTCCCCAACAAACAAAATCCCCGATCAAACAGGGGGCGCGCCGGAAACGCGGGTAAGCGGGAAGGACCGGGTAGACCCGGAAGGGAGGGCCTTCCCTCGCCTCGTCCCCGCTCAGGAAGCACTGGCCCAATACCCCGCAGGCCCGCACCCGGCCCGCACCGCGCCTGCAGATGCGGCTGCTGAATCCCGTACTTGCCCGCCGCCCCTTTTAGAATGAGGGCGGGGATTTCCTGGCGTAACGCTGGAGGTGCAGCGGCTAGCAGTCTCTCAAGCGACCCACGGCTCGTGAGTGTGATGCTCCGGTGCCCCCCCTAGGCGACGGCAGAGACCCGCTGCTCCTCCCGCAGGCTCAGGCGTCCTCGATTGCCGATCTGTACCGAGGCCGGGAACCGGGGTGGGCACCCGCCACTTTCCTCTTCCGCCGGAGCAACAGCGACCTCTGCCCACCAAGGAGGTGAAGCGGGGTGGGCTCCCGGTCGTCTTTTTCTCCCTATGTAGCAACGGCTTGGTTCTCAGCCGGGCGGGCTTCGCCTCGGCAACGCTCTCCTCCTTCTTACTGGGCAGCAGCGGCTAGTTCCTCAGTCAGGCAGGGCTTCGCCTCGCAACGATCTCCACTGCAACAAAAACGTCCGTCGCCGATGCTGCTCCCCCGCTCCGTGAAGATAGGAGCTTACTTGGGGGAGCAGTGCTTATATCCCCCCACTTGCTTTCCCGCCTAGGTAGGCGCTTTCCCCTATTGGGGGGTTTGTATCCCGCCCGGGCCCCCATTGGCCGGGGGGGCCGGCGCCTCTCCGGCGGCCGCCGCGGGGGGGGCACGGGAGTTTTTCCCGCTCTTCGGCACTTCTGCGTGCCACAAACTGGTTCTGTCCGGGGGCACGGCGTTAGTTATGGTGCCGGCTCTCTAGGCCCCCTTTGGGGGCAGCCTCTGCAAATACTTTTACACACTCCATCTGCCGCAGGAATTTGCCAGGATGCGAACACATTAGGAAGGTCCCTGCAACGAGTCCACAGAATAAACTGCATTAATAGCAGACATGACCCCATCCTTGCAATTTGTCAGAAAACGTCTATCCAGTCCCTGGCGGAAAGCCCAACCTCCTGCCTTACCTGACTGGAGAGACTAGACTGTTAAACCCTGCACCTAGGGAGCCCAGCCACCGCTGAAGTCTAGAGGTCAAGGGGCAGGCACGGCCCGTGGTAGGTGTGCCGGTCGGGCGGTGACGTGGTGCGGGGGAGGGGCAGGGTGGGGGGAAGTAAACTACGGATTAAGGCCGAATACAGGTAAGTGAACATTTAAATCAATAAAACGAATTTCGTTGTGAGCGCTGCATCGCCAAATGCGATGCAGTGCGCGCAACGAAATTCGTTTTATTTATTTAAATGTTCACTTACCTGTATTCGGCCTTAATCCGTAGTTTACTACCCCCCACCCTGCCCCTCCCCCGCCCCACGTCACCACCCGACCGGCACTCCTACCATGGGCCGCGCCTGTCAAGGGGCATAGCTGGGGCTTTGACTTGGAGCTGGGCCGGCCGGGCCAGTACGATGCCAGTCTGCAGAAAGCAGACAAAAGGAACAGAAAGTGTTATCCAGGTAAGGGGATAGGCTGGGGAGAGGGGGGGGGGGTCGCTAAGAGGAAGAAGGGTTTGAGGCTTTGTTGGTTTTTAGCTGGGTCACGTTGTTCCTGGTGTACGGTGTTGAACACTCATAAAAGTAAGTTCTTTGTCCAGGAATGAATAGAAAGGCATTTCAAATCACCAGAAAATGAATCATTCACACTGCAATAGTGTTTTCCTAACTTGTTTACTTAAGTTTTCTTTCTCTCTTGACAGATAAAATGCAAAGAAGAAATCAGACCTTCGTGACCGAATTTGTGTTCCTGGCCTTTTCAACAATTCCACAGCTTCACGTTTTGCTATTCGTAGTGCTTTTTCTCGTATTCCTTGGAGTTATTGTGGAAAACATTTCTCTAATGATTGTAATAATAATTGATAACCGTCTCCACATTCCCATGTACTTTTTTCTCTGGTATTTGACCTCTATCGATGTGGCTTGCTTATTGATCACAATGCCAAGAATGCTTGTCAGTCTCCTTACAGGGAACAACACAATTTCCATGGCAGGGTGTGCAGTGCAGATGTTTTTAATAGCTTCTTTGGGATTTTCCGGATTTGTAATAGTAGTGGTTATGGCTTACGATCGCTATGTGGCTGTAAGTTCTCCGTTACGATATAGCGCCATCATGACCAACCGAGTCTGCTTGCAGCTAGTTTTGGGCACTTTTATTATCAGTTTTGTGTGGGTCCTGCCTACGGCCCTTCTTGTGTTTTCAGCTCCTTACTGTGGGCCGAACGGAATCAATCACTTCTTTTGTGATGTTGCACAGGTATTAATACTAGCCATAGATTGCACAGAATTATTTTTTATATATGAAATTGTAGCAAATGTAACTGGTGTGATATGTTTCAACCTTCCATTTTTGCTTGTTATGCTCTCCTATATTTACATTGTTTCGGCCATACTGAAAATCCGGACCACAGAAGGGAGGCGTAAAGCTTTCGCTTCCTGCTCTTCCCACCTCACTGTTGTCATTGTCCAATATGTATGCTTTATTTTCATGTATTTGCGACCAAAATCTAGTTTTCTGTGGGACAAAGACAGGTTCTTTCTTATAGTGTTCACGTTTGTAAATGCTCTTTGTGTACCCTTAATATTCAGTCTGAGAAACAAAGCTGTTAAGAGTGCCTTTAGGAAAGCAGTGTCCAGAAGCAGAATTTACTTTGTGTGCTAACTCTTTGCATGTGATTTTGTTTTATTTTAACAGAACTGCATTTGTTTTTAGTAATGGCTAAACTAGATAGTTACTTGATGGAATATCAATCAGGGTTTATAAAAGTGTTTTCCCAAGAATTCTTTAAAGTTAATGTACTTTATTGAGCGTGTGATTGAGCACGGGGTGGTAACGCCTCCTAAGTTGCATTTATGGTCAAAGAAGTTAAAACTGGATAAAAGTTGAAGGGCTCACGAGACAACCATGGTAAACAGATGACATGTGTCTCACTTTTGTGATGCTGGACATGCCATTTGCAAGTCACTCTTTTCAAGTGTACTATTCCATTTGAGTTAATGTAACTGAGACAAGAAGGCACGGGACTATTAAATAAAAAAAATACTACTACAAACACGGGACACTATTTAAAAAAAAAATGGAAGAGTAAGGGTGGTGATGTATGCCTCAGCCTAAACACAATTTTATGTTTTTTTGCAATTCACAAGCATTCACAGAAAGTCACTTGCAAAGCTGCATCAAACACAGGGTTCTAAGTGTACTTCTGCAAATGGCATATGCCTGTTTCTCCCACTCACTTGGGAGTTCGCCATAGCAAAAATGTGTGCACTGGAGGAATTAAGTCCTCTACAGAAAAGCACATCTTTTTTCTCTCTGCAGTTAAAACATTTTTCCGTATGGGGAAAGTCCTTCTCTACATCCCACCAAATGTGGCGGTGATCAATACTTCCTCCCAATATGAAAGGATAGTTAAGTCTGCCCTTTTCCAGTAGTAAATCTCTGACTATTTCGAGGTAATGGGGGATGGAGGTAAATTTGGGAGTGTCTGAAAATGTGCATGTTTGCGGGCATTACTAAACTTCCAAAGGCAAACTATGGGGGATATTCACAAGGATGTGGCGAAGTGAGGCGTTAGCCGTCATGGCTTAATGCCTCACTTCGCCACTTCAGAAACGCAAGGCTGCACCATATTCACAAGGATATGGTGCAGCCTTACGTATCCCCCTGCGCTACGCAGACACCCTTGCACCATGGTGCAAGGGTGTCTGCGTGCAAGGGAAGATTGTGTATGTACAGGAAGGTCCCCCTTCCTGCACATGAACAATCTTGAAATGCCGTTTTGTGACTTCTATGTGTGCTGCTTAATGCAACAAACACAGAAGTTGCAAAACGGCATTTTCAAAAAATGATTGTTTATGTGCAGGAAGGGGGACCTTCCTGTACATACACAATCATTGGCCTTTTGCTGTTTTCATGTGTGCCTCACAACGCAGCACACATGAAAACAGCAAAAACTAGGAGAAATTAAACATTTCTCCTCGCTTCGCCAGGTTAAGACCAGGTTTTCCCTGGTCTTCATTCTGGCGCTGCCTCCTATTTACGCTGCTCTTGTGAATAGGAGGCAGCGTCAGAAGCAATGGGTGTTGCGGTGGAACGCCCACCGCAACACCCACTGCACGCCCCTTTCATGCTAATTATGGCGTGAAAGGGGGCCTTATTCACAAGGCAGCGTTAAGCCACGTTAAGTGGCTTAACGCTGCCTTGTGAATAAGGTGAAGCCCCTATCGCCACAGGCATGTCTGTGACCGCCTTTTCCCAAAACCTTGTGTAAAATTTACATATGCGATTTCTTTGCCTTCTCGTTTGAACTAGTAAAACTAGGAATCCTTTTGTGAATTCCAGCCAGACATAAAAGTAAATTATTTCATACAATTACGTTTATGGCCGAATTTACCTTTACTACAGGCCTCAAGGTTTCCGGGTGTCTAAGCACCATAGCATGGAAACAATACACTTGTCGAAAAAAACCGCAGCAAAATTATTTGTGCCATTTTACCTCCTATGTAAAAACCTTTTAAAACTCACTTAAGGTATGCAGCATATAATCAACAAATGAGACAAGCATTGGCAAAGCCAATAGGTTTAGCATTGGCTACCAGCTTTATGGCAATTCTTGTTTTGTTGTTTTTTTCATGTTTTTTGCAAAACATTATTGTTTGGGAATATATATGGCCCTTATCAATCTAAAAAAAAAATTTGGTACATGCAAAAAGTTTTTGGGGTCTCAAAAAATCACACATTGTACTCCCTGCAGTGAAGGGACCTACCTGGTGTATGGATGTGTTCCTTGTGAAAGGGCGTCATTGCATAACGTTTAGTGAAGTCAGTCAAAGGCTGAAGAAGGCTGATATACTGTCCCTTAATGCATGCTGTAACGGGTGGAAGAAAAATGTGAATGACACCAACCAATAACTGACGAAACACCTAGAAGTAACTATGTTATACACATAATTCAAAAGGTCTTGCCTTTCACACACCTAAACAAGTAAAAAAGTCTGGAATTGGCTGCAAGCCTCAAAAAAGAAAGAAAGAAAGAAAGAAAAAATGAAAACGAAGAAGGAAGGAAGAAAAGAGAGAAGGAAAGAAAGAAGAAAAGAGAAGGGAAAAAAGAAGAAAATAGAAGCAGTGAAAGAGCAAAGGAAACAAAAAAATAACTAAAGAAGGAAAGAGAAAGAAATAAAGAAGGAAATAAGAGGAATGAAAGAGTGAAGCAAACAGAAAAAGAAAGAAAGAAAGAAAAAGAAAGAATGAAGACAAGAAAGAAGACAATAAAAAAGGAAAGGGAAAAAATGAAGGAAGGAAAGAAAGTAGGAAAGTTAAGGAAAGAAAGAAGGAACGAGGAAGAAAGAAAGAAGGAAAATAAAGAAAGAAAGAAAGAGTATATGGAAGAAGGAAGGAAAGGAAGAGATGGAACTGGGAAGAGAGAAGACAAGAGAAAGAAAGAGACAAGGAAACAGAGAAGAAAAGAAGATATGAAATAATGTGAAATAAAAGAGAGAGAAGGAACAAGAGAAGAAAAAGATAAAAGGTAATAAGGAAAGAATGCAAGAGAAAGAAAACAGAAAGGAAAAAGTAAAGAGGAAGAATGAAAGAAAAAGGAAAGCAAGGGAAAGAGAGATGGAAAGAATGAAGAAAAAAGGAAAGAATGAAAGCAGACAAAGAAAGAAAGAAAAAGAGATAGAGAAAGAAAGAAAGACAGATCGCTTGATCTGTGTCAATACCCTTAGCACAGCGAGCAATGCCATTAAAGGCATTGTAAACAAACATTGGTATATCCTCAAAGTACCACACCCAAATTCGAGAAAAAACATGTTTGCTTTCAAAAGGGGATCTAATCTAAAGATATGGTAGTCAGAGCAGAAATCCCCAAACCTCCGACACCCACTATTACAACTCAGTAAGGTCTACCACCGGCTAGAGGACGCTACAAATGTGGCCACTGCAGAGACTGCAAATATTGTAGGGAAACCAAAGATTTTGTATGTAATGGTGTACACTTTGTTTTAAGTTCTCTCATGCAATGTGGTCTATGCCATCTGGTGTCCCAAACATCAAAATATACATAGGACATACCACCCAAAAGGTAAAGAACAGGATCCTGCAGCATCGAATCCGCATCAAATGCAACGTGACAGGAGCACCCTTTGTGGAACAAGACACCACAGAACAGATCATTTGGCAGGTGATTGAACAACTGACACATGATTCTAGAGGTGGTAACCTAATACGCCAGCTGATGAATAACGAACTCAGATGGATTGGCCGCGTTGACTCAATTACCAATGGACTCAACAGCCTAGAGGACTGGCGTCAGGCCACCATCCTCTAGACTGTGTCAGACACTTTGAACTTTGCCTCTTGATTGAGTATTTGTATTGCCTTTGGCTATTTCTCACACTCCCAGTGGGATTGTACCAATAACGCCTGTTTTATAATTGTTATTTCATTGTAATCTATTTTTTTGTTTAGATTTTGCTTCACAGATGTAATTAAAGCTTGTATTTCTCTTGAGGACATGTCGTCATATAAACAAAAGGTCTTTACTTGTACCAACAATGGGCATATTCTCAAGAACGTGCGATAATCATCGCCAAAATAGGTTAACGCAATTTCTCATATCGCCGTCTATCGCGGGAAAATAACTCCGTGTTAACGTCGTATTCTCAACACGGCGGTAACATGCGATAGCTTCCCGACAACGCGTCAAATGTCTGCGATAAAATTACCGGGACGGCGATAAAAATCTAAAATCGAACTTGAAAAAAGTGGCGATGGGCCCAACCGCGATAAAAAAATCAGCAACAAGCTGCGCCAGGCCTGCAATTCACACATGTCAGGCGGGAAAAATCACTATAAAAGCTGGAAAAAAAAACACAAACAAAACCAAAACAACAGCGAAGCACAATGGAGGTAGCCGGAGCAAGTACAGAGGACAACCAGAACCCCACAAGCCCCACGGAGGACCAGCCTGGGACCTCGGGGTCAGGGAAGGGCAAGGAGAAGAAGAAGAGGAAGACGCGGTTCAGTCCACAGGAAAACAGGATCCTGATAACGGAGGTGATAAAACACCATCAACAACTGTTCGTCACCTCCACTGTGTCATTGGCAACAAAAAATGGAATATGGCAGTCCATCGTGGACAAGGTGAATGCAGTCGGAGTGCTGAGGAGGACAATGGAAGAGCTCAAGAGGCGCTGGAATGGCGTGAAGCGCAAAACCAAGCAGAAACTCGGCAACAACCAGAAGGCAGCAATGCGGACTGGAGGTGGGAGTCCAGCGCCACAGGAGGAGCTGGATGAGATGGAGGAAATGGTGTCCACAGTCATCAGTGTGGAGACGGTGGCAGGAGTTGGGGGACCGGGCACTGCTCAACATGACCTGACACAACAGCAACAGGGTGAGTAATGACCAGGGACTGGGGGGACGGGGGAGATGGGCACAATGGCACACATGCACAATTAAGTATAGCACAGTGCACACCCACAATGACTCTGGATCATGTCCCTGATCTCCTTGGCATACTGCAGCACACTGAGGGGCACATGCATCAAGCATTTTACCGGTCGCAAACGGGCCGATTCTCAGAATTGGCCCGTTTGCGACCGGTAAAATGCTATTTCCGATGCATCAAGCCCAAAGGCATTCGCAATTAAGAAAATCGCAATTTTTGCGATTTCCTTAATTGCGAATGCAGTTAGGGAATCGCAAATTGCAATTCCCTAAAAGCGATGCATCATGCATTCGCAAATTGCGTTTTCGCAATTTGGAATTGCAAATTACCATCATCTTCAAGTTGATGGTAATTTGCAATTTTTTAGAAAAATGCATGAAATTGCATTTTCTAAGTGCCATGTGGCACACACATATGCCCATAGGGCATATGTGTGCGCCACATGTGCACACATGCCAATTTCGGGGGTGCAGCAGGGTGGCCTTTTGGCCCCCTAGCACCCTTCAAATTGCATTCGCAATTTGCGAGTACCTATTTGGTACTCGCAAATTGCGAATGACTTCCTATTCATTCCTACGGGCCTCTAGGCCCATAGGAATGAATGGAAAGGCATTCCTTAATAGCGAGTCGCAATTTGCGAGTTGCTATTAAGGAATTTGTAGGAATCGCACATTTTTTTACGATTCCTACATGCATAAGGAATTGCGATTCCTAAATAGCGATTCCCTAAAAATCGCTATTTAGGAATCGCAATTCCATTCTTTGATGCATGTGGCCCATAGAAACAGCAAGTAGACCCCCATCGACTATGTGCCCAGAGGGGGCCCTTCCCACACATCACCAATCTCACAACCAACCCATGCACATGTGCCAAACCCAGCAAAGCGGCGTGTCTGTGAGCCCCACTGACAATGCAAGTGACACTGCATGACGAATAGCATAGCTGCAGTCAATATATCATGACATGTTGCACGCCACGACACTGAGGTGGCTGAATTGGACCACATCCGTAAAGGAGCAGGTCACACTCTGACACATCCACGTGCACAAACAACCCATGACGTCAACAACACATCTGCGGACAAACCATGCCCCAGAGTCCCAACTCCCACTAAGAGCCCAATTTACCCAAGTATGCAACATCTCAGCACTGTATAAGCACAGAAGTCAAAGGCACACCGCCTAAAAGGGATAAGGGGCAGCAAAATCTGAGCGGCTCTCCCAAAATGCAGCACACACACATAACATTCAGAGCACATCAACATTGACAACAATGTGGTACAAACTGCAAACGTTCACAACAGAACAGAGGACACAACTGGTGCCGCTTGTGTGTAGAAACTGGCCAATCACATTTGGCATAGCAGGGAAATGTGAGATGATAATGTACAAGTACAAACACACATCCGTGATGTTGTCGAAATGTCCACTGTCCCGCATCAAATAGGCAGCTCCTCCCAAACAGTCACAATGTACATTGTCATGCAGTCTGTATGTAAACGTGTAGAATGCGTCAACATACATGTGAACACGATGTTAAACTGCATCTCCCTTCACATTGTAGAGGGAGAATCAACACCTCCTGCAGAGCAGACCGAACATCTCTTCACTGATGACGAAGAGGACCTCCACACCTTCGACACCGACGCCCTCCAAGAGCTCATGGACAGCATCGGCACCTCACCTCCAGGAGCAGGGCAGCCCAGCTGCATCGAGGAGACCCCACCCCCTGCACAGACCACACAGCAGGAAGCACCCACCACCACGGCTGACTCCCAGGACCCCCACGAACAACACATGGCTTTCCAACGCCATGTGTTAGGGTGCCAGGAGAAGATGGCTGATCAGGTGCGGGTGGGGTTCGACCTCATGGCAGCCAAACTAGATGCCATACGTGGGTGTCTAAGTCCCATCAGGGACCACTTACAGTCCCTAACGGACACCCACAGTCCGCTCCATGCTCTCCAACGATCCATGGCTGACATCGCTGGAGTCCTGACTCTGAGACAAGGACAACTGTCTAGTCAGAGTGGCTCCAGCGATGTCAGCCGGGAGTTGGGACACATGCGGAGGCTCATGGAGAACATGGAGCGGATGCAGGCGGAAAGAATGGCTGCCACGGCTGCACACCAGCGAGATGTAGCTTGGATCTTCCATGCCCTGCAGACCCACATCATGGCATTGCTGCCACAAGGCCTGGCGCTAATGAATGCTGCTGCTGCTACTACATCCACATCTCCGCCCCCTGATGTGTCAGTGACACACAGTGCTGCAGACAATCCACCTCCGGCCACTGATGTGTCACTGCCACACAGTGATGCAGACAAAACAACACCACCCACATGTGAGGCACATGAAACATCAGAGGACGAAGATGCGGATGAGTCTGCCTTAGTGGTAAGAAGGAAGCAGTAGCATTCATCTCCGCCATATGGCCTGTTTCTGCTTGGTTCTGCTCTCTGCATCATCACCTTCCACTGTCCCCCGATACACTCTGCGACACTCACCTTGGACCTCGACATGGACTGCCATATTCTGTTTGGTTACCAATGACACAGCAATCAGACTGCGGACTGAACTCTTCCTCTTCCGATGAACTTGTCATTCCCTAAAGGACTCTGGCTGGCCCTCCACGGGGCAACAATGTAAAGTGGGGTTTGCATGGCCCTGTACTGCTCCAGCTTCAACACTCCACTGAATGTGAATAAAACATCCAACTTCACACAGATGTGTCATGTCTATGATCATTCAAGTATGGAAGTACGGATGAATGTAGGGTCAGTGATTCCCCTTACGTCCATGTTGCTCATGTTGTGGGACTTGAATCACCGGGTGCAACATTGCCGATTGCGGTCCGGGTGGCGCCGACACTACAACAGAGACACACGCATTAGTTACTTACTTGTCCAGCCCAGAACTGAACCACGCCCAGAGCCCCGGGCTCATTGTTCACACCCCTACCTTGGACTGGCATACGCCAGCCCAGCCCACTCCGCTTACGCTTACAGGGGGGGACGACAAAGCTACATGTCCCAGGTCTTCCCTGTAGTGATCTGCTGTTCACTGGTCTAGTTGTCAGCATGCCACAGCCACTCCCTGAGGGCTGGTTTACACCCACACCACACCCATCCAGCACAGGCGTCACACGACATGTGACCCTGCCAATAAAGGGGGCCTACCACATCACATTCCCCACTGCCGGAGGTGACATGATGGCGTCCGCACCACGAGACTCAGTCATAAAGGGTCCATGACTTGTGGCGCACTGTGTTAGTGGCACCCGATGCACTGCAGCCGGCACGGGCCTACCGCCACGGGCCCATGACTTGTGGCGCACTATGTTAGTGGCACCCGATGCACTGCGGCCGGCACTGGCCTACCGCCACGGGCCCATGACTTGTGGCGCACTATGTTAGTGGCACCCGATGCACTGCGGCCGGCACAGGCCTACCGCCACGGGACGATGACTTGTGGCGCACTGGGTTAGTGGCACCCAATGCACTGCGGCCGGCACGGGGCTACCGCCACGGGACGATGACTTGTGGCGCACTGGGTTAGTGGAACCCGATGCACTGCGGCCAACACGGGCCTACCGCCACGGGACGATGACTTGTGGCGGACTGGGTTAGTGGCACCGGATGCACTCCCAGCCGGCACGGGCCTACCGCCACGGGACGATGACTGGTGGCGCACTGGATTAGTGGAACCCGATGCACTGCAGCCGGCACGGGCCTACCGCCACGGGACAGTGACTTGCGGTGCACTGAGGTAGGGGCACCTGAAGAGCTGAGCGGGTGTGCAGCCTGCGATGATGCGTATACCTCGATACGCCGTCCTGCCAATCAAGATTCGATTTGATTTGAGGGCCCTGCTGGACCGCAGTGTATGCCGAAGGCAGCAGTCAGCACACACATGACTCCACGGTGCGGTGCCCCAGGGTGCGCTGGGGGCCTGTGGCACGGAATCCAGTGATCGGCTGAGGAGGTTGCACTGGCACGTGGTGGGCCCTCTTTGAGACACGCCGGTGGTGGCAGGTGAGCATTGAGGCCTAGGTGCGCAGGGGCGGCCAGTCATCGCTGGGTGGCAGACCGGTCTGGGGACCAGGGCTGGGGTGCAGCAGGCGCACAGGATCGCGAAGGCACCACCGGTCACGGCGGCGGCCTCGTGGCTGGGTGGGGGGCGCCGCCCTGGCAGACACGACACTGCATGCGATGACGAGATGTGCGCGTGTTGGCTTGCTACGTAGCCACCTCGTCTCCAGTGTGAATCTGGCCGTTGAATGTGGTCGGCCACGTGTGTGTAGGCCTGTGGACAGGATATAGCAGACACAGAGACACACGCAGTAGTTACTTTGGTGGCCATCCCGGAACTGAACCACGCCCAGAGCCCCGGGCTATTTATTCACGACATACGCCAGCCAAGGCCACTCCGCTCACGCTTACAGGGGGGGACGACAAAGCTACATGTCCAAGGTCTTCCACGCTGCCTGAGGTAACCTGTTTGCGTCCACTGTGCACAACACTACAAACACCAGCAGTATAGGTCCACATGGACATGTCTGTGCTCTGCATACTGAAGTCTGTCCAGCACATCACCGCCACACTTGGCATTGTGTACATTCTTATTGATGGGTCACTTGCCTCCTTCGCACATACTTGGTTCCCACCTCTCCCCACATTCTGCAATTGTGTGGCAGAGGTGCCATGCCGTGGATGGTTTGTCTACATGGCTGGCCACGGTTACCACAGTTACTTGTGTTGTCGTGTCTGGTAGTTGGGCATGTTGATTGGCATGTTGTATGTGATTTTGTAACATGTGCATTCCCACAGTTGTGAGTTGTATGATTGTGGAGTTGAGGTGTGTGGTGTGTTCAGTTGGGACTTACCGACGAGCAGTGCATTTCCATAGGTGCCATCCTCAGAGCGCTGGTTGGTGATGGACTTGCGGAAGATGTAGGAATCATGCACACTGCCTGGGAAGTTTGCGACGACATTCGTGAACAGGCCCCGGTGGTCCACCTTTGCCTGCACATTGATGGAATGCATGTAGTTTCTGTTGCGGTTATTGTGTGCAGTGTCGGAAGGGGGCACAAGTAGTACATGTGTGCAGTCAATTGCCCCCAACACGTGCAGGAAGCCAGCTATGGCATAGTTCCCTTGCTTGGTCTCCAGCTGTTCCTGCGCAGTGTGGGGGAAGTGAAGGTGCAGGGGTATCAAGGTGATACAAACCATGATGCTTACAGGTATGATAAATCCTGCATAATAAGACCGTAACAGAAGTTCGTGTGGTCCTCACCTTCCTTTACTTTCCTACAAAGGTTACGACCACACGAACTTCTGTTACGGTCTTTTTATGCAGGATTTATCATACCTGTTAGCATTCCGGTTTGTCCAAGTGCTATACACTGCACCAGATTACGTTTGTGACTATACGGACGCTTGACCATTGTCACCATTTATCCAACAGGTTTCTGAATACTGACTTTCGGAATATGGAATTGTATTGGGGAGTTCCCGCAGCATATGCAGTTAATTGAATCCACACGTTGCCCTGATGAAGTTCCCCGTTGGGAATGGAACGCGTTGGCTGAGCTTTTCGTACTGTTGATTTATGCATTTGTAATAAAGAACTGTTTTTACACTACTGGTGACTACTAGACTTCATGACCTGGTGCACCCCCATTTCAGTAACTACAATCTTGGATCTGGAGCACAGAGGCGTCAAGCAACGGCTGGCGTTGGGGTTGGTTGCGCAGGAACACTACGAATTGGAACTAGCGTGTGGTGCGGATACAGGGGCCCACCATTGCTTTTGTGGACATGCATCCAGGACATGTGTGAGGAAGTTTGATAGGGCTGGCTGTGAGACTCCTCCGACTCTGGCAGTTGTTGGTTGGAAGGTACCAGAGGCCAACAGGTGCAGCACGGCCAGCAGCTTTGTCTGCGGAGGGATGTTGGTTGTCCGCTGTGTTGGTACCGTCAGCCTGTGGGCAATGTGGGTCAGGATGCGGAGGATGGTTGTCCTTTTGAGCCTGTAGTGGGCAATGGCATCCTCTGGAGTTGCGTGTCTGAGGCTGGTGCGTTTTAGGAACATCCACTGTCTTCTTCTGCGCTGCCTAGGTGGTAGTCTGGGGGGGGTCATGGGGGTGGTGGCTGTGCGTGTTGTGGCCCTCTTGGGTCTCCAAGCTGCATGATCATTGGCTCCATGGCATCTGTTGGTCTTCAGATGTGGCTCTGGGCTGGGCTCCCTTTCTACTGCAGGTTGTCGTCCTGCTTTACACCAGTAAAAGGCAGGTGTTAAATCCCTGCTGCTAACGCGCCTTATCGCCTGTTTTTGGATTGCATCGCCGATCTGGCTGATCGTTGAGAATATCGCGAAGTGGTGTTTTCGTGTGTTTTTGCACGGGATCGCCTACTCTGCATATCATTAGAGTTAGTTGTCGCTCTCATCAGTGGCGATGTTTTTTGCAGCAGCTATCGCTGGAAAACTGGCGATATCGGCAGTTTGCACCAGCTTGGGAATAGGGCGATAAATCTATCGCC
The DNA here is from genome assembly GCA_963921515.1 of Calotriton arnoldi. NCBI lineage: Eukaryota > Metazoa > Chordata > Amphibia > Caudata > Salamandridae > Calotriton > Calotriton arnoldi. The sequence continues at coordinate 67,863 of CAWUFW010011958.1, read as the reverse complement.
ACTTTTGCGGCGCTAAAGTGCCGATAAATCGGCGATAAGTCCTTGAGAATATGCCCCAATGAGTTTCCACTTTCTTCTAACATGTTTTTATTTTTTTCTCTTAAGCCACGCACCTTCAACACTGTTGCTACGACGCGGACTCATCCCCGAGCTGCTTTGCCCACACGAGCACGCAGCATGCCTTCGTGCACCTTGCCATGCTGACCATCCTTCTGCAGAGAGGAATCTTCCCTAGCGCTGCGATCCATTCCTGACAGGCGCTGCTGTAAGTTAATTTTTGTATTTTTTGATATTGCGAGACTGCCTTCTCGAATTCCATGCGATCGCAATTCACTATTGCTTCCTCTTTCAGATTTCCCAGGGGAGCGGTTTACAGCACTCTAACCGCAGACATGGGTAACTTTTTTACCTGCTGCATGTTTCCAACTGGGACCATCGGTCAATCCCACTCAGACATTCAGCGAACCGCATGATCTCTCAACACACGCCGATCATAGAGCCAATGCATGGGACCCCCGTGCAAGACCCTATTCTGCATGCACATCGTGACTTGACAACAGGTCCCCTTTCACAGGTCCAATGATTGAAACAGGCATCTATCCCATCTTTTTACCATGTTATACGTTCAACACACGCTGTCCATTAATACCAGACCAGACCCACGGTCGGGCTTCCATTTCCCAGCACCAGACATTTTTGGTTTGCTTTGTTCTTCGTCCTGGGGCTGGATAAGGGGTCATCTCTCCCCGTTTTTGTGTATCACTAATTTTTATGGTGCACAGCGCATGCCAGTGTACCTGACCGCACTGCCTTTCGAGCGCTGCACACAGGGCAGCCCCCGGATATCCCTACGGGTATCTTTGTCCCAGGTACAAATGTTTAAGGTACACAGTGCGCGTCTGCTTGTCGGACCACACGGCATTTTGAGCGATGAACACGGGGCAACCCCATGTATCCCCACAGGTATTTTTATCCCAGGTTGCTATATCCATTATGCACCTGCCAGTATCTACCCCGCTTCTCGTTAAAATTGTGTTTTGCATGTGTTGCTCCAACAGTTGCAAGGCACACGCTCTCTTCTGTGACCACGCTTTCTTCTGAGCCCTACCCACAGGATATCCTCACGGGAATTTCTGTCCTAGGTCGCTATATCTGTTATGCACCTTACATGCTAATCTCCATCTTGCAACCTGGCTTTTACAGCACTCTTCTCTGGATGGTGTATTTTTCCCGCACCAATACTTGTGATTGTTATAACCCATGGCCAGTTTGCTATAGATGGATGGGTTCACCCTTGGTGCCTCGCTCACTGTCCTTTCCTAGCTATGTTATCACACACACACGTTGTACGTGTTACGTATATGCAGCCTGTGTCTTTAATGTCATCCTTATGCTCCTTTAGATTGGCATTATGAATCATCGATTCAGAACAACAATTACTCATATATTCTTTCCCTTACACTTTTTGAGGCAGGGGTACATACATTCTTTCTCCATAACAGACTTGATACACTGTGGATACACTTTAATTCATTACTAAGAATACGAATATCCTTTATTGTAGGTGTCTACTTGCATTGTCCTGAAGAGCTTTCTGCTTAAGTTCTACTTTTTGGGACGTGCTGTTCCAGTTGACTTTAAAATACTAAGTGCCATTTGTTGGGCCCTGAGCACAGGGTTGCATCATTCTTTGAAAATGTGCAACTAAAAGTCTGCTGTATATGTTTTCTATCTGTTTTCTATATCACAGTGCACTTCTTGTTCACTGCATTTCCCACAAGTCATTACACTGCGCCGTTCACCAAGAGCACCTACGTTCTTGTGTTTCACACTGTTTTGCGAAGTATTTGAATAATTGTGCCAAATACTTTGTATATGTTTACATTCTGCACATGTTTGTGCAGAACAGGGTACATGGGTATCTAATAACCCGATGGTCTAATCCAAATCAAACTCATGACAACAAGTACCTACATTTGCCTAGGAAGCACAGGCTCAAGCTTCCCCCAAGGGAACCATTGTTTTTGTTGAAATATATTCACCCGGGCTCCTAGGGACATTGAGTTGCCCCTTTGTTTGCTCACCCACTTTTAGGAAGTTGGAATTTTCTTACTTTAGCCATTTGGTGCCTGCTGCCTGTCTCTTAATACACGTCTAGGGTGGGTGACAGCTGGGCTTTATGCATTCCCTCTAGACAGCCACATACAATGGGAGCTTAGGTGTGACTTGATGGACCTTAATGAGCCACTAACTGGCTTGACGATGGAGCTGAGCTTAGCACTGCCTCACTTACTCTTGGATAGGCTGTGCTCTCCCCACACACAAAGGGCTGCATACCCCCCTGTAGTGAGTTTGGAGCCAGGCCAGTAAGAAATGACGTCTTTTCACTTCAAAGACCCTTCTTCAAAGTCACCCCCACTTCAAAGGCACAACTGGGTTTAAGTACTGAAACTCTGACCCTACAAACTCAGTACACTCCTAGACCTGAAACCACTTCGACAAGAAGAAGGACAGCTGTGCTAAGGATTGCTGCTTGCTGGACTGCTGCTCTGGAAGACTGATGCCTTGCTGTGCTCTCTGCTGCCTGCCTGTACCCTATGACTGTCCCAGGGTGTCTCAAATGGTTGGTTGACTAGCCTCCTGTTGCCAAAGACTCAGGTACATCAAAATCTTAACCCAGATGCCTGGGTCATTGGAAGTGACTCTAGGTTCTTGCTCCAGTGGATACGACGCATCCTCTGATGCAATGAGCAGAAGCGATGCATCGCCGGTAAAGTGGGAATAGAATCGGCTCATTCCACATGGGGCCCAAACAGAACCAGCGGAACCGCTGCAACGAAACCACCACTTCGCTGCCACTGCTGAAGGACAATCAACGCATCCCTTTGTTTCTAGAGTGGAGAAACCTGGCGCATCAGCTACGGAATCAACGCATCACAGAACCGGAGCTTCGGCTTTGGAAACCAACGCATCAGCGTGTGGAGAAAATGAACGCATCTGCTCAACTGCAGAACTGACACCGATGCATCACTCGGTTGCACCCACATCTCATTGTTTGTGACCAAGGACTAAGGTAGTTTTGCTCAGCGAGTCCTGCGTGGGTCTTGTAGCTGGCCTGCGCTCCATCGTGGACAGCCTTAACTATTGACTTTGTCCCGGTCCAACATGACTAAATTGACTCTCAAGGCACTATTTGTTTTTAAGCTCTATTTTTGCATTTAATCTTTAAGAATTCCTATTCAACTTCTACTTATTTGATTTTTGTCATTTTGGTCTAGTTTTTTATTTATAAAATCATACTTTATTTTTGTAAACTGGTGTGGAGTCTTTTTGTGGTCTTTTCACTGCATTACTGTTTGATGCATTTCACAAATACTTTACACATTGCCTCTTAAGTTAAACCTGCCTGCTCTGTGCCAAGCTACAAGAGGGTGAGCAAAGGTTCATTTATAGTGGGTATCTGACTTACCCTGACTAAGATTGTGGTTCTTGCTTGGACAGGGTGCATACTTCTGCCAACCAGAAACCCAATTTCTAACTTTTGTGATCAGCGGTGAGGATAGTACTTGTGTTTGTGCAGTGCCATACATTGATTGGTGTACACTACAATTCATACCTAAGACCATTATGAGTTCTAAATTCTCTGTGCTGAGGGAAGGACCCCACCTGCCTCCAGAAGTGGAATCAAGATACTAAAGATGGGGTGGGGAGCGGTGTATCTACCAGTGGTCTCGTACATATGGAGTTGGACATCAACGCCATTGAGAGCTACAGCATGGCTTAGCTGAGGAAGTTGTGCAGAGAGAGAGGACTGAAAATCCTTAAGGGTAATCCATAGTTTGAGTATCAGATAGCCCTTGAAGGCTGGGAGGAGGTCCGCAGAATGCATTCTGCACCACAGGAAGTGTTTGAAGAGGACTACTTCACTACTCTAGAGAATGCAGAACCCTGGTTATACCTGACTTCGGAATCAGGGCCCCAAGAGGGCAGTGGCTCTTAGTAGGACGGAAAGGAGCAGAAAAATAACTGGGCAAAGGTTCCAGAGGAGAGATAAGATCCCACACGGAGGGAGCCCTCTGCTGGCTCCTATGCAGGGAGCAGTGTGTCCTTCCAAACCTTGTCTCCTGAGGAGTTAAAGGACAGACAGGCTGAGAGGTACCTGAGGCTGCAGCTGACCCAGCTGGCTGCAGAGGACAAAAAAGCTGAGGCTGAGAGAGCCTTGGAAGAGAAAAAGATCTTGCTGGCTCATAAACTGAGTCTCAAGGAGCTGGACTTGAAAGCCAAACAGCTGGTAGAGTCTAGCAGAAGTAGTAGCAGCAATACTACAGTGTCAGTGATGAAGAAAGGATCCACATACCCATGGACTTGGTGCCTGATTTCACAGAGGGGGATGACATAGACAGGTGGTTTGAGGCATATGAGGTTACTCTAGAAGTGCACAGGATCCTTGAGGAGGATTGGGGAGCTGGCATATTGAGGCATATGAATGAATGAATGAGGTAATTTGTATAGCGCAGCTATCACTCTGAGGAGCATCTTGGCGCTGAGTAGCGGGTGTGAGAGAGTCTAAAGGAGAGTGGTCTCATTCAGTGCTGCTATCAGATGAGGGATAGGACCAGGCTGTCTGGAGCTGCGAAAATCCAGGTTTTCAACAGTTTCTTGAACATGGATTCTGACTGCGTGAGTCTCAATTGGGTGGGCAGGTAGTTCCAGGCTTTAGTTCCAAGGACGGCCATTGACTTTCCTCCTTTGGACGTTAGGTGGAAGCGGGGAGGTACAAGCAAATTTTCATTGGAGGATCTCAGAGGACGTTGAGTAACATAAGGTTTAATTCTCGTCCTGAGGTATTTGGGTCCAGTTTGCCTGACCGTTCTGAAGGTTATTACTAGGATCTTAAAGAGGATCCTTTTGTGTATTGGCAGCCAGTGGAGGGTATGGAGTGCCTCCGAGGCTGAGGACCCCCTTGGCAGTTTCAGTACTAGCCGGGCCGCTGCGCTTTGGACGGTCTGAAGCTTTTTCAGAGTTATTTTCTTTACTCCTGCGTAAAGACTGTTACAGTAGTCCAGGCGCGATAGGATTAAGGCCACTACCACTGCCTTACGAGCAGTGGCGGGAAGGAGATCAAAAACATTTTTCATAGTTTTTATCCAATGGAAGCAGGCGCCTGCCACCGAGAGTGCTTGCTGGTGGAAGGACAGAGAAGTGTCAAATCTAATTCCCAGGTTTCTCACAGTATCCACTGTATTTGGGGGGGGGGGTGCTGTGTCGGTCGGCCACCACTGTTTGGGCGTGAAAATGTTATATTTTCCCAGCAGCATGATCTCCGTTTTTTGGCTGTTACACCGGAGGTGATTGGATTTCATCCCTTCAAAAACAGTGGAGAGGCATTGTTGGAAGTTTTCTTCTGCCGCTGTGGAGCCTTTATCTAGAGTTAGAATAAGCTGCGTGTCATCAGCATAGGATACAGACTCGATGTTAAAGGATGACACCAGGTCTAGTAGAGGCACCATATATATATTAAAAAGTGATGGACTCAGGGCTGAGCCCTGGGGGACACCGGAGAGCAACTGTTTCTCTGTGGATAGGTAATTGCCGAGGGTTACTATTTGTCTCCTGTTCTCCAGGAATGATGTTAGCCAAGCTAACGCTTTGTGCGAGATGCCGATTCTTTTTAACTATTCTCCCAAGATGGCATGGGAGACAGTGTCGAATGCAGCCGAAAGATCCAACAGAATCAACACTGCCACCTTTCCTTGATCTAGTGCGAATTTTATTGTATCCGTAGTATGTAGCAGTGCCGACTATGTTGAATGCCCGGCCCTAAACCCCGATTGCATGGGGTGTAACGTGTTGGTTTGTAGGAGGAAGTCACTTAGTTGCGTATTTACTAATTTCTCGGTTATTTTGCTTAAACATGGAAGCAGAGAGATGGGTCTGAGATTGGAAAGGGTTGTTGGGTCCGGTAGTTGTTTCTTTTGGAGGGGTTTAACTGAGGCAATTTTCCAGTTATCGGGTACTATTGCTTGCCTAAGTGAAGAATTTATAATTTGATTAATAATTGGATTTATAGTGTCGATGAGTGCGTGTAGAATTTTTGGTGAGCAGGGGTCACACGGAGAGCCCGATTTACACATGATGATGGCTTGTCTAGACTGTTCGAGGGTAATCTCCTTGAAGCAGTTGAGCACCTGTCTGTTTTCTAGATTCAGATCGGATTTTTCTGTTGGTAATATGTTGGTTGGCTTAAAGTTCTTTTTTAGGTCTTTGACCTTTTCATCAAAGTAGTCAGCGATCTGGTCACATAGTTTTTGTGATGGAGGAATTTCGTGATCAAGCATCTTGGGGTGTGTAAAGGATTCAACGATTTTAAAAATCATCTTTTGATCAGACGCTGCCTGCTTAATAAGATTGGTATAATGGGCCTTCTTTTCTAGTTTGATATTTTGATGATAATTTTTGAGTGCTAATCTAAAAATGATGAGCTCTTCGGTTTTATAGTGTGTCCTCCATTTCCGTTCGAGATTTCTGCGTTTGCCTTGCAGCTCTTTAAGCTGTGGCGTGTACCAGGGAGCAGAGTTTTTGCCACGGGAAGCGCTACTGGGTGCGGCTACCGGTGCTAATTTATTGGCGAGTGAGGCCATCCAGTCATTAAAGAGGTCCGTGTCAAGTGAGGGGTCCCCTGTTAGGGTGGGTTTGCCTAGTTCCGCCAGTGTATGCAAGTTAGGGTTTGTTAACATTTTATTCCATTTTCTTCTGGTTGTTTTGCAAATGTGGCCGGAATTTTTCCCTGTATGTGTAGTGGTGTATCCAATCCCGAAGGGGATTAGTTTATGGTCAGACCAGGTTAGAGTAGCCGGAGGGTCAACTGTAAGATTGGTGGAATTAGTGCAGATTCCATCCAGGGTGTGCCCTGCATTGTGTGTTGGAGCCATTATCAGCTGCTTTAGTCCTAGAGTTTCTATCGTTTCTCTGAAGTTTTTTGTAGTAGGGGAATCTTCTACTTCCAAATGGAGGTTAAAGTCACCTAGTATGGTGAAGTTTGAGTACCTAACTATCAAGGCACTGAAGCTTTCTCCCAGGGTATCTAGAAACTTAATGCTAGTCCCCGGTGGCCGATAAATCAAGGCTCCTGGGAATGACACTGAGCTATCTAGTTGGAAGCAGAAGCCTAGACTTTCTGCCCCTTTGATTTCTGCGATGTCAAACGTGGAGCATTTTAGTGTGTTCCTATGGATTATTGCTAGGCCCCCCTCTTTGTATAGGTCTATCCCTTCTGGATATGGTATATCCTGGTGGAAGGGATTGTACAATGTCGGGGTTGGACCAGTCCTTTAGCCATGTCTCTGTAGTGAAGAGGCCATCTAGATTAAGATTTAGAATCAGGTCATATATATGCAGGGCATTTTTGCCTATTGATCTAACATTAACCAGGCCACAACGTAGTAGTCTGGAGTCCGTTATTGGATTTAGTTTAGGGACTTGATCAGGGACGGTGTTGGGTTCATGTCTAAGTTCGTAGCGGCATTTTATGCAAGTAGCTGAGCCTAATATTTTGTCTAATTGCAAGCGGCTATGGCATTCACTTACTTGTGTGTTGACAGACAATTATTCATCTCTAGAGTACTGGTACTTTGGATTGAAACCGGCAGCATTTCTGGCCCTGGCAGCGATCGGGACGCGGACGGGCGCAGATGGGCTTGCCTTAGGTGCGCCCGCTGCGCGCGTCCGCTGTGCGTGTCCAGCTCAGCATGTGTGTTTTATTGCTGGCCGGATGCGATCAAACGCGCTTTGCCCCGCCCCCCGGAAACTCCTAAGGTAGGGGGAGTGTCTGGAGCCCCTCCGCAACAAACGGCGAAGCCGCGGCGGACCAAGGGCAGCAGACAAGTGGAAAGCCCACTCCAGAGAAAGTACGGCGGCAGTAAGTAGCTTTTGCAATTGGCTAAAAACAATATATGCCTACAACAGTTAAAAATTAGTATGTGCCCCGATCCAAAGTGCAAAGATTAGCAAGATTTAAAAGTTGGCAAGGTAAAAACAATAAAAACGGGATAGCGAGCGTTACGAGGCAGTCTCCTCCACACTCACCCGCTGCGTGTCCGGCTCAGCATGTGTGTTTTATTGCTGGCCGGATGCGATCAAACGCGCTTTGTCCCGCCCCCCGGAAACACCTAAGGTAGGGGGAGTGTCTGGAGCCCCTCCGCAACAAACGGCGAAGCCGCGGCGGACCAAGGGCAGCAGACAAGTGGAAAGCCCACTCCAGAGAAAGTACGGTGGCAGTAAGTAGCTTTTGTAATTGGCTAAAAACAATATATGCCTACAACAGTTAAAAATTAGTATGTGCCCCGATCCAAAGTGCAAAGATTAGCAAGATTTAAAAGTGGGCAAGGTAAAAACAAGAAAAACGGGATAGCGAGCGTTACGAGGCAGTCTCCTCCACACTCACCCGCTGCGCGTCCGACTCAGCGTGTGTGTTTTATTGCTGGCCGGATGCGATCAAACGCGCTTTGCCCCACCCCCCGGAAACACCTAAGGTAGGGGGAGCGTCTGGAGCCCCTCCGCAACAAACGGCAAAGCCGCGGCAGACCAAGGGCAGCAGACAAGTGGAAAGCCCACTCCAGAGAAAGTACAGCGGCAGTAAGTAGCTTTTGCAATTTGCTAAAAACAATATATGCCTACAACAGTTAAAAATTAGTATGTGCCCCGATCCAAAGTGCAAAGATTAGCAAGATTTAAAAGTTGGCAAGGTAAAAACAATAAAAACGGGTTAACGAACGTTACGAGGCAATCTCCTCCACACTCACCCGCCAGATGATGTTAGCAAAGACCTACTCAGACTAGAGAAGGGGGACAGGCTGAGGTATTCCACCATCAAGGGGTCCCTTGTCAGGAAGTATGGATTCATCCCAGAAGAGTGCAGGTTGAGATTCAGGGACAGTCAGAAACTGTCTTACCAGTCCTGGGAGGATGTAGTGGGTTGCTTTTGCAAGGCTCTGAATGGTTGGGTGAAGGGTAATAAGGTAAATACAAATGAAGGGCTGTACAATTTGATGGCTAGAGAGCACATGTTGAGTCACTGTTTTCCAGAGCTACCCCAACACCTGGTTGATTGTAAGGTCTCTGACACCAGGGACCTTGCAAAGGAGGCAAACCTCTGAGTGAGTACCAGAGTGTCTGAGAAGACATTTGGGAGTGATTCTAAGGAGGGTGGTTCAGGCTCCCCTCAACAGAGTGAGAGGGAGATACTCAGTGACCTAGGCAGGTCCCAGTGTAGTGGGGGGAGGAAAGGGTCCATCAGGTACATGCATCAACCATTTTTGCGAGCGCAAACGGTGCGATTCGCAAAAATCGGCCGTTTGCGCCCGCAAAAAGGGCATTTGCGATGCATGAAGAGTCAAGGCACTCGCAATTTGAGAATTCGCAATTAATTGCGAGTTCTCAAATTGCGATTGCATTTAAGGAATCGCATTTTGCGATTCCTCAAATGCAATGCAAGAACCACTTTGAAGTAGCGATTTCGCTACTAGGGGGCGCAAATTACCATGAAGTTGAACTTCATGGTAATTTGCAAAAACTTTGAAAAATGCACTAAAGTGCAAAATCCTACCTTGATGCATGTGCCTGATAGTCCCTTCTCAGAGTAGGAAGAGAAGTGGGGGTGGGCAGAGGCCCAGAGTGCCCTATTTCCAGCCCCACAGCGTGGACTGTTCCCAAAGGGGGCACAAGCAGGGGGACCTGGTTTGTACCAAGATACCATCCACTGTTGGGAGCTCCACAGTGTCAGGACTGCTGGGTGGGGTGGTGGCCACAGGCACCACCCTACCAGTTCTGTTTTCTGGGGGTACCCCTCTGCAGCAGAGGGTACAGAAGCCCAGATAGAGGGGCAGGAGGAGGAAACGGTCCACAGTGGGAGGACCAGTGGGTCAGGGATTACCAGCTCTCAGAACAGAGCACAACAAGACTGACCATGGTGAGGCCACTTCTGGCCTGGGGGGCTCCATGCACTGTCACAGGGACAGAGGGCTTGTTCCCTGATCCAGGCAGACTCTTGCATGACACATACAGATTGTGTCTCCCTTGAAGGGGGTAGTGGTACTCCCCTGGAAGTCCTGGCTTGCCATGCATATGTTCAGTCTAAGGGTACATATCCTGTGTTGAAGGACCAGTCTCAGGATACCATCCTTGAACTGGTGGGAGGTGGAGTGGAAAAAGGGTGCAAGTCACCTTGGACTACTGCCCCCCACTCTGAGAAACCACAGAGGACAGAGACTCCTGGATGGCCTGGTGCCTGGCTCTTGACTCTGACATCTGTCAGTGGCCTTTGTTGGTTGTTGCCTTTATGGACAGAGTATACCTTGGGTTGGGGACAGAAGTCTGAATCAAGTGGTGGAATGGGCCACATCACTTTGTTGGCCATGGTGGTACTGTCTACCTACTGGGTTGCATCTGTGTCATGATCCTTAGGAGAATTCCTGCCAACCGTCCTATAATTGCTAGCATTGTCACTCATAGAGCGACCAAATGACAAAAGAAACCAAGCAACAATGAATGGAGACTGAGCTGGCCGTGTTGGAAACTTAGAATGTCTGCCAGCCCAGTTCTCCAGATAGCGCACTAGTGTTTCTGCTTACCGATTCTCACCAGAATGTGAAGCGCACTGCTAGAGGAATGCGCACTTCACCTGAAGAGTTTGGAGAAGAAGGAGCCCATAAACCCTCATTGTCGCGAAAGTTAACGTAGTGGCGTCGTTAGCCGCCATCTTAGTTTCTCGGCAGCATCATGGTAATAGCCCTTGAGTCTGTGTGAGGTAGTGTCTGTTTATTGAGCACTCTCACAATTCCTAGAAGTGTCTCAATTTGGAGCATGTACTAAAGATGAGTCTGTACTCAGTACACTCCTAGTGGAGCCGAGTGGAATCGGAGAGAAGACACTAGCTCCAAGTATTGTGTTAATATAGAAAGTCCATGTAAAAGAACAAGCATTGGTAACTACAAAGAAAAGAAAAGAAAATTCTCAACTTTAAAGTTTAATTTCTTGTGAAACCTAAAGGAAGAAGGAAGTTAATCAGTATTTTTTTAGAAGAACATGAGTAAGAGAGATAAGAATTAACCTTACCTGTCTGCGTCAGTTTCGATTGATAAGTCTACAGCAGCCTTCCTGGTCACGCAAGTACTTCCCCTCTGAGAAAAAAACGAATATGTATATATTGATTATTGACTCGTTGTACTATTTAATAGAAAACTAGCGAGAACGTTGCAAATATATATATATATATATATACATATATATGTATATATATACATATATATATATTTATTTTGAAGGTTTTATATAGCGCGAACAAGACCCTTGCGAGTATCAGAGCGCTTTACAAGTCATATGTAGAAAACACAATATAGCACACAAAGATAAGGGTGAAACAGCTATAAGCAGCTTATACACGTATCAATAAACTAGCGTGAAAACAAAAGGACAACTATGGAGCATAAACACAGAACTAATAATAATATGCAGTAAAAGGACAGAGAGATCACGTGAATTTAGCCATGAGGATCGCTTTCACTTCTTTTTGAAGGAGGTAGTGGACGGGTTCATTCTTGTTTCAATGGGCAAAGCGTTCCAGATCCTAGGAGCCATACCAGAGAAGGATCGGTTATAGGTTTTTTCTTGGCGAATCGTTGTGGTTTTAGAAGAAGAGTCTTGGCACTCCTGGAGGCTCTGATGCCCGCAGAGAGCACCAATTTCTGAGCTAGGTAGTGCGGGGAGTTGTGGTGTAGGGCCTTGTGCGTCACACAAGCGATTTTCAGATGAATTCTAGCTTCAAACGGTAGCCAGTTGAGAGCTCTCAGGTCAGGGGATATGTGAGAGTTTCTCTTTGAGCCCGTAATGAGTCTCGCAGCTGAGTTGATAGTGGCTCTAAGTGGGGCTGTCGAAGACCTTGGTAGGCCGCATAAGGTTACCGCCCCATATTCGACTCTAGGGATTACTAGGGCTTGTACTGCTTGTTTGAAATCGTAGGCTGGCAGAAAGGGTTTCAGTTTTTGCAAGGTCTTCAAGTGGAAGTTAGCTCCTTTTGTGGAGGCGCTGATATGCTTCTGCATCTTTAGGTTGCTGTCAAGCGTTACACCTAGCGATTTCGCTGAGTCGACGATGAGAGGTTGTCCTTTGAGAGCTGTTAAGTGCTTCAGCCAATCCAGGATGGGGGAGTTTTTTTGGGGGAGCGATTAAGAGGAGTTCCGTTTTGAGGGAGTTTAGTTTCAAATGGTTTTCGGCTAGCCATGTTTGGGTTTTTTGTAGTGTGGTGTTGAGCGATTTGATGTCATCAAGTGAGTGGATCTTGATGTAGATTTGGGTGTCGTCTGCATACATATGGAAGTGAATCTTGGCGAGACTGAGGAGATCGGTAAGAGGTTCCATAAATAGGTTGAAAAGGGTGGGTGAGAGGGAGGAGCCTTGTGGAACTCCTAAAGTGACAGGCATGGGGTTGGACAGGGATTGGTTGACCTTGAATCTTTGGGATCTATTTTGGTGGAAAGAGGCGAAACAGTTAAATACAGTTCCAGACATTCCCATTTTGTGTTTCATGAGTTCAAGCAGGTTTCCGTGTTTGACGGTGTCAAATGCTGATGACAGGTCGAGTAGGATAAGTAAACAGGTTTCGTTTTGGTCCAGGATTTTTAGAGCGTCGTCGATTATGTGTGTCATGGCTGATTCGGTACTGTGACCTGTTCGGAAGCCTGATTGAAATTGGTTAAGCAGGTTGAATTGATCAATATGGCTGTTCAGCTGCATGTTAACGCATTTTTCCAGGAGTTTGGCTAGCATAGGTATGTTAGAAATTGGACGATAGTTATTTGGGTCCGAGGGGTCAGCTGTTGTTTTCTTTAGGATAGGCGACACCTGACCAGTTTTCAGGATGTCTGGAATGGATCCTTGCAGGAGGGACGAATTTATGATCTTGGTCCAAAGAGGTAGTATCAGAGGGATGAAGTCTTTTAAGTAATTAGCCGGGAGCGGGTCTGTGAAATGATTGGAGGGTTTCAGAGAGGTTAGCGTCTTTAATATGGAGTTTTCACTGTAAGTGTTGAAGTGGGACCAGGTTGCGTTGTTTTTGAGTTAGAATTTTGGGAGGTCGTTAGTTTGTGCATCAGCAGGGGGCAGTGATGAATTCTTTATCAAGTCTGAGAGGGATAAGAAGTCCTTGAGTAGATCTGATTTTATGGATTCTGTTTTAGAAGCGAAGAAGGAGGCAAATTCATCGCAATTGGGAAGAGTGAGTGGGATAGCATTAGGGAGACTGGGAACGCTCTTGGTTTGGGTTTTGATAAGATCGAATAGCTTTTTGGGGCGGTTCTTGGCTTGGTCTAGTTGAGTCCTGAAGAAGTCGGTTTTAGATTTTCTGATCTTTCTAAAATAGGAGTTTCTGGCGATTCTTAGAAGCTTGAGGTGGTCAGCTGAGGGTGCGGCTCTCCAACGTCGTTCAATTACTCTGAGAGAGCGTCTGTCTGCATTAAGCCATATATATGTATATATATATATATATGTTGATATTAAAGAAAGAAAAGAAGTTTGAATCACATTATAAAAGAGGAGTAATAGACAAGGACTGATAGGGTATGTAGAAGTATTTAAAAGTGTTTATAGAAATAACAGGAGAGTAGAGTAGGATGTACATCATTTTTATGCTTATTTCTTTCAGTCCCAATTCCTCATAAGAAAAGGCTAAAGTTAATGTTCAACAGTAAGAGGGGAAAATAACTTAGAAGAAGGAACTATTGTCCAGGCTGTCTCTTCTTTCTCTCCCCATCCCCTTTCCCCCTCTGGGACGCTTCTGAACCTAAATACTTACCTTTGGCTCGGTGGTGTTGTGGAAGGGGCTTTGGGAAAGATCATCATCCTGCTCCTGTGCAAGTTTGCCTGCGGTGGGTGGGTTCTCATCACTCTGACAATCTGTGAACAAGTTAATATTAGTGTAGGAGGCTGACTATTTATGTAGTGCACCTAAGGGGTACACTTGCAAATAGCCCAGACGACCCTTATTAGTTTACAGGGGCTTTGTTTAAGGATCACAAATGCTCTATTTGTGTTAGTGTGGTCGAGCAGTTTAGGCTTATTAAAGTGAAGTGTTAGGCGTTTGTTGCACATACAGAGTCAATAAATGAAGCACACACTCTATAATGAAATCCAGCACTAATTTGTAAAAATAACACAGATTTTTATATTAATTTAGACACCAAGATCCTCGGGATCAGGCAGGTACTTGTCGTTTTAGCGATTTTTAGAAATACAGAAAAAACATAAGCTGTCAGATTTGCGCACACGCCTCAAACACGGTTAATGTTATCCAATGGGAGAAATATACATTGCATAGGTATACTTGCAATCCGGTTACAGGGTTGATCTTCTGGACTTAAGGTAAGTAAGGGCTAAGGTCCTTAGAACCACCAGCGGTTTCGGTTTACCTGCCCTGGCCTGGTGTGTTCGGGTGTAGAGTTGCTGGTCGCGAGGGTAGCCTTAAACGCTACCACCGAAGTAAATGGGAAAACCTATAACAAGAAAAAGGCTGTAAGTAGGGACTGGGGACCAGTCTGGCAGAACCCAGTGGGGGGCTCAGCTCTTGAGCGTCTCTGGAGCAAAGGTGCACCATTGGTTGGCTCGAACTCAGGCTGGGGTGCAGAAATGTGTTTTCTGGTTGGTTGCTTGCAATGCAAACTTTGTAGGTCAATTTGGAGATGAGTACAAAGCAGGACAGCAGGGTCACTCTCTACGATGGCCTCTCTGGTGCTGATGTCCCATGTTGGTAGGTCTGTCTTGGTGGTGGCCAGGTTGGACACTGAGCAAACCTTGGCTGATTCAATGGCTCTAGTATCCTGGTTATAGGTGCTGGAGGGCTCCTGGAGGGTCTAGCGTCTTGAAACTCACTGGAGAGATGGGGCTAACCTCTTCGAGCTTTAAGAAACTTCTCTTGGACTGCTGCTCTCCGATAGATCTGGTAATCAGCCGAACAGTGAACCAGTCTTTGCCGTCAATGCCTGCAGGCTGCAGGGAAGTGGCTCATCTATTTCAAGTTAGATGCTGGCTTGTTGTCAAAGTGCTGGTAGTCCTCAAGGCTTTGAGAGGATGCACAGCTGAAGGACAAGTCATGTCTTTGCAACTGTGGGGGCAGGAGCAGGCAGGCAGGGTTTGGGAACAATTCCACAGCTAGTTCACAGTTCTTGCATCTTTTGCTCTTCTTTGTCCTTCTTCTTCTTCTTGTAGTCAGAGGAACCTGATTTCCTGGTGTCAGAGGGCCACCTAAATATTGAATTTAGGGGTGTTAAGGGGAGTGAACGGTAGTAGCCAATGGGCTACTTACCCTTGGAGTCACTACACCCCCTATATTAACACTTCCAGTGGGGAGTGGGCATAGCCCTGTTCCAAAGTTCCTAATTCCACCAAAGTCAAGATGGTGGAATTCTTTTTTCGTGGAGCACATCAGGTAGCCCACCTTAGGGGTGTGATTAGCCTGTATGTGCAACACGCCTACTGCATAGCTAATTTTCCTCCTGTCCTGGTGCCAAATGGGCCTCAGGGCAGGGGATGGCATTCTCCAGGTCTGGAGGAAGCTGGTGTTGCAGATCAAAGGCGGTAGAGGCTTTGAAACCTCTGGCCTTGTTATGCAGATTCACTAGCCATCCTGCGGGAAGAGGTTTAAACACCTCCTGCCAGAGCAGGCATTGTTTTTGGCCTCTGAGAGCAGGGGCTCTACCCGGGAGGGGGTCAGTAACTTGTCTGTGGTGGCAGGCTGGTAGCTACCAGTCAGCCAGCACAGTAGACAGAGGTAGGCTTTCAGGGGGCATCTCTAAGGTGCACTCTGGGTGCAGGTCTTAATAAATCCAATACTGGAATCAGTATGGATTTATCAAGACGAGGTGTTTGATGCCAAACACCATTGGTTTCAGTAAAGCCATCATGTAGCTGGGTAACTCGTAATGACCAGATGACCTCCCTGATCACTTGTAATATCTAGCAATTGAACCAGACATCACAGAGGCATATCTGCTCATGCAGATATGTCCTCACATGTAATATAATGCACCCTGCCTTAGGGCTGTAAGGACTGCTGTAGAGATGACTACATATATTGCATGCAGTCTCTGTGGTCATGGCACATAGGGTGTGTGCCAATGTCGTGTTTTCATTCTGGTTTGCACCATTTCACGGAGCCTGCAATGGCAGTCTGCCTGAGTTTGTTGGTGTGTCCCTTAGGGTGGCACAGTGCATGCTGCAGCCCATACGGACCCTCTTTAGTACCCATGCCGTGGGTACCAGGGGTACCATTTATTAGGGACTTACAGAGGTGCTAAAGGTCTTGCCCATTGGGGCACAATTGAACAGTTACCTTGTTTTAAGGAAGAGTACTGGGGACCTGGTTAGCAGGAACCCAGTGCACCTTCAGTCCAAATTTCATGAAATACCAGGCAAAAAGTGAGGGTGACCATGTCAAAAGGAGGCACTTTCCTACAGTTATATGCTACTCAGCTGGGGTCCACGGGAAAGGAGGTGGGTTCCCCATAGATCTGCTCAGTGGCCTTAGAGAGTATAGACAAGGGGATCGAACTAGGTTCAGAATGGCATAGAACTGGCAAGTACTCCTGTAGTAGTAGGCCATGGTCCATGTTATATCGCCCTAAGCAGGAAAGTTCATCAAGATTGTGAATAGTCTACCCTGGCTTTAGGCTGGAGGGGGGTCGTGTTCAAAAATGGCCTTCTCTGAAGGGTCACCCCAAATTTTTTGCCTCCCTCCTCCTCTTTTTCTGACCTTGTTTTTGTTGCCTTTAGAACTCTGAGAACTTTACGGCTGCTGGCCAGTCCTAAAGTTCATGTGCTTTCTCCTCTAAACATGGTAACATTGGCTCATAACCAATTGGCATATTTAATTTGCTTATAAATCCCTAGTAAAGTGCACTACATGTGCCCAGGGCCTGTTATATTGAATGCTACTAGTGGGCCTGCAGCAGTGAGTGTGCTACCCCCTTGCATGGCCCCTTAACCATGTCTCAGACCTTCCACTGCAGAACCTGTGTGTGAAGTTTTAAACTGCCATGTCGACCTGGCAAGTTAAACCTCTTACCAGGCCCAAACCTTCCTTTTCAATACATATATGTCACCCCTAAGTTAGGCACTGGACAGCCCAAGGGAGGGTGCACTGTGTTTAAAAAGTAGGATATGCACTTTTAAGTATTGCATGTCCTGGTAGAGAAAAACTCTTGGATTCATTTTTTCACTACTGAAAGGCCTATCTCTCCCATAGGATAACTTTGGGATTACCATATTACATTTTATAGGTGTAACGTCCAATTGGGAGGAGATAAGACCTCCAAGTCCGGTGTCTCTGGAATCACAATCTAAAATCACAACTTATGGTAAAGTCGGATTTTAGTTGGCATTTTCTTACTTTGTGCATTCCCTCTAGACAGCCACACACAGTGGGACCTTAGGTGTGAATTGATGGGCCTTAATAGGCCATTAACTGGCTTGATGGGGGGCGGAGCTAAGCACTGCTTCACACCTGAATAGGCTGTGCTTTGCCCATTCACAAAGGGTTGCATTACCCCTGTAGTGAGTCTGGTTCCAGGGCAGGAAGATAGGACACCTGTTCACCTCAAAGACCCTTCTTTGAAGTCACCCCCACTTCAATGGCACAGCTGGGTATAAGTACTAGACAACTGACCCTACCAACTCAGTACACTCTCAGACCTGAAACCACTTTGACAAGAAGAAGGACTACTGTGCTAAGCATTGCTGCTTGCTGGACTGCTTCTCTGGAAGACTGCTGCCTTGCTGTACTCTGTGGTGCCTGTCTGCTCCCTCTGACTGTCGCAGAGTGTCTCTAAGGGCTAGCTAACGAGCCTCCTGTTGCTAAAGGCTAGGGACATGAAACTCTTTAACCCTGCTCCTGTGCCTGGGCCATTGGAAGTGACTCCAGGTACTTGCCCCAGCAGAAACAACGCATCCTCTGCTGCGAAGAGCAGAAGCAGTGCATTGCAGCATGAACAGAATTGGCGCATCGCACTTGTGGACTGAGCAGCATTAACTGAACCTCCCTAATGAAACCACTGCATCGCCACCACTGCTGAAAGAAGCTCAACACATCCCTTCGGCCGCGTGGAGAAACCCGGCACATTGGCTACGGAATAAACGCATCGGGGAACCGTCGATTCGTCTTCAGAAGCCAGAGCATCGCCATTAGCGTATGGAGAAAATCAGCTTTTCTCCTCAGCTGTGGATCTGTTACCGATGCATCACTCGGCTGTACCCCTCATCTTGTTGTTTGTGACCAAGGATTATGGTACTTTTGCTCAGTGGGCCTTGCATAGGTCCTGTAGCAGGCCTGCACTCCATCGTGGGCAGCCTGCACCCCATCGTGGGCAGCCTGAACTCTTGACTTAGTCCTGGCCCAGCGTGACAAATTAACTCTTAAAGCACTGTTTGCTTCTAAGCTCTATTTTTGGCATTTAATCTTTAAAAATTCATATCTCAACTTCTACCTTTTTGGATTTTTGTTGGTTTGGTCTTGTTTTATTTATAAAATCATACTTTGTTTTTCTAAACCAGTGTGGAGTCTTTTTGTGGTGTTTTCACAGTTTTACTGTTGTATTGCACAAATTACTTCTTAAGTTAAGCCTGACTGCTCTGTGCCAAGCTACTAGAGGGTGAGCACAGGTTAATTTATGGTGGTTCTTGCCTGTACAGGGTGTATACCTCTGCCAACCAGAAACAATGTTCTAACACTAAGCACTTTATGAAAAGGGAGTTGTTCTTATATTAGCTTTCATAGGACCACAAAAATGTTGCACATATTGAGGTATTGAATAGTTGCAGAAAAGTGGCAATGTCTGAGGAAGAAATCAGTGTTCATCAGATGTTTAGATTGCTGGTAGTCAAGACCATAGCTGAAAATATAACAGCATGCTTTTGTGTTTTGAATATTCAATGTTCTGCAATAACAGTTAAATTCAAGGATGCTACTGTATAATTATTTAAAAATATAAAGAATCTTAATTTATATCAATGCATAGGAACAAAGGTTAAAACTGACCAAGATAGTTTGATTAGTAATATTTTATACTTTGTGTGCTAAGAGGTCAACCCTTTGGTTTTAGGCACTAATTCATTTTTGGCATTGAATTATTTGGTGGAATATATTAGCACATTAGTCATTAAAATATCAAAAAACGTATTTCAAGTTACATAAGAAATGTTTCCATTTATTGTAATTTAAATAATTTGCTTTTTGTTAAACTTGATACCCTCGGCGTGGTTTCCCCTGACTTTTTGCCTTTAGACCTCATGTTTTTACTGTTTTTTCTTACTTTGTTTTTTCTGGCTTTGGGAATCTGGACACTTTATTACTGCTAACTAGTGCGAAAGTGCATGTGCTTTATACTTAAAACATGGTAACATTGGCTTATCCACAAAGGGCATATTTAATTTACTTATAACTCCATAATTAAGCGCACTACATGTGCCCAAGGCCTGTAAATTAAATGCCACTAGTGGGCCTGCAGCACTGATTGTGCCACTCACTTAAGTATCACTTTAAACATGTCTCAGGCCTGCCACTGCAGAACCTGTGTGTGCAGTTTTTAATCAATCAATCAATCATGTCACTTATAAAGCGCACTACATACCCGCGAGGGTCTCAAGGCGCTGGGGGAAGAGGGGGGTGGTGCTGCTACTGATCGAAGAGCCAGGTCTTGAGGAGTCTTCTGAAGGCCAGTGGGTCTTGGGTCTGTCGGAGGTTGGTGGGGAGGGTGTTCCAGGTCTTGGCGGTGAGGTGGGAGAAGGATCTGCCGCCGGCGGTCGTTTTCCGGATGCGGGGGACTGTGGCGAGGGCGAGGCTGGTCGAGCGGAGCTGGCGGGTGGGGGTGTAGAAGCTGAGTCGTCTGTTGAGGTAGGCTGGTCCGGAGTTGTGGAGTGCTTTGTGTGCGTGGGTGAGGAGCTTGAAGGTTATCCTCTTGTTGACAGGGAGCCAGTGCAGGTCTCTCAGGTGGGGTGTGATGTGGCTGCGTCGGGGGATGTCGAGGATAAGACGTGCAGAGGCGTTCTGGATGCGTTGCAGCCGTCTCAGGAGCTTAGCCGTCGTTCCTGCGTAAAGGGCGTTTCCGGAGTCCAGCCTGCTGGTGACGAGGGCCTGGGTGACTGTTTTTCTTGTTTCGGTGGGGATCCACTTGAAGATCCTGCGGAGCATTCGGAGGATGTTGAAGCAGGATGAGGAAACGGCGTTGACCTGCTTAGTCATGGAGAGGGTGGGGTCGAGGATGACCCCTAGGTTGCGTACGTGGTCGGTGGGTGGCGGGGCTGTTCCCAGTGATGTTGGCCACCAGGAGTCGTCCCAGGCTGAAGGGTTGGAACCAAGGATGAGGACCTCCGTCTTGTCCGAGTTCAGCTTCAGGCGGCTGGTCCTCATCCATTCGGCGACGGCCTTCATTCCTTCGTGGAGGTGGGCTTTGGCGGTGTGAGGGTCTTTGGTGAGGGAGAGGATCAGCTGGGTGTCGTCGGCGTAGGAGATGATGTTGAGGTTGTGCTGTCGGGCGACGTGGGCGAGGGGTGCCATGTAGATGTTGAACAGCGTTGGGCTGAGGGAGGAGCCTTGGGGTACGCCGCAGATGATCTTGGTGGCCTTGGATCGGAAGGGGCGAGGCGGACGCTTTGTGTTCTGCCGGAAAGGAAGGATGTGGTCCAGTCCAGGGCCTTCTCTTGGATCCCGGCGTCGTGAAGGCGTGTTCGTAGTGTGTGGTGGCAGACCGTGTCGAAGGCGGCTGATAGGTCCAGGAGGATGAGGGCTGCTGTTTCTCCGTTGTCTAGCAGGGTCCTGATGTCATCGGTGGCGGCGATGAGGGCGGTTTCGGTGCTGTGGTTGCTGCGGAAGCCGGACTGGGAAGGGTCCAGGATGTTGTTCTCCTCGAGGTAGCGGGTCAGTTGTTTGTTGACGATTTTCTCGGTGACCTTCGCGGGGAACGGGAGCAGAGAGATGGGTCGGAAGTTCTTGAGGTCCTTGGGGTCTGCCTTGGGTTTCTTGAGTAAGGCGGTGATCTCGGCGTGCTTCCAGCTTTCCGGGAAGGTTGCTGTCTTGAAGGAGATGTTGATTATTTTCCGGAGATGGGGCGCGATGGCTGTACTGGCTTTGTTGAAGATGTGGTGAGGGCACGGGTCTAGCGGTGAACCGGAGTGGATGGTGTTCATGATCTCGCTGGTGTCCTCGTCGTTGATGTTGGTCCAGGAGAGCAGGCGGTTGGTGGTTGTGGGGGCAGTGGTCTCGGTGGTTGCCGGGCGGTCGTGGTGTTGAAGCTGTCGTGGATGTCGGCGATTTTGCGGTGGAAGAAGGTGGCCAGTGAGTCGCACAGGTCTCGCGACGGCTGGATGTCGTTGGTGTTGGAGCTGGGGTTGGAGAGTTCCTTCACGATGTTGAAGAGCTCTTTGCTGTTGTGTGCGTTATTGTCTAGGTGGTCTTTGAGTGAGGCCCTTTTGGCGGATCTGATGAGGTGATGGTGACTGCGGGTGGCGGTCTTGTGGGCGGCGTAGCTGTCCGCTGTCCGTTCGTGGAGCCAGATCTTCTCCAGTTTTCGGCATGTTCGTTTGGAGGCCTGGAGGTCTTCGGTGAACCAGGTGGCTTTCTTGCTGGTGTGGCTGTTGGGCGGATTCTTGAGCAGGGCGAGGTGTTGGCGCAGTCGTCGATCCACTGTCTGAGGTTGCGGGCGGCGGTGTCGGGGTCGGAGGGTTCGGCGGGTGGGCTCAGGGCGAGGGTTGGGGTTAGCTGGTCTTCCGTGACTCTGCTCCAGCAGCGGCGAGGCATTTGTTCGGTGCGGTGGTGCGTGGTGGGCTTCCTGTAGGTGAAGTGGATGCAGTGGTGGTCAGTCCAGTGGGGTTCGGAGGTGTGGTTGAAGGAGACGTGTGGGCTTGCGGAAAAGATGGAGTCGAGCATGTGGCCGGCGGCGTGGGTGGGTGTAGTCACCAGCTGTCTGAGTCCGATGGTGGCGAGGTTGTCGATCAGGGTGGTGGAGTTGGTGTCCTTGTTGTTCTCGAGGTGGAAGTTCAGGTCCCCGAGGAGGATGTAGTCCGTGGAGGCGATGGCGTGTGTGCTGACGAAGTCAGCGATGGAATCGCTGAACTGTGGTCGGGGTCCGGGGGTCTGTAGATGAGGGTTCCTCTGAGGGTGGTGTTGGGATCGGTGTGGATCTGGAAGTGCATGTGTTCGGCGGTGCTGAGGGTGTCGTCGGTGTTGGTTGAGACTCTGAGGGTGTTCCTGTGGACGATGGCGATGCCTCCTCCGACTCCGTTGGTGCGGTCCCTGCGGGTGATCTTGTATCCGTCCGGGATGGCAATGGCGATGTCGGGGGCTGAAGCGGGATTCAGCCAGGTCTCCGTCAGGAATGCGACGTCTGGGGAGGTTGAGTCGAGAAGGTCACAGAGTTCGATGGCGTGTTTGCGGGCGGAGCGGGTGTTGAGGAGGATGCATCTGAGGTAGTTGGGTTCTTTCCTGGGCGGTGGTTTGGCGGGCGGGTGCTGGCGAAGCTGCAGTTCCGGCAGGTGAAGGGCCCTTGGGTGCGCTTCGGGGTGGCCTGGTAGCAGGCGTGTTCTTTTCCGCGGTTGAGTGCGTGGAGGGTGCTGGCGTCGTATCGGCGTCTGTTGATGTGGCGGGCGCGGGGGATGCCCGGACCAGGGGGTCTAGCGCTGGGCGTGGTCACGGCGCGGGCGGGCGCAGACGGGCTCGCCATAAATGGGGAGGTGGGAGGGAGGAGCAGGGAATGGGGCAGCGAATGGGCAGTGAGGGGGCGGGGCCGCAGGGGCGCAGCGGCGGGAAACAGGCACAGAAGGGAAAACGAGCACAATCAGGGCATCAAGGGGGCACAGAAAGGTAAAAAAACGAGCACAATGAGGGGCAGCAAGGGGGCACAGAAAGGAAAAACCTAGCACAATGAGGGGCAGCAAGGGGGCACAGAAAGGAAAAACTAGCACAATGAGGGGCAGCAAGGGGGCACAGAAAGGAAAAGCGAGCACAATCAGGGGCAGCAAGGGGGCACAGAAAGGAAAAACGAGCACAATCAGGGCAGCAAGGGGGCACAGAAAGGGAAAAACGAGCACAATCGGGCAGCAAGGGGGCACAGAAAGGAAAAAACTAGCACAATGAGGGGCAGCAAGGGGGCACAGAAAGGAAAAACGAGCACAATCAGGGGCAGCAAGGGGGCACAGAAAGGAAAAACGAGCACAATCAGGGGCAGCAAGGGGGGCACAGAAAGGAAAAAACGAGCACAATCAGGGGCAGCAAGGGGGCACAGAAAGGAAAAAAACGAGCACAATCAGGTGCAGCAAGGGGGGCACAGAAAGGAAAAACGAGCACAATCAGGGGCAGCAAGGGGGCACAGAAAGGAAAAACGAGGCACAATCAGGGGCAGCAAGGGGGCACAGAAAGGAAAAAACGAGCACAATCAGGGGCAGCAAGGGGGGCACAGAAAGGACAAAACGAGCACAATCAGGGGCAGCAAGGGGCACAGAAAGGAAAAACGAGCACAATCAGGGGCAGCAGCAGGGCACACAGACGGAGCTGTGTGGTGGGGAGCGACCTACCAGTCAAGGTCAGGGGTCGCTCTCTTCACCACGCAGCAGCCGCCATAAATGGGGAGGTGGGAGGGAGGAGCAGGGAATGGGGCAGCGAATGGGCAGTGAGGGGCGGGGCCGCAGGCGCAGCGGCGGGAAACAGGCACAGAAGGGAAAACGAGCACAATCAGGGCATCAAGGGGGCACAGAAAGGAAAACAACGAGCACAATGAGGGGCAGCAAGGGGGCACAGAAAGGAAAAAACTAGCACAATGAGGGGCAGCAAGGGGGCACAGAAAGGAAAAAACTAGCACAATGAGGGGCAGCAAGGGGGCACAGAAAGGAAAACGAGCACAATCAGGGGCAGCAAGGGGGGCACAGAAAGGAAAAACGAGCACAATCAGGGGCAGCAAGGGGGCACAGAAAGGGAAAAAACGAGCACAATCAGGGGCAGCAAGGGGGCACAGAAAGGAAAAAACTAGTACAATGAGGGGCAGCAAGGGGGCACAGAAAGGAAAAACGAGCACAATCAGGGGCAGCAAGGGGGCACAGAAAGGAAAAACGAGCACAATCAGGGGCAGCAAGGGGGCACAGAAAGGAAAAAACGAGCACAATCAGGGGCAGCAAGGGGGCACAGAAAGGAAAAACGAGCACAATCAGGGGCAGCAAGGGGGCACAGTAAGGAAAAAAACGAGCACAATCAGGGGCAGCAAGGGGGGCACAGAAAGGAAAAACTAGCACAATCAGGGGCAGCAAGGGGGCACAGAAAGGAAAAACGAGCACAATCAGGGGCAGCAAGGGGGCACAGAAAGGAAAAAACGAGCACAATCAGGGGCAGCAAGGGGGGCACAGAAAGGAAAAAACGAGCACAATCAGGGGCAGCAAGGGGGCACAGAAAGGAAAAACGAGCACAATCAGGGGCAGCAGCAGGGCACCCAGACGGAGCTGTGTGGTGGGGGAGCGACCTACCAGTCAAGGTCAGGGGTCGCAAAGTTTTAAACTGTCATATCGACCTGGCAAGTTAACCCTCTTGTCAAGCCCAAACCTTCCTTTTTACTACATATAAGTCACACCATAGGTAGGCCCTGCGCAGTCCATGGGCAAATTGCAGTGTATTAAAACTGTAGGATGGGGGGCAAGTCAACACTCCGATGGAGTAGGATGCACCTTGCGGTGTCTCCGCTCTCCAGCGGCCGGCCCTACGAATCTATCTCCAACAGGGCCCCGAAAACAGAGGTGGAACCCCACCTAGTGGGCAGCGAGTCGCTAGCCCCGGCATCAAGGCACGGAAAAGCTCCCAGGCCCGAGATGGGGGCTGGATAGTAGCGGTCGGCCAAGGGGAACAGCTGGATCCGCCATCTTGGGCCCAGGCATGGAGGGAGTGGCCTGTACGGCGGAGGCCCAAAGCTCCATTGTGGAGGCCTAGATTGGTGGCTTTTGGGGCCGGGGCATGGGCCCTGAACCTGGGGCCGGGGGTGGACCCCTGACATCCCTACGCCAGTGACCACGAGCGCCGTACCTGGTTGGAACCGGGTGGGCCATCCAGCGTGTGATGGGGCCGGTGCGGGCCTCGCCTGCTGGGCGGCCGACCGGACCCTCCCCCTGGGGACATTGACTGGGCCCTCGCAACCCGCAAGCTGAAGTGCGGACACAACACCTTGAGGCTGGCCTGACTTCTGCGAGGCCCCCCGCTGGACGGAGCCGGCGGTACCATCTTGCGGCCCCAGCGACCATGCGCCTGGCCCTCATAGGCGCCTGCCACCCGGAACCCTACCAGGGATAAAAGATGGAAGTCAACTGACCTGTACCTACAGCATCCCATCACGGTGACCCCCAGGGGTACTACCGCCAAAATCCCCTAGCTCCCCGGGGTGCAATCGGCAATGAGCAGCGGGTCCCCGTATCTGGAGGGGCCAGCCAACAAGTGAGCTGAGGGGGAGGCGGCCCTGTCTCACCGGAGGACCCACTGGCCATCACAACAATGCTGGGGCACTGCACGAGGTGTTGCACAAAGAAGAAAGAGGTGAGAGCTGGAGCGGATGCTTGAGCGGCGGGGGTGCGACTGTTTGGGCTAGTGGGGGTGGGAGGGAGCGATTGGCTGTGCAATCAGACAGCGGGATTGGCCCTGCTCCCTCTCCCCTATCTCTCCACTGACGGGACACTGCTGAGCCCTTGCCAGCAGGGGGGGCTCGTTTGGCAGCCCCACTGAGCGAACCAAAAGTAGACCTCGACAACCTGTAAGTGGCTGTCTGCGGCTGAAATCCCATATCCCCTCACTGCCCAACGTGCTGAGGCAGTTCCGGCCAGGAGGAGGGAGACCAGGATCTGGTTGTGGGGGTGGCCCCTTCACCCTGAGTGGGAGTGGGGGGATCGGCTGTCTTGTCGGGTAGCGGGAGCACACCCCCCACCAGCCTATCCTGTAAACCTCACGCTGAGCCCGCCCGACACCCTGGTGACCCCGGGGCCTACCAACACCAGGCCACACTAGGCTCTGGGTCATCGTTACTGGCCTTCCTGCTCTGGGAGACCCCTGTACACTGACAGGAACGAGAGAGGTATATCAACTGCCCCCCCCTGAGCCAGCAACCTGGGACTTGGCCCCCCCTAGTGGGACGCACTGAACAAGGGGTGCTCCTGGGGAAACATGCCCCGCACTAAAGCGGGAAAGGATACTGCCCCAGGCTCCTCTAAGGAAACAACAGTAACATCATTGTGGCTAAAGCCCAGCCGGGTCTCATGATGGCAGCTGCCCTCGAGGGTCCCGAGGCGAGTCCCCTTACGCAGACCTTTATGACTAACTTTCTACAAGAAATCAAGGCAGAAATTGGCTTTCAAAACCGAATTCAAAGCATGCCTGCACGATCTCCGGCGTGATGTGACAGAAATTTGGGGCAGAGGAGATGACCTTGAGCGAACACTTGATACGCGAACAGAGGACCAGGAAGATCTATGGCACAGAATGACGGCTCTTGAAGAACAGCACATTGAATGCAAATCAAACAGGAGGACCTGGAACAGGAGTCGGAGGAACAACCTCCGCATCAGGACGGTTCACTGGGGCACGGAGGGGCAGGACATAATGGCCTACACGGCGGACCTCCTTTACACGGTCAGGGGTGATGACGATGCCTCCCCTCCAGTGCTGGCCAGGGCACACTGAATAGCAGTCCCCCATGCAAACACAAGCCCTGTACCTGACATCCTAGCTGGGTGCACTTCTTCACTGAGAAGGAGGCAAACCTACGCGCGGCCAGAGAGAAGACGGACCCGACCTATGGCGGACATCGCATTCAAATTTTCCAAGACCTCGCTCCCGTTACACTGCGACGGCGCAGAGAATTCAAACCGGTCACAGACAAATTGAGAGACTTGAAAATTAAATATCAGTGGGGCCATCCCTTTACCTTGATTTTCACATGGGAGGGCAAGCGCAAGTCTCTCATATTCCTAAGGGAGGCCCAGCAGCTACTCCAACTGAAGACAGAGTCCTGCCCTGCCAGCCCGAATTCTGGCCTCGCCCAGTCTAGGTCGCCGTTGCGGCCAGAATGGTCAATTGTGCCTCGTCCTCGAAATAGGGCACGGAAAGAAAGTGAACTGTCACAACAGGCCAAGCAAGACATCATACAACACCTCAAGTCTATAGATGGCGCTCAGTCCCCGGCTCACTCTCCACAAGCCTCAAATCCGCCCTCCCCCAGTGCATCTTAAGTGTGGAAGCCCAGTATCTTAGGCACCCTTGGAACCTAGCTGCATTGCATCCGCACGCCCTGCCAGCCCGAATTCTGGCCTCGCCCAGTCTAGGTCGCCGTTGCGGCCAGAATGGTCAATTGTGCCTCGTCCTCGAAATAGGGCAACGAAAGCAAGTGAACTGTCACAACAGGCCAAGCAAGACATCATACAACACCTCAAATCTATGGATGGCGCTCAGTCCCCGGCTCACTCTCCACCAGCCTCAAATCCGCCCTCCCCCAGTGCATCTTAAGTGTGGAAGCCCAGTATCTTAGGCACTCTTGGAACCTAGCTGCATTGCATCCGCATGCCCTGCCAGCCCGAACTCTGGCCTCGCCCAGTCTAGGTCGCCGTTGCGGCCGGAATGGTCAATTGTGCCTCGTCCTCGAAATAGGGCACGGAAAGCAAGTGAACTGTCACAACAGGCCAAGCAAGACATCATACAACACCTCAAGCCTATGGATGGCGCTCAGTCCCCGGCTCACTCTCCACCATCCTCAAATCCGCCCTCCCCCAGTGCATCTTAAGTGTGGAAGCCCAGTATCTTAGGCACCCTTGGAACCTAGCTGCATTGCATCCGCATGCCTCAAACACCATGCCAATTGGTTTCATTGTTCCCTCAACTATTTTGTGACCTCCAACATTTCATCAAGGAAGGGGCTCACTTAAGACTTGCTGCTTTCCACGCATGTTCTGCAGCCCTCATCCCGGCCACCTCCATGCTTGGTTTCTTCCTAAAGGGGCCCTGGGCTCCGGGGGAGTTTTCACCCCCACTTTGAATCTGAAGTTTGGGCCGGCCACCGGTTAGGGAGACCACGGCTAGCAGCAAGATCACGGTGGCACCCCCGCCATTCAACTGGTCCCCAGGAGGAGTGACTTTCTCAGAGTCTCCGGGGTATATACCGAAGGGACGCTCCAGGACTGGAATGGACTATTATGGCCCGGTTGGCCTTATTCTTGTTATTCTTGCTTATTTTCCTCCTGTTTCTTCCCGTCCCTACCCTTGTATACCCCGGGGGTGGCGGAGAGCACACCTTCCCATCGCCCCACTTCTTCATCACTGGAGACACATTATTTTATACTGGGTGAAACACGTGGGATGGTCCTAACTGCCACTCTTCTTACATTTCCCACATCCTGGCATCGCGCACCCCCAGACGAGATAAGTGTTTCACGTTACCGCATAAATAGCTATGGCTCAGGTTAAATGTCTCATGCTTAACGTGAAAGGGCTAAATGCCTCTAACAAGCGGTGGCAGGTATGGGGTTACCTACTGATCCAGGACCCTGACATTGTCTTCCTCCAGGAGACTCATCTCCTACGCGCAGATACACAGCGCATGGCACATCCCAAATAACCAACTCAAATTTGGGCGTCCTCGTTATCTAAATCAGCAGGGGTAGCTATCCTTTTTAAAGTGGGTCTGCACTTACAGGGGACACGAATAGTGTGTGACAAAGAGGGGCAGTATGTGAAGCTAAAGCTACTACTCGACTGCAGGCCCCTCACACTGATCAACATCTATGCCCCCAATCACTCCCAAGACATATATCTTAGGAACCTACTCAAAGAGCTTGCCTCCCAGGATTTGGGCTCATTGCTCATTGGGGGAGATTTTAACCTAGTCTGGGAACCTCACCTAAGATCGTAGTGCAACCTCCTTCCAGGGCACCGGGGCAATGTCTGCAGCACTGAAGCAGGTTATCACGACCATGGGCCTGGTAGATGCTTGGCGATACGCGGCGCCAGATGCAAGTGACTACACCTTTTTCTCTCATGTTCACCGTTCATACTCCCATATCGATTATTTTTTCATATCCCAGACACTCATTCGGTCGCTGGAATCGGCGACTATATCAGACATCACTATATCAGACCACGCTCAACTGGAGATCTCCGTAGGAGGCATAGGAGCACCTACCCGCTCCGTGCCACGTTGGAGGCTCCCCCTGCACATTATACGGGATCAGGTCAATGTAGCAGAAATAAGGCAGGCAATTCAAGCGTACTTCAAAACGAACGATCTCCCTGATACCAACAGCCATACCCTATGGGATGCCTTTACGGCAACCATTTGAGGCACCATCACCTCCATAGCAATTGCCCGAACATGGGAATCCTGCCTGGTAGAGGCCGGCCTATCCAGAGATATTAGGTTGCGGGAGCGGCAGGATCACGCAACGTTATCACGCCAACATCAAACAAGCATTGGCATAGCCAATAGGTCTCGCTTTTGGGACCTTATAAGTATTTAGATATGCAGCACAATATCCTTGGTGCAACAACATCAACTGTTGCATGACTAAACACTTATAAGGTCCCAAAGGCGAGACCTATTGGCTATGCCAATGCTTGTTTATATTGTAGCTGATGACAAGCGACCTTTGACACCCCCCCCATTTTTTTGCTTACTTTAACTACCCAACGGAAAGAAAAGTAAATAAAACTTTTCATATGTGCATTTTCTGTGAAATGCAAAGTGAAGGCCTTCCTGGAAAGGTTTATACATGGCGCCTTTTCGAGTGCAGTGCGCTGTGCGTGTCTAACATTTCTCTTCACCTTTAGGAAATGTGTTGGGGGGGAGGGGGTAAAGATTTCTTATGAATTTAACAGTTTAACATTTTTGGATATAAAATAAGGATCTTTACTTTATTGCCCCAATGTATATTTTCTGTAAATCGGAGTGGTAGACTCAGCCTTTAATCCTTCTAAAGTACTTCAAGTTTAGCACAATTAATTGGCCGACAGCAAAAGTTCGTATAACGTAGAAAACGTGAGGCGTGACTCTAAGCACTAAACATGTTCTTGTTATAAAATGACAGCCCGTGTTATTTCAGTGCCCACCTGTGTTAAACTGCTGTGATTTTAAATAATGGTTGTATCAGTTGCAAAAGTAGAAAACGCAAAACGGCAGCTGGGGTTTCTTTCCCAAAATGAATAACAGCGCATGATGATTCAAATATTAATCTCGGTGACCGGACAGGCAGGGAGGGCTGGGACTGAGGCAAGGGCCATGCCAGGCATAGTCTGACGTGCAACTGAGCTATCTGACGTGCAAAGGCCTCAGGCTGTTGTGAAACGGGCAATCCAGTATTTACATTAAAAACATATTGGCAAGTGAGAGTTTACGATATGCACTTCTACTCTTCTTCTAAGGAAGTCAGCTCTGCGATTAAACATATTTGAATAAAAGTAGAAAGAGGGAAACCACTGCTGAAGGGGAGAGCGCTGGGAGATAATTGCCGAGTGGCCTGAGGTACTGATAACTCTACTAGAGGTACAGGTCCTTACACCATCATAGTAGGTAACCCCTGGATTTTCTATCACAGATAGTCAATCTGAGGAAGCGGGAGTCAGGGGAGCATGGAGTGGATACAAGGCAGAAGTATTCAAGCGGTTTAGAGTTGCTGCGGTGCGAGAGTAGATAGGGGTGGGAGGCAGAAGAGTGTATTGGAGAAGAAAGTGGGACATTGCATTAGAGCCTGGATGGATGAGTGAGCGGATGGGCTGAGATAAGTGTGGATGGCGACTAGAGAGATGCTTTCAGATCTGAAGCCCGATTGTTCGTCCAGCCTCAGGGCACCTGGTGCAATTGCCCACCAGGCCTCATGTCCCTTCGGCTCGGCGTTGCTGCAACTGACATTTAAGGATGGAAAAGTGAGACCGTCCTTGATTAAAATTGCAAGAACGGCTGCAGGTTTCTCTACATCCAACTATCTGTGTTCCCCAATCACAGCTTAAACCTCTGAGGCCAGGGGTCACAAAGGCAGTGCTGGGGTTTGCAGCTGCGACCCCTAAAGGCCATTCATGCTTTAAACTTCCACACACAAAATGAGTGTGCTATTTCGTGTATCAAAGTTGTACTGCTTCTGAAAGATACTGCGTCTCAGCAGCACACTTATCTACGATACAGGGCGTCAAAAGGCACACAGAAGTGCACAGACCAGAACCCCACAAGAGCTAATGGTGTAAACACTCACAACTGTCTGAAACCCAGACCTCTCGGGTTGTCATCACCTGGACACAGATGATGTGAACCGGCAGGATATCTCCGACTTTAGCTGACCACAGGCGTCCTCCAACTAAAGTGTCACAAGTGGGACTTGTAAAGTGCACTCTAACTGCTGCGAAGAAGAGTCAGTGAGGAAATTGGCTCTACCCACGAACCTCCTTTAACAAAGTCGACCACAGAAATGACAAATAGTGGTATACACTACTGACCTCAGCTGGTATCTAACCAGTTACCCACTGCCCCACCCAGTGCATTCACAGCAGTACCGTGTATTATGTAATACTTTCTAGCAGATATCAAATATGAAAAAATAAATAAAAAATAAAAATAATAAAAAAAATTTTTTTAAAAAGAGTATGTCACTTCCCTATTCTACCGAATATCTGTACATTGAAACATGCAGTCAGAAAGCACTTACTGTCGCGGATGCTGTCCCAGTTCCACTGGTCGTTCTTGAAGAACTGGTGTTGCTTGATTTCTTCCACCCCGTTTCTTCCTAGTCGCTTCTCTCTAAACATAGCAAGGCATCCGCATTAGAACAAGTCTGCTTTGGAGGTTCATGACATTTGTCCAAAGACAAAGCAGTCGCGAAGGCACCTTCACACTCCTACCCTGAGTAAGCAAAAGCAGAGCTTGTCCCACACCGGCCACCGTAATGGACTGACTAACCGGGGCCTCCCTCCCTCCCCACCCATGACCCCCGCTCCTGGGTGTGCGTGTCAGTCCCCTGGAAGCAGGGAACCGACTGGGGCTCGCGGCCTGCCACGTGTGGAGGGGGAGGCAGTGTTCCTTCTACATTGTTTGCGGCAAGGACACGAGCATTTTAAATAGTAAACAAATCTATTAGTAAATAAAATCTCCTCTTGAACTGCTGACATCCACGATGCTGCCAAGCCATAGGACAAGTCTTAGCGACAGAGTGGAGGGAGGGCGCAAGAATGTGATAATTCATCGCCGGGTGCGGCGGCACAAAAATGCCAAAAGTAAATACATATACTCTGTACAGTCCCAGGATTTAACCCTTGCGCACCAAATGAGAAAATCGTCAAAGGGCGAACAGCACAGGACTGTGTTGGAAATAAAGAGCATTTCAGCCAAGCGTAACGCGTGAGCACAAGAGCCACTTGAGACCCGAAATTAAATAAACCAGCACAAGCGCGCGCCTCGCGTGGCAGGAGGGGGCCTGCGCGATTCCCTTGCGGGAGCGTGCAGCAAGGCGCGATGATTGTGACCATATGGCGCCACCATATGGCGCCGCGCGCTCCCGCAAGGGAATCGCCAGACGTGCACGCGTTGCCATTGCAAGCAATGCAACGCGTGCACGTTTTTGCCCCCAAAGCTGTGCCGATAGCTAAAGGTCTCTCCTAAGCAGCGCATGCGCGCTGCGTAGGCGAGACCTAAAAAGGCTGGCCTCCCTCCGCGGCCAACTAAATGCGATCTGAGTAAACAAGGCCGAACACTCCCTCCTTACCCTGAAGCAAAAATATTACGAAGGGGATAATAAGGTTGGCTCCCTACTGGCCCGCTGACTTCATATGCGTATCGCCTGCACCCATATTGCAAGAGTCAGGACCAAAGAGGGCACATGGGTTACCTCAGAAACAGACAAACAACGGGCATTTAACACTTCTTCTCAGCCCTAATCAGCCAAGGCGAAATTGTTCAGGAAGAGATCGATCCATTTCTTGCCTCTTGTACCTGGCCACCGCTTGACCCTTCCCATGCTCAGCAGCTGGAAGAACCGTTTACCATAGAACTCCAAAGAGCATTTAAAAGCCTGCCGCCAAGCAAGACGCCAGACCCTGATGGTCTAACGGCCTCCTTCTATCGCTTGTTCCTTCCTCAACTTCAGGCCCCCCTGCTCCGGTTATTTAATTCCCTCACTGACAGTACTAGTTTAACCCCTACAATGTCCAGGGCAGAGATAGCTCTCATTCCCAAGCCAGGGAAAGACCCGACATCCTGCACCTCCTACCGCCCTATTTCTCTCCTCAACCTGGGTGCCAAAATATATACCAAACTATTGGCACATCGCTTGGAACCATACCTTCCCAGCCTGATAGACCCAGATCAGGTTGGATTCATACGCCAGCGGCAGGGGGCAGATAATATTCGGCGGGTAGTCCATCTGGTAGAAAAGGTCCAGCGGCGCAATATCCCAGCATTTCTCCTTTCCCTTGATGCTGAGAAAGCGTTTGATAGGGTGGACTGGACCTTTCTCCGAGCGGTACTACGGAGGATTGGATTGGGCCCGGTCATATTATCTTGTATCATGGCATCCTATGTTGCCCCGTCGGCACAAATTAGAGTCAATGGGCTACTGGCACCTTCCATCCAGATTCTCAGGGGTACTCGCCAGGGGTGCCCCCTATCCCCTCAGTCCTTTGCTTTGGCAGTAGAACCCCTTGCGATGAACATCTGCCA
The DNA here is from genome assembly GCA_963921515.1 of Calotriton arnoldi. Taxonomy (NCBI): domain Eukaryota; kingdom Metazoa; phylum Chordata; class Amphibia; order Caudata; family Salamandridae; genus Calotriton; species Calotriton arnoldi. Next base: position 34,120 of record CAWUFW010011958.1, on the reverse strand, counting down.
GACAGCTGCAATCAAGGGCATACAATTTGGAGGTGATGAACACAAGGTAGCGCTTTTCGCAGATGACCTCCTTCTCACTCTAACTGACCCAGAGAGCTCTCTCCCTGCGCTTCTCACCTTGCTTTCTCAATTTGAACGCATCTCGGGACTTAAAATTAACGCAAATAAATCGCTAGCATTGAATCTAACTCTTCCCCCTCAAGAGGTTTTCAAGCTAAGCGCTCGCACACCATTTCATTGGGCTCCTCATTCAGTTTGGTATCTGGGCCTCAATGTCACGGCCATGCTGGAGTCGTGGTCTCAGGCAAACTGGCCGGATTGTAGGCGATCCGTCAGGGAAGACCTTAGGAGATGGAAATCTCTTCTCATATCATGGCTGGGCTGCCTCAATGCGGTTAAAATGTCCATCTTGCCCAAGGTACTTTATCTCTTCCAAACCCTCCCGACGCCCATTACCCAAGGGGATATCGTAAGCCTCCAGAAAGAGGTCAATGCCTTCATTTGGGGTAAAGGAAGACCAAGATTCTCCAACAGAATCCTGATGCTGCCGAAAGATCAAGGGGGGCTTGCCTGTCCCAATTTCCTTGTTTACTATTGGGCGACGCAACTGCGCTATATCTCGGAGTGGGTAGTCCGCGAAAGTGAGAAACATTGGTCTCATATGGACAGGGCGGTGGCATGCCGTCCCCTGTGGGACTTGGCCTGGCTGCCAAAGAGAGCAAGGCCGCGCTGTGCCTACATCGCCACCCCCACGAGAATGGTCCTGGATGTATGGGATAGACTTGCGTTTAGCCGGGGTCTTACTCTCTCCCCTCCCCCAATACACATCTTGCCCGCAATGCTGGCTTCCCCCCAGCCCTACAGCCCAGCTCTTTCCTGGCCTGGGTAGATGGAGAATGTCGTATGATTAGCGATCTCTTTGAGGGAGAAGTCTTCAAGTCCTTTGATCATTGTAAACAAGACTTTCATCTTCCAGCCACGGCACACTTGCAATACTATCAAATTCGACACTGGCTACATACACCCCTCAACACGCAAGGAGCCACATGCCAGCTCACCTCATTTGAGACGCTTGTACGCTCCTTTGATAGCTCATGAGGCCTGATTTCAGGTACCTACCAGGTTCTGCAGCACTCCAACCCTCTGCCCCTTCATTCCTACCAGAAGAAATGGCATACAGATATTGCAGATGATGCCCCTCCAGAACAATGGGAACAGCTGTGGAGAGATAGCCCCAGAACATATAAAAGCATTGCGCCACAGGAGACGGAATATAAAGTTATGACTCGCTGGTATTACAAGCCTCTCCGCCTTCAGAAAATGTTCCCCAATTGGTGCTGTAACGCTGACATGGGTTCCTTTATACACATTTGGTGGTCCTGTCCAATGCTAACTCTCTTCTGGAAAGAGGTGCTGAGCCACATCAAAAACGTAGGGGGGTTCCCTATCCCGAGCACGCCGAAGATAACAATCCTCGGGCTCTGACCCCAAACTTTCAAAGCCATGACCCATTTGGATTGGTGTTTTATCCTCCATATACTATGGTCAGCAAAGCAGGTTATTGCCCTGCATAGGAAAAAAGCCCTGACTCCGCCGACTCCGGTGTCGCTCACCCGCCTCTGGCACACCATGGCGATAGAGCTCTTAACCAGCTGCATCGTGCACTCGGACGCTAAATTTACACAAATATGGCAACCCCTAGTACAACACCTGTCTAAACTGGAGCACTGCCGCTCCTTCCCTCCTCGCCTATGGGCCCTTCAACTATTTAAAGACGCTTTGCTACAGCGATGGGCAGAGCCCCAGAATGAAGCAGACCATGCCAAAGACATACCATCCTTGCGTCATTCTCCTCCTACTCCTGCCGCCACCACTGCAAGCGCACACGACAAACCAGGGCTACGACATAACCCCAAGCGATGTCCCTATGGGAACTCTCTCCCCCCAACCCCTCCCCCTTCCAACCTCCCTTCGTTGTCCCTAGTTTCTTTTATTATTGTATTCCAGCAAAATAGACCTTGGCAGCGAAACCATTTTACTTACCTAAGCTAGTTAATTATGCCAAGTATGCTCGTCCACGAACTGATCCAATACTACAAGGCTGTCATGCCCGGTTAGGGCTTTGTGGACTTTTGAGCGAAGACAAGAGTTATAATTGACCTGCCAGGATTTTATATGTTTATAAGATTGTTACTAGCAATTCATGTGTTATAACTGTGTACACAAGTGTGTGAAAAACAATAAAATAGATTTCAAATAAAACTGTAGGATATGTGCTTTTAAGTTTTACATGTCCTGGTAGTGAAAAACTCAGAAATTAGTTTTTTACTACTGCAAGGCCTATCTCTCCCATAGGATAGCATTGGGATTGCCTTATCACATTTTAAAAGTGTAATTTTCAATTAGGAAGAGATGGATCGCCCAAATTTGGTGTCTATGGAATCACAATTAAAAACCACAACTCATGGTGCAGTTGGATTTTAAATTGCAGTTCTGAAAATGCCACTTTTAGAAAGATGCCATTTTCTTACTGTAACCATTTGGTGATTTCTGCCCAAGGGAGCAGCCAGCAAAATAAAATACCCCCCACTTCCATCCATACCTCGAATGCCATTGGGTTAGGGAAGTGAGTAAGCCCTACCGATTCTAGATGAGGTCCCTTATTAACCCCTTCCGTTTATCTTTCAGACTTTCATGAATACATCCATCTATCTATCCATCTTTTCATACTTTCAGCCATCTTTTCACCATTCCATACATCCACCCTTTCATTATTAGTTTTCCGTCCAGCCATCCTTCCGCTCACACTATCCAAACATTCATACATCCTTTTACCCAGCCATCCATCCATTCATTCATCATTCTTCTTCATCCATCCACCAATTCATACTCCTTTTATCAATCCAGCAATCCATCATTCCACACTTCCCTCCAGGGGATCATTCGTCCATTCACACATTCATCCAGACTTTTATCATTCCAGCCACTTTCTTTCTCTCACTCATGCAAATATTGTTTTATCTTACATCTGTCAGCCCATTCGCCCTTGCATCCATCATGTCATCCTTTTTACCCTTCCTTCTTGCCACAGTTTCTTCCTTATTTTCATGTGCCCTTCATTTCAATCTTCCTTCCACTCCTCTCTCTCTCTGCCTCTTTCTCTTTCTTTCCCTCTTCATTTCTTTGTTGTAATTAACTTATCTTGCTTGACCTCTGTTATCGGTGTCTCGTATTTTTAGAGCTTTTATCTGCAGCGCTGCAGACAGGAAAGTCTCATAAATAACTGTGTGTCAACACCATACCCGCATAAGCTGCAAAAGCGGGGGGTTCACAACACCACTGTTTCTGCCAGTCTCTGGATACATGTCTAAGGTGGGTGACAGTTTGCTTTGTGAATTCCCTCGAGACAGCCACACACAAAGGGAGCTTAGGTGTGTCTAATGGGTCATTCACATCCTGATGTGTCACGATTTGTAATGTTCTTACCAGTTCTGGCATGTTGGAGAGGTTCTCAACTTCGGTTCTTGAGGGTTCTGGTCTGTCCGAGGTAAGGGTGTACCTTTCTGGGAGCCACGGTGCTGCCGACAATGAAAAGCCAAAGCAGACGGTGCCTTCCAAAAGGAGTCCCAAGAGGGAAAAAACCTGTAGGGAAAAATCTCTGTTGAACGGAGAGACTCCAGGCGGGGAAAGGAAGGAAAGAACCCAAAAATAAGAGCAAACACCAGCAAGTAGTGGAGAATAGAAGGCAACAATTCCAAATAGGAGTGGAAGGTTTAAACTTGAAACAAAACAGGAAGCAAAAATACACCAAGCAGGAGCAAAGGTCACCAGCAGGAGCGAGGACACACCAGCAGGAGCAAGGAGTGTTGCAACACAAGGCAATGAAGGATTAAGCCCCTTAAATACCCATAGGCAGGAGGTGAAGTAACAGGAAGTGAGGTAACAGGAAGTGAGGTAACAGGAAATAAGCAGTTGCCATCTTGGATACAGAAAAGGAAGCGGAAGGAACAGGAAAGGTTGCCATCTTGGAAAGGGTAAAACAAAGAATCTTCCCAAGGCCCTCTGGGAAACAAGACTGAGGACTCATGGGAAGAAGAAGCAACAGGATGTCACTAGGAGAATATACTGGAAGCCGCCCTGAAACGTGCAAAACAAAAAGGGGAGTGAAAATATGCCCCATAGAAGTATTAGAAGCCGCTGCGGTGTTCCTACTGTGTATTAATGAGCATTAACGGGCTGCTGCGTGGTGCTGCAGCGTGCCCGACTAGACATAAGCGTTACGGAATGTAACCACGATGCTGAAACAGGGGGAAGCTGTGCAGCACCGCAACATGCCTGAGAAGAAGGAGGCCCCGCGGGGGGCATCGCAGGCTGCACCGCGGCCCGTGATGATGAAGTGGGCAACGCCACGTGCTGAGCCATGGCCCAGGACGCAACAGTAGGTGCCCCTCCCGAAGCCCCAGGTTTGTTGAGAAAAAGCCCAAAAAATCTGCGGACAAGAACAGGAGAGTGCACTGAGTCAGCATCCTCCCAAGACCTATCACTGTTAGGATAACCTTTCCAATGTATAAGGAACTGCAAACGGTTCCTAAAAACCCGGGAATCACAGATTTCCTGGACCTCATATTCAAGAACATTATTAACCAAAACAGGAGGAGGTCAAGAAAAAACCCTCTTATAAGGATCTGTAACATAGGGTTTCAATTGTGAAGTATGGAAAACAGGGTGTATTTTCCAAGAATGTGGTAGTTGTAGACGAAAAGCCACTGGGTTCACCACTTGAGTAATTTCAAAGGGTCCATAAAAGCGTGGCTCGAATTTACTAAGGGACAAGTGGTGAGGTAAAAGATTTTAGGAAAGCTAAACTTTACAATTGACCTGATATAATGAAGACTGACCTGCTCTCCCCCCGTTTTTCCTTCTGTGCCCCTCGCTGCCCCACTGTTGTTGTGCCCGTGATTTACCTGCTCTCCCCGTTTTTCCTTCTGTGCCCCTCGCTGCCCCACTGTTGTTGTGCCCGTGATTTACCTGCTCTCCCCCCGTTTTTCCTTCTGTGCCCCTCGCTGCCCCACTGTTGTTGTGCCCGTGATTTACCTGCTCTCCCCCCGTTTTTCCTTCTGTGCCCCTCGCTGCCCCACTGTTGTTGTGCCCGTGATTTACCTGCTCTCCCCCCGTTTTCCTTCTGTGCCCCTCGCTGCCCCACTGTTGTTGTGCCCGTGATTTACCTGCTCTCCCCCCGTTTTTCCTTCTGTGCCCCTCGCTGCCCCACTGTTGTTGTGCCCGTGATTTACCTGCTCTCCCCCCGTTTTTCCTTCTGTGCCCCTCGCTGCCCCACTGTTGTTGTGCCCGTGATTTACCTGCTCTCCCCCCCGTTTTTCCTTCTGTGCCCCTCGCTGCCCCACTGTTGTTGTGCCCGTGATTTACCTGCTCTCCCCCCGTTTTTCCTTCTGTGCCCCTCGCTGCCCCACTGTTGTTGTGCCCGTGATTTACCTGCTCTCCCCCCGTTTTTCCTTCTGTGCCCCTCGCTGCCCCACTGTTGTTGTGCCCGTGATTTACCTGCTCTCCCCCCCGTTTTTCCTTCTGTGCCCCTCGCTGCCCCACTGTTGTTGTGCCCGTGATTTACCTGCTCTCCCCCCGTTTTTCCTTCTGTGCCCCTCGCTGCCCCACTGTTGTTGTGCCCGTGATTTACCTGCTCTCCCCCCGTTTTTCCTTCTGTGCCCCTCGCTGCCCCACTGTTGTTGTGCCCGTGATTTACCTGCTCTCCCCCCGTTTTCCTTCTGTGCCCCTCGCTGCCCCACTGTTGTTGTGCCCGTGATTTACCTGCTCTCCCCCCGTTTTTCCTTCTGTGCCCCTCGCTGCCCCACTGTTGTTGTGCCCGTGATTACCTGCTCTCCCCCCGTTTTTCCTTCTGTGCCCCTCGCTGCCCCACTGTTGTTGTGCCCGTGATTTACCTGCTCTCCCCCCGTTTTTCCTTCTGTGCCCCTCGCTGCCCCACTGTTGTTGTGCCCGTGATTTACCTGCTCTCCCCCCGTTTTTCCTTCTGTGCCCCTCGCTGCCCCACTGTTGTTGTGCCCGTGATTTACCTGCTCTCCCCCCGTTTTTCCTTCTGTGCCCCTCGCTGCCCCACTGTTGTTGTGCCCGTGATTTACCTGCTCTCCCCCCGTTTTTCCTTCTGTGCCCCTCGCTGCCCCACTGTTGTTGTGCCCGTGATTTACCTGCTCTCCCCCCGTTTTTCCTTCTGTGCCCCTCGCTGCCCCACTGTTGTTGTGCCCGTGATTTACCTGCTCTCCCCCCGTTTTTCCTTCTGTGCCCCTCGCTGCCCCACTGTTGTTGTGCCCGTGATTTACCTGCTCTCCCCCCGTTTTTCCTTCTGTGCCCCTCGCTGCCCCACTGTTGTTGTGCCCGTGATTTACCTGCTCTCCCCCGTTTTTCCTTCTGTGCCCTTCGCTGCCCCACTGTTGTTGTGCCCGTGATTTACCTGCTCTCCCCCCGTTTTTCCTTCTGTGCCCCTCGCTGCCCCACTGTTGTTGTGCCCGTGATTTACCTGCTCTCCCCCCGTTTTTCCTTCTGTGCCCCTCGCTGCCCCACTGTTGTTGTGCCCGTGATTTACCTGCTCTCCCCCGTTTTTCCTTCTGTGCCCCTCGCTGCCCCACTGTTGTTGTGCCCGTGATTTACCTGCTCTCCCCCGTTTTTCCTTCTGTGCCCCTCGCTGCCCCACTGTTGTTGTGCCCGTGATTTACCTGCTCTCCCCCCGTTTTTCCTTCTGTGCCCCTCGCTGCCCCACTGTTGTTGTGCCCGTGATTTACCTGCTCTCCCCCCGTTTTCCTTCTGTGCCCCTCGCTGCCCCACTGTTGTTGTGCCCGTGATTTACCTGCTCTCCCCCGTTTTTCCTTCTGTGCCCCTCGCTGCCCCACTGTTGTTGTGCCCGTGATTTACCTGCTCTCCCCCCGTTTTTCCTTCTGTGCCCCTCGCTGCCCCACTGTTGTTGTGCCCGTGATTTACCTGCTCTCCCCCGTTTTTCCTTCTGTGCCCCTCGCTGCCCCACTGTTGTTGTGCCCGTGATTTACCTGCTCTCCCCCCGTTTTTCCTTCTGTGCCCCTCGCTGCCCCACTGTTGTTGTGCCCGTGATTTACCTGCTCTCCCCCCGTTTTTCCTTCTGTGCCCCTCGCTGCCCCACTGTTGTTGTGCCCGTGATTTACCTGCTCTCCCCCCGTTTTTCCTTCTGTGCCCCTCGCTGCCCCACTGTTGTTGTGCCCGTGATTACCTGCTCTCCCCCCGTTTTTCCTTCTGTGCCCCTCGCTGCCCCACTGTTGTTGTGCCCGTGATTTACCTGCTCTCCCCCCGTTTTCCTTCTGTGCCCCTCGCTGCCCCACTGTTGTTGTGCCCGTGATTTACCTGCTCTCCCCCCGTTTTTCCTTCTGTGCCCCTCGCTGCCCCACTGTTGTTGTGCCCGTGATTTACCTGCTCTCCCCCCGTTTTTCCTTCTGTGCCCCTCGCTGCCCCACTGTTGTTGTGCCCGTGATTTACCTGCTCTCCCCCCGTTTTTCCTTCTGTGCCCCTCGCTGCCCCACTGTTGTTGTGCCCGTGATTTACCTGCTCTCCCCCCGTTTTTCCTTCTGTGCCCCTCGCTGCCCCACTGTTGTTGTGCCCGTGATTTACCTGCTCTCCCCCCGTTTTTCCTTCTGTGCCCCTCGCTGCCCCACTGTTGTTGTGCCCGTGATTTACCTGCTCTCCCCCCGTTTTTCCTTCTGTGCCCCTCGCTGCCCCACTGTTGTTGTGCCCGTGATTTACCTGCTCTCCCCCCGTTTTCCTTCTGTGCCCCTCGCTGCCCCACTGTTGTTGTGCCCGTGATTTACCTGCTCTCCCCCGTTTTTCCTTCTGTGCCCCTCGCTGCCCCACTGTTGTTGTGCCCGTGATTTACCTGCTCTCCCCCCGTTTTTCCTTCTGTGCCCCTCGCTGCCCCACTGTTGTTGTGCCCGTGATTTACCTGCTCTCCCCGTTTTCCTTCTGTGCCCCTCGCTGCCCCACTGTTGTTGTGCCCGTGATTTACCTGCTCTCCCCCCGTTTTTCCTTCCGTGCCCCTCGCTGCCCCACTGTTGTTGTGCCCGTGATTTACCTGCTCTCCCCCCGTTTTTCCTTCCGTGCCCCTCGCTGCCCCACTGTTGTTGTGCCCGTGATTTACCTGCTCTCCCCCGTTTTTCCTTCTGTGCCCCTCGCTGCCCCACTGTTGTTGTGCCCGTGATTTACCTGCTCTCCCCCCGTTTTTCCTTCTGTGCCCCTCGCTGCCCCACTGTTGTTGTGCCCGTGATTTACCTGCTCTCCCCCGTTTTTCCTTCTGTGCCCCTCGCTGCCCCACTGTTGTTGTGCCCGTGATTTACCTGCTCTCCCCCGCTTTTCCTTCTGTGCCCCTCGCTGCCCCACTGTTGTTGTGCCCGTGATTTACCTGCTCTCCCCCCGTTTTTCCTTCTGTGCCCCTCGCTGCCCCACTGTTGTTGTGCCCGTGATTTACCTGCTCTCCCCCCGTTTTTCCTTCTGTGCCCTCGCTGCCCCACTGTTGTTGTGCCCGTGATTTACCTGCTCTCCCCCGTTTTTCCTTCTGTGCCCCTCGCTGCCCCACTGTTGTTGTGCCCGTGATTTACCTGCTCTCCCCCGTTTTTCCTTCTGTGCCCCTCGCTGCCCCACTGTTGTTGTGCCCGTGATTTACCTGCTCTCCCCCCCGTTTTTCCTTCTGTGCCCCTCGCTGCCCCACTGTTGTTGTGCCCGTGATTTACCTGCTCTCCCCCCGTTTTTTCCTTCTGTGCCCCTCGCTGCCCCACTGTTGTTGTGCCCGTGATTTACCTGCTCTCCCCCCGCTTTTCCTTCTGTGCCCCTCGCTGCCCCACTGTTGTTGTGCCCGTGATTTACCTGCTCTCCCCCGTTTTTCCTTCTGTGCCCCTCGCTGCCCCACTGTTGTTGTGCCCGTGATTTACCTGCTCTCCCCCCGTTTTTCCTTCTGTGCCCCTCGCTGCCCCACTGTTGTTGTGCCCGTGATTTACCTGCTCTCCCCCCGTTTTTCCTTCTGTGCCCCTCGCTGCCCCACTGTTGTTGTGCCCGTGATTTACCTGCTCTCCCCCCGTTTTTCCTTCTGTGCCCCTCGCTGCCCCACTGTTGTTGTGCCCGTGATTTACCTGCTCTCCCCCGTTTTTCCTTCTGTGCCCCTCGCTGCCTATCGCCATTCCCCGCCGCTGCGTCCCCTGCGGCCCCGCCCCTGACTGCCCATTCGCTGCCCCTGCCTCCCGCCTCCCAGCTGCTCCTCCCTCCCACCTCCCCATAAATGGCGGCCGCTGCACGGCCGCGCAGCGGACGTGCGCAGCGGGCGCGCGCTGGCGCGCCGAAGGCGCGCCTAAGGCAAGCCCGTCTGCGCCCGTCCGCGACTGGACCGCGCCCAGCGCCAGAACCCCTGGATCCCACCGATGCAACACCACTCGACGGACCTACGACGCCGCCACACTCACCGCACTCAATGCCGGCCGGAACCCTGCCTGCTACCGAGCCTCACCGAGACGCACCCACGGACCCTTCACCTGCCAAACCTGCCGATTCACCTGCCCCCTGACGTGCACCACCTCCGCCAAGTCGAGCAACAGCAGCAACCACCTGAAATGCATCCTGCTGAACACCCGCTCCGTCCACAGGCACGCCGTGGAACTCTGGGACCTGCTCGACGCAACAGCACCGGACATCGCCTTCCTCACCGAAACCTGGATGAACGCCTCCTCAGCGCCTGACATCGCCACAGCCATCCCGGATGGATACAAGATCACCCGGAAGGACCGCGTCAACCAGACGGGAGGAGGCATCGCCATCGTACACAAGAACACCATCCGCATCTCGACTAACTCCGACGAGACCTTCACCGCCGCCGAACACCTACACTTCCAGATACACACGGACCCCAAGACCACCCTCCGAGGCACCCTCATCTACAGACCCCGGGACCACGCACACTATTCAGCGAAGACATCGCAGACTTCATCAGCCCGCACGCCATGCCCTCCGCCGACTACATCCTCCTAGGGGACCTCAACTTCCACCTGGAGAACAACAACGACAGAAACACCACCGCCCTGCTGGACAACCTCGCCAACCTCGGACTCAAGCAACTGGTGAACACGCCCACCCACTACGCCGGCCACACGCTTGACCCCGTCTTCTCGTCCAGCAAGCACATCTCCTTCAGCCACGCCACCGGACTCCACTGGACCGACCACAGCTGCGTCCACTTCAGCTTCAGAAAGACTGCGACCCACCACCACCCGCAACAGGCTCCCCACCGGAGCTGGAGCAAGATCACCGCCGAGCAGCTCACCGCCTCCCTCAGCCAGAACACACCCACCGACACAACGGACCCAAACGAAGCAGCCAGCAACCTCGCCAAGTGGCTGACCGCCTGCGCCGACGACCTCGCACCACTAAAAACCCTCCCAGCAGACCCGGAAGCAAGAAAACCCCTTGGTTCACCAACGAACTCAAGGAATCCAAGAAGAACTGCCGCACTCTCGAGAAAACCTGGCGACTCGACCAGACCACAGACAACAGGACCGCCCTCAAGCACGCCACCCGCAAACACCACCAGCTGATCCGTGCCACCAAGAAGTCGGCACTCAAAGAACGACTGGACAACAACGCCCATGACAGCAAGGAACTTTTCAGCATCGTCAAAGAGTTCTCCAACCCCAGCGCCGGAAACAACGACATCACCCCCTCGCAAGACCTCTGCAACTCACTCTCCGCGTTCTTCCACCGCAAGATCACCGACATACACAACAGCTTCGACGCACAAACAACGCACCCTACCGCCAAACCAATGCCCGCCACCACCCTCTGCAACTGGACCCCGATCAACACCGAAGACACCACCCGCACGATGAACTCCATCCACTCCGGATCACCAACCGACCCCTGCCCACACCACGTCTTCAACAAAGCCGACGCCACCATCGCACCCCATCTCCGGGACATCATCAACTCCTCCTTCCACACCGCCACCTTCCCGGAGAGCTGGAAGCACGCCGAGCTTACCGCCCTCCTGAAGAAACCAACGGCGGACCCCACCGACCTCAAGAACTACCGCCCCATCTCGCTCCTTCCGTTTCCGGCCAAAGTCATCGAGAAGACCGTCAACAGACAGCTTGCCGCCTTCCTCGAGACGAATGGATCCCTCGACCCCTCGCAGTCCGGGTTTCGGGCCAACCACAGCACCGAGACCGCCCTTATCGCAGCCACCGACGACATCAGAACCCTAACCGACAACGGGGAAACAGCTGCCCTCATCCTCCTGGACCTCTCCGCGGCGTTCGACACCGTCTGCCACCGCACCCTAGTGAAGCGCCTCAGCAACATCGGAATCCGAGAGAAAGCACTGGAATGGATCATCTCGTTCCTCGCCGGAAGAACCCAGAGAGTCCGCCTCTCCCCGTTCAGATCCGAAGCCACCGAAGTCATCTGCGGCGTTCCACAAGGATCCTCACTCAGCCCGACCCTCTTCAACGTCTACATGAGCCCCCTCGCAGCCATCGCACGCCGACACAACCTCAACATCATCTCCTACGCCGACGACACCCAGCTGATCCTCTCCCTCACCAACGACCCCACCACCGCCAGAGCCAACCTGCACGACGGGATGAGAGACGTCGCCGACTGGATGAGGAACAGCCGCCTTAAACTGAACTCAGACAAGACGGAAGTCCTCATCCTGGGCTCATCACCCTCCGCCTGGGACGACTCCTGGTGGCCCCGGCCCTGGGCACCGCACCCAAGCCAACGGACCACGCACGCAACCTGGGCTTCATCCTGGACTCCTCCCTATCGATGACCAAACAAGTCAACGCCGTCTCATCTTCATGCTTCAACACCCTGCGCATGCTCCGCAAGATCTTCAGATGGATCCCCACTGAAACCAGGAAGACCGTCACCCAGGCACTCGTCACCAGCCGACTGGACTATGGGAACACCCTCTACGCCGGAACCACAGCCAAACTTCAAAAGAGACTCCAGCGCATCCAGAACGCCTCCGCACGACTCATCCTGGACATCCCCCGACACAGCCACATCACCGTACACCTGAAAGACCTGCACTGGCTCCCCGTCAGCAAGAGAATCACGTTCAGACTCCTCACCCACGCACACAAGGCCCTCCACGACCTGGGCCCAAAGTACCTCAACGACCGCATGTCCTTCTACACGCCCACACGCCCAGCTACGATCAACCAGCCACGCCCTCGCCACCGTACCACGCATCCGCAGAACCACCGCCGGAGGAAGATCCTTCTCCTACCTGGCGGCCAAGACCTGGAACTCCCTCCCCACTCACCTTCGGCGAACCCAGGACCATCTCGCCTTCAGGAAGCAGCTCAAGACCTGGCTGTTCGAGCAGTAACTTACCCCCTCCCCCAGCGCCTTGAGACCCTCCCGGGTGAGTAGCGCGCTCTATAAATGCCGTGATTGATTGATTGATTGAAAGGACGTCAGCGGTGTCTTTCGTTTTCTTTTTGGCCTCCTGAAAATGAATGTGTACTTTTTGTCTAACCAATCGGAGATGTCGGATAAAAGAGGCAGCTTCTGGAACTGTAGTGTCTTGTAAAACTGATGGAAAGGTCCTAGGATGGTAACCATACAGGTAGAAAAACGGGGTAATCTTGGAGGCACTATGGGCAGTGTTGTTATAGGAATATTCTGCTTAGGGTAGATATGAGGACCAGTCACTTTGGGTGGAGTTGCAAAAGCAGCAAAGGTATTGTTCTAGCCTCTGATTTAAACGTTCAGTTTCACCATTTCTCTGGGGATTAAACCCTGAGGATAAGGCTACTTCAATATGAAGGGTTTTGCAAAAGTATTTCCAAAACCGGGATATATACTGAGGGCCTCAGTCGGATATAATGATCTGTGGAAGACCATGAAGGCGGTAAATCTCCTGTATGAAGATTTTTCCAAGTTCTTTTGTGGTAGGTAGTTTCCTTAAAGCAGTGAAATGTGCCATTTTGGAAAAGGAGTCTACTGTTACCATAATGACTTGGTTGGCTGCAGAAGGAGGTAGAGAGGAAATGAAATCAGTGGACACTGTATGCCATGGTGCTGGTGGAACGGGTAGGGGCTGGAGTAATCCCACAGGTTTAGTGTGAGATGTTTTGGCTTGGGCACAGACAGGACAAGAGGATACAAAGATCTCTGTATCTTTTCCTATTAATTGCCACCAAAAGGAACGAAGTAATAACTCTAGAGTATTTTTAAAATCATGATGACCAGCAACAGGAGAATCATGACACATCTGTAAGGCTTCTAGTTGTACTTTTTGGGATTGGAGGAATAATGATTTACCATAGTAATAGTATCTATATTTTAGCTTAATCTGGTCATTGAGCTTCTTCCATTCTTCTTGGTTTAGGGAGGTATACTCTGATAGGACTCTGTCTAGAAATGATTGAACCATGCCAATAATTCTTTGTGGCTCGATTATGTTTTGTTGTGGAAGCATTGGACCTTCTGGATAACAACGGGATAAGGCGTCTGCCAGACTGTTCTGAGACCCTGGAATATAAGTAATGATAAAATCGTATTGGCTAAAAAAGTAAGCCCACCGGGCCTGACGACTATTCTGACAGTGAATGTTGCGAAGAAATTGTTGATTCCTATGATCTGTTCTGATTTTGAACGGTTCCTTGCTACCCATTAGGAACTGTCTCTATTCACAACAGGCCAACTTCATGGCTAATAGCTCTCACTCGAGAACAGAGTAGTTTCTCTCAGAATCTGACAAGACGTATTATAAGTAAAAAACAGGATATTCCAGCCCATTGTCTTCTTGTTGTTGGAGGAGCACAGCACATATTGCTCTGTCTGAAGCGTCTGTTTCTCCAATAAACTTCCTTGTTGTATTTGGATGACGTAAAACAGGAGCTTCAGTGAATGCCTGTTTCAATGACTGAAAAGCTCTTTCAGCAGCTTCGGTCCACTAGAATCCTTGTCGGAGATTTTGGGAGATATAATTAGTACGGTGAGCAAAATTATCGATGAATTGGCGATAGAAGTTTGTCAAGCCTAAGAAACATTGGGTTTCTTTGATGGTTGAAGGCGAAGGCCAATCTAAAAGTGCCTTTACTTTTTGTGGATCCATGACAATCCCTGTCTTGTTGATCCGGTAACCCAAATATTCCACTTCAGATTTATTGAACTCACACTTCTCAGGCTTACAGAAAAGACTGTTTTTATGTAGTCTTTCCAGGACTTGAGCGACGTGTGCATAATGCAACTCAGGAGCATTTGAATAAACCAGAATGTCATCCAAATGTATTACAACAATGTGATTTAAGAGATCTGAGAACACTTCATCCATGAATCTTTGAAAGATGGAAGGAGCATTGGTTAGTCCAAAGGGCATAACTCGATATTTAAAATGGCCCAAGGGTGTTCTGAATGTGGTTTTCCACTCATCTCCTTCTTTGACTCGAAGGAGCTGATAGGCACCCCTAAGGTCTAATTTGGTAAAATATTTGTGCCCCTCTAACAGACTCCAAGATATCCTTAATCAATGGCAAGGGATAGCGATCTTTTATAGTGATCTTGTTCAGACCCCTGAAGTCTATACATGGCCATAGATTTTTAGTCTTCTTTGGCACAAAGAAGAGGGGTACCCCAGCAGGTGAGGAGGACTGAGTAAATCAAACCACTTTGAAGGTTTTCTTCAAGGTATTGTCTAAGGGTTTCCTTCTCAGGTTCAGTGAGAGAGTATATTCTTCTAAAAGGAACTGTCGCTCCTGGTTCTAGAGAAATAGCACAATCAAACTCCCTGTAAGGGGGCAGTGTCAAGTTCTACGCTTTCTAAAACACATCTGCATACATTTGGTAGTGACTGGGTACACCTTGGACTGTGTTAATGGAGTTACAAGCCTCTTTTTCACCATAGGCATCTCTTTTGGAAGCCAGTATTCCTCAGTAGGATAACAGAATTGTTGGCAAAAATGTGACGATAAGGAAATAGTCCTAGTTTCCCAATTGATGTAAGGATTGTGTCTGATCAGCCAAGGTATTCCTAAAATCATGATATGATTGGGTGAGGCAATCAGGTCAAAGGACAAGTACTTTTGGTGTCTTCCAAAAGTCAGTTGTAGTGACAGCGTCATTTCTTTGATTGGTCCGGAAACAAGAAGAGTCCCATCTACTGTATGTACTTGTTCCAGAGTCTCCTTCGGAATACGTCATATCTGTCTCTCTGTAGCCCATCTTTCATCCAAATACATTCCACTGGCACCACAATCTAACAGTGCCAGCACACTTTCTTTTGTACAATCAGATAACTGTAGAAACATAGGTAGGAGAAAAAGAGAATTTGAGGTTTCTTTTGATGTGCAGATTGACGGTATTCCAGACCATCCCGTCCTCTCCCTTCTTACAGTGGACGGGATTTGGCAATTACCAACTGCCTCGATGGACGGGTAGGACAATTGCGAATCATATGACCAGAAGTTCCACAATATAGGCACAGTCCTTGCTTTCTCCTGTATTCTCATTCAGCCTCAGACGGTGGTCCTCTGGTCAGACTTATTTGCATTGGTTCGTCTCCTGTCGAAGGTAGTGTTTCTGGTACAGGAGCTTCTGTTCTACGGGTACTAGATCATGTTGTTCCTGTATGTTGATGGACACGTGCTTTTTGCCTTTCCAATCGACGTTCATTGAGAAGATGTTCAACTCACACGCTAAATCCATTAGTTAAGTCATGGTTTCTGCATGAGGAGAATGCATCAATTCAACTTTAATGTCTTCTCGTATACCTCTGCGAAAAAAAGTGACTAATGTTCGCTCCACCCAAGTGGTCTCTGTGGCCAGTTGTCTGAAGTGCGTGATGTATTGCAGGACATCCTGGTTCCCCTGTTGAATGTCACACAGGGCTTCTTCTGCTGAGGTCTCCAAGCCGGGTCTTTGAAACATTTGTTTAAAGGCAGCATGAAAGAACTTGTAATTTGACAACCGAGGATCTTATTATGAGGCTACCAAGGAGTTGCCCATGCCAACGCAGGACCAGACAAGGCGCTAATCAGATACCCAACCTTAGTTCTGTCCAGTGCAAATTGGGTTGGGCGGAAGGCAAAAAATACGGTTAAGTAATCCAGAAATTCTTTCAATTTATTCGGATCCCCGGAATAACGAGGAGTGGTGGTAGAGACTGCGGGTACATCAGATGTCTTAGCAGCCAACACTTGGTGCAAAGCTACATTTTCTTCACGTAACTGTTGTAATTCTTGGGTTTGCTGTTGAACAGTCTGCACTAAGGCCTGTGTCGCTTCTACTGATTCTTCAGGAGGTGATGCTTGAGGAAGATCCATGGCTTCAGGATCACAACGTGTTTTTGGCCGTTGCAATCTGTCACGACTTGTAATGTTTTTACCAGTTCTGTTGTGTTGGAGAGCTTCTCGACTTTCCCTTCTTGAGGGTTCTGGTCTGTCTGAGGTAAGGGCGACCTTTTCTGGTAGCCACGGTGCTGCCGACAATGAAAATCCAGAGCAGACGGTGCTTTCCAAAAGGAGTCCCAAGAGGAAAAAACCCGTAAGGAAAAACCTCTGTTGAAGGCAGAGACTCCAGGTGCGGAAAGGAAGAAAAGACCCCACAAATAACAGCAAACACCAGCAAGGAGTGGACAATAGAAGGCAAGAATTCCAACTAGGAGTGAAAGGTTTAACGGAATCCAAACTGGAACAGGAAGCACCAACTGGAAACAAAAGTGCGCCAACAGGAAGCAAAAATACACCAAGCAGGAGCAAAGGCCACAAGCAGGAGCGAGGACACACCAGCAGGCGCAAGGAGTGATTTAACAGGAAGTGAGGTAACAGCAAATAAGCAGTTCCCATCTTGGATAGGGAAAAGGAAGTGGAAGGAATAGGAAAGGTTGCCATCTTGGAAAGGGTAAAACAAAGAACCTTCCCAAGGCCCTCTGGGAAACAAGACTGAGGACTCATGGGAAGAAGAAGTGACAAGATGTCACCAGGAGAATATACTGGAAGCCGCAGTGAAACATGCAAAACAGAAGGTGAGTGAAAATATGCCCCATAGAAGTACTGGAAGCTGGAGCTCCCAAATTGGAGCTGCGGTGTTCCTAGTGTGTAATAATGAGCATTAACGGGAGCTGACACTTACCCCTGAATCGTCTGTGTCATGTCCCCACACACATGGCTGCATACCCTCCATTAGTGAATCTGGAGCCAGGGAAGAAAAGGCATAGGCTTGTGCAGTTCAAAGGCATCTTTTTGAAGTCTCCCCCACTGCAAAGGCCCAACTGGGTATAAGTACTGGACCTCTGACACCTCCTATTCAGAACACTTCAGGAACTCAGGACATTCTACCAGGAAGAATAACTGCTGTGCTGCTGAAGGGACTGCCACTGTATTGAACTGATTTGCTGTGCTAAACTGCTGCCTGCTGCCCTCTTGCCTTGGAGTGAGAAGGACTGGACGCATCTGTTCATTCCAGAACCCAAGTGACTCCAAGGGCTTGGTGGCTTGTCTTCTATTCTGAAGCCTAGGGAATATCAAAGACTTCTCTTCAACCTGCAATAGCGCCTGGACTTTGCTTGCTGCAAGTCTTGCTCTGCCACATGGTGCCAAACAAGTCCTGGACCCTTGGCAGTGAGTATAAAGTGCTGCAACTGCCAGAATCTACACATCAACAATGTTGCATCGATTGGGACCGATGCATCCTCTGCTGTGAGAGCAGAATAGACGCAATGCCACTGTTGTTGCAACTGGATCGGTGCATTACACTAGGAACCAGTGCATTACCTCCAAAACCAAAACCGCCACTTCGGAACCAGCACATTGTCACCACTGAGTGGAGAAGATCAACCCATCGCCTCTACAGTGGGGAGAAACCCAGTTTATCACATTCTGAACCACCGCATCTTGAAACTGGTGCATCGCTCACAGAACTGTCGCATCACCCCCGTTGCATGGACAAATCTGGCGCATCACCCCAACTGCGAGAGGATTACCGATGAATTGCTATGCTGCACCCCGCATCTTAATCAACACAGACCACAGATCAAGGTACTTTTGTTCAACGGGTTAGGTGGGCCCCTGTATCAGGCCCGCACTCCATCGCGGTCGGCCTGAACTCTTGACTTTGTCCTGGTCCGGTGCGACAAATTAACACTTTTGAGCACTATTTTTGCATTTATTCTTTAAAAGTTAATATCTCGACTTTCACTGATTGGATTGTTGCAATTTTGGTCTTGTTTTAAGTTTGAAATTATCCTTTATTTTTCTAAACTGGTGTGGAGTCTATTTGTGGTGTTTTCACTGTGTTAATGTGTGATACTTTACACATTGCCTCTTAAGTAACACCTGACTGCTCTGTGCCAAGCTACCAGAGCACACGTTAATTGATGGTGTGTTTCTGAGTGATCCTGACTAGGATTGTGGTTCCTGCTTGGACAGGGTGCATACCTCTGCCAATCAGAAACACAATTTCCAACACTTTTCATTAGATGTATTGTTGGGGTTTCAATTAACTTCTAACTCCAAATAAATACAACACAATACTAAGTTTCACTGAGCAACAGAAAGATATATTACACATGGCAATTCTGATTTCTTTCTGATGTTCATGGCATTTTAGTTTCAACATGCATTTTCTTAATCTCATTGTAAGCTAACGAAAAGTGCAGTTAATTCTTCTAGTTGAGATTTCTTCGCGATGCAACCTAGATGGTTCAGAGTGTTATCATGTGCATTCTTTAGTATGATGTATACATTGTTAAGGACGAGGCATATTTTACCAATGTCTTCCTGCCGAGCCCTCCAAAAAGAAATAACTGGATGGACAAAGCAGAGGGCATTAGTCTATGTGCCCAAGTTTAATCTTTTAGGTCAAAGTATGTGATGATATTTATTCCTGAAGAAGCCTCTGAGGGCAATCCTCCACGGGAATGTCTAACGTCACTTGACAAAGCTTGGACTTTTTATCTAAAATGTAAAAAACTGTTTATTCCTGGGAGAAGTTATGTTTGTCCGTGTGTTTCTGCAGAATCCCCTGAGGAAAAAAACTGAATTGTCAAATATTAGGGAATGGGTTGATGATGGCCCAGATGACCTCTAGTAATTTCACATGTATTCATACATGATTAATGCTGTGATTTCAGGTTTAGCAATGCAAAAAATGTATTGTTAAGACAAGATTATGGTTATAATTCTTAAATGGAATATCAGACACCCAAAAGAAATAAATGGATCTTATTTATTGATAAACTACTATGTCTTTTATAAGAAGTGACATTTCCTTGTCTATTTCCTGATGTTAACTATTAAACATAGTGGTAGCATTATATCTGAAACAAACATTATTGATTAACTGGTTATACACTCATGGGACACTGACTGACTCACTAAAGCCATATTTCCATCAATCAAAGAAGCTTTATTTGACAATACATGTCATCAAAGCATTGAGCATAAAATACCATTAAAACAATAAAAATAGGGAATTAAAATATTATAAAAGTATGTGCAAATAGGCATAAATAAAATCAGTTTGTCCCAATACATTGTAATGCAACAAAGTCTTACGATGAGGAGCATAATCAGTTATGTTATCATTTCATGGCTAAAACATTAAAATCATTACTAAATACCACAGGCCAATGTTAAAAGAATTATTTCACACCCAAAAGTAGCATAATTCCAAGTTCAATTGTTTGCAGTCGATAATTGAGATCTTATAGACCACATCCATCTTAAAAACTTTGCTACTGGGATTGCATAGCGGAGTGATGAATCAGCGCACAGAATTCTCAAGGCAACACCACAAGATCTCCTGCCCATGTTCCTGCATGTCTGTGCCAACCATACTTTTCGGGGACCAGAATAGGCGGGGCAGAAAAACAATACATGCGCATAGGTTTCTTCTAGATCAGTGCAAATGGGGCATTTGTTGTCATCTGATGTAATCCATTTGGCAGTAAAAGACTTTAGTGGTAAACAGCCCAGTCTAAATTGAAAATACAATTTACGATCAAGAGGCTTTGAGATTGCATCCCAATATTACTCAAAGCTCGGCCATGATTTTGTTTGTAAAATGCTCCCCGTCAACGATGTACAATCATTACTTCTAATCGCATTGTGTTCGATCAATTTCCAGTATCTTTCCTTGATTGAGCCCCTTGATGAAAACTGGGAGCTAAATGGGGTTTCCCACAGATGCGACAGACCCATTCTGGCCAGGAGATTTCTGGTATCACGCAGCCAACTAATTTTATGAAAATGATCAGCATCGATGATATCCTTAAGACCCTCTGCAAAGGTAGCCAATTCCAGCGTGCACCAGATTCTACCCCAGTATAGAATAGTGTGTAACCTAGCTAGATCTACCAGAGCTTTTTTGCCTAGGTCCTTCCGCAAAGGTAGCGTGGGGGTGCTTTGTGGTAAGCTTGTAATCACTCGGAGAAACCTATTCTCTGATATGGCTAGCTGTGTACTTTTCTCAAAGCCCCATAGTTCAGCACCGTATAAGACTGAGCTCACCACCTTTGTGTTATAAATCTGCAACACCGGACTAAGAGGCTTGGTCAAGGATGTTTTAAATTAGTTTCTTAGGATGCCAGCTAATTGCCGGTGCTTTAGTGCCCTGGTGTCAATATGTGGCTTCCATCTCAATTCCTTCTGCAGGGTGATATTCAAGTACATAAATGTGTCTACCTGTTCATGGGTGTGGCCCGTCTATTACCATACTACCCTTGAACGATCTATGCTGGTTAAAAATCATAAACGTAGTTTTTGTTGCGTTAATTTTTAAGCCTTGTAAAAAGCAGAAATCTTCAAAACGTTGCAGTGCACGCTGTAACCCACTAGGAGTTTTAGAAATAATAAGCGGATTGTCTGCGAACATTAAAATCGGAATCTTTTTACCTGCTAAAACTGGTGCATCAGTAGGAATGGTAGATAAAAATTTGACAACACCATTAATAAAAAGTGAAAATAATGTGGGTGCCATTACACACCCTTGGCATACTCCCTTCTCTACAGGGAACGGGTCGGTCTTATTCCCCTGTGCTCCCCAACGTATTTGTGCAAAATGTTTCTCGTGAAGGCGGACGATAAGGGAAAGTAAATCAGTGGGCATCCCCAGCTCCTGTAGTACCACCCATAATTTGTCGCGCAAGACCAGGTCAAAGGCTGATTTAAGATCGACAAAGGCAGCATACATGCTGCCCTTGCCAAGAACTAAGGTCCGCCAATATATTAAGACAAATCGAAAAACCTGGTCTATGTTCCTTATGTGAGCCCGAAAACCTGCCTGGAGTGGACTAAGGATGTCATTATCGTCTATCCATTCTTGGGCTTGTGCCAGGACAAGTCGGACCACCGCTTTTTGGATTGAATCTATGAATCGGAAAGGGGTCACAATCCTCTGCGTCATCAATGGCATATTGTAGAGTGAAGTGATTAACTCAGGTGTTGGGGTCTACATGATTTTGAGGGGGCGGTGCTACTTCACCCCTGCCCCATTTTACCAGGTTCCAAAAGTGTTGAGTATTATTCCTATGACATGCCTGTTTTAAATCCTGCCATCTATTCTCATCCTGGGATTTTTTAGCAGTTACCAATGCCTTCTTATAAACCTTCCTATCATTTTGTACTCTGGCTGAGTCACCTGATCTAATTGCCTCCCCCAAGGATCCACTGGCTTTTTTACACTCTTTACTATACCAGTGATGCCGTGACTGGGTACCCTTCACCTTAGCCCTAGAAGGTCTTTGGAAGTATGAGCGCATTTTAGTAAATAATGTGTTGTGCAGCAGTGTTATTTCTTTAAGAGGCTGGGAGTTGAGGAGAGAGACCTCCATCTCTGCTAAGGTGTTTTCAAGATCGCTGGTAATAGTGTACAATATTTCCGGTCGTTCTAAAATCATAGGCCATTCTACTCGCTGCATGTCGTTGGTGGATTGCAAATCACTAGTGATAAATGAATTATGGGTTTGTATTTGTACTTGCAATTCCCTAAATACAAACATGGAGCAAAGTGGGTTATGATCGCTCTCCGCACGAGCCAACACAGCCATATCCTCAAGGGTTTGCCATAATTTTAAACTGATTAAAAGATAGTCAATACAGCTTGAGTGGTAGCCATTGTTAAACGTATTGGCCCCTTGCCTATCGGAGATGGTTCTACCATTGGCCGCCCTTAGGCCATATTCTAAACATAGGGCTTTCAGTTGAATGGCTACTTCTGTCCATTTTTTAATTGGAGGTATTTCCAGGTGTGGTATACCCCACTGTTCATCCTCCTCCCCAGCCAAGTCATTTTCCTCGCTGTCAAGGGGCTCAAAAGTCATGTTTAAATCCCCCACTATGACAACAGAGGCAGCCCAAGAAAGATTATCTAAAAGCTCGCTTAAGGCAAGATTTGTTTCGGGCCTTCGCCTCCCACTGTAGCCTCTCACATATACATTGTAGATGTTACCATAGGGGCCACACCCCAACCGTATGGCAAGAATATCGTTACTCTCTAACGGAAGTGCCAGTATCTTAAGGCTGATATCCTGTCTGACCCATATTGTGAGATCCCCCGATGGGCGACCCTTACCACCTTGAATAGCTGGAATGTAGTAATTTAAGTACCCCGGGTGATGGAGTGGTTCTACAGACCAAGTTTCTTGAAAAGCGCATATGTCAAACTTTTCAATAAAGGTATTCCAGTCCGGGGAGGCACCCTTGGACCTCAACCCGGCAATGTTCCAGGATAAGAACGATATACTACCTGGTGATAGATGTAAATCAGGTGTCAGCCCATCCCTGCGGTTTGTGGTCCCTGTTGTGCGACCTACCTCGCTCTCAGCCCTGATCAATTATTTGCAGTGTTAATGATTTTTGCATGAGTGCATCGCTTAATATGGGATTTGTGTAGCTTAACAAACAGTCTCCGCTGTTACTATCAAGACTATTTGGATACAAGACTGGGCTTACAACTGATTGAACGTCCTTATTTGGACATATATTAGCCTCTGTACCCTCTCTTTGCACCCCACTGTCCAGGCTAATAATAGTGTCTTGTAAATCCACGTGTTCTGAGAGTGGAGAAAAACTATTGCTGCAGGGGAAAGCTGACAGATCAACTGCGGTCTCTTGCACTTCATTACCCCCACTAATGGACCTGCTAGGTTGTGAGTTTAAAATGACAGGTGCCTGCTTCCTGCTGGCTTCTCTATTAAACATAGCTGTTATATGGCCAATATGACCCGTATGTGTAGGACTTCTAGGTACCTGTGTGTTGGAATACTGGTGAAGTGTTGGTTGGGTTTGGATCAAGGAGACCCTCACATTCGGATAACAAGGAACCAATACGATCTAGCACCCCTCCCCCTGTAACTGGGCTCAAAGTCAAAGTTCTCTTCTTCATCTTCTTTTTGCAGACTTCCTTCGAGCCTCCCTGAGTGATTTTGTGCTTTCCCATCGCAGCTCGGTCTCACAGCACGCAGGGTAAGAGCACAAGAGAACAGCACGAAGGGGGAGGGGGGTTTAAAGGTTATTTAGAGGAGTGCTATATTGATATAGTACAGTACAGTACCTTTACCTTGTTGTTAGTATCTGATTGCGAACCGCTAGGGCAAAATGACAGGGGGGTGGCCCAGCCCAGCCTCTGCCGGGCTCTGACGGCGTAGATGGGTCAGCCCTTGGCCTGAACACACCCGCGCGAGTCCCGTGCTGCGGGAGGCCCAAACCCCAGATAAGCGCCTCCTGGCACGAAGATGGCGTGGCGTTGGCGGCACCCAGGCTGCGTTGCTCGCTGGGGGCTGGAGTACCCTCTCTGCTGTTACGGTCTCCTGCGCTGCGGGAGGCCCAAGCCCAATCTCATTTGTGATGAATGGGTCCGTTAACCATTAAAGCAATGTGAAGAAGTATGTTATGGCCCACCATAATCCCACTAAACTTCCAGCCCCTCGTTTTATTTGCTTTGCTTTTGGACTTGTAGTTTTTTGGGCCTGTTCTGTGCTGTGAGTAACTCCTATTATTGGAGTCCCACTCACAGTAAGCTTCTATTGAAATTGTTTTGAACTGTAGCCGCGTGAATCAACATTTTAAAAATATCTGCTGCTGCAAATCTGGGTTATTAAGTTGCCTTGGTTACATGTGAACTTGCTGCACATGTATGTGCACCTGAGCACAGGCTGAGTGAGGTAGACAATTGTCTGACTCAGCGTGGTATCTACGCACAAGTAGCTTTGTCACAGATGGGATCCAGAATAAATCGGCTATGGCCCACTTAACCCTCAAAATTCATTTGCGGATCCAAGAAGAAATATTCCCTTTCTTCTTGGTTGAAGGATGGAATCAGTTTACTTGTTTTTACACTTTGTATAAAACATGACTAAAATATTACTTTTGATTGGCAGAATGTAATAAAGCCATTAACATGGCTTTAAATATTTTCATGGGCCCCCAGTGAGTTCAAATTCCAAGGTGTAAAACACAGTATATTTCACCACACAAATTACACGAGGTTTTACCTGATAAAATGAGTGCATTTAAAAAGTGTGACATTATCACATCCATTGTAATTCCTTTTCTGAGGCAAACTGCCATTTGTGGATAAATGAGGATTACTAGCTCATTTGGAACAAGGGCTTTCATTTTTAGTAATTTGCTCTAAGTCTCTCTGGTTCTTTCATTGCCAAATTCCCGAGGATCTCCTGCTTTTCAAATGGAGGGAAAGCCATTACTAATTTTGGTTTATAGTCATCAGTTTGAAAAATAATGAATTCCTACATACTGTGTTTGGCCACAACATGGTTTACCCTCGAGATTTATATTCTCTGAGGTAATATTGTCATGTCTTACACTCTAAGTGGTGCATAATTATAATAGTAGATGTTGCATCCAGTGCACTTAATATCGCATCTTGTATCACAATTGAAAACCTTCAGAAATTAATTACAGTCCATAGTTTTGTGGCACAGTTAACTGAAGTACCCTTTATACTTGTTAAAAGGTTGCTGGAGCTACTAGCCCTTTGCTAGGCGTATCATCACCTCTTCCTATTTTTTGGACCTCTGAAAGGAATACTGATCACTTTCTTCTTAATGACATACCAGTCTAGGCAAACCTGTTTGCACCTAGACCAGGGATACTCTTTCTTTTTCCTTGGTCCTACTGACAAGCCTAATGCCACTTTACCTACTGACATACTGGTCATTCATCAGCCTCAGCTGGCCCAAACCAAGACCTGGCTCCTGCATCCCATTATTTTGTTTTCTAATTCATTAAAGAGTGCAATTCCAGTGTAATAATATGTCTTTACATTCGAGTTGTGATGTCTCCAGTCAACTGTAATAAGAAAATGATACAGCTGCACAGATGTAATGATGTTTTACAGTTGAGTTGTGACATCATAATGCCTGCTGCCAGAATCCACAGCCAAGATGGAAGGAAGTTCACAGAGCATCATTCCAGCTGAAGGTTAAACACTTTCCATTATTATGATCTGTTTTTTTCTAAAATAAAGAGCGATCAGCCCAAAGGCAGGAATTATAGAAACATTCATTGTTTGGATGTCATGATTCATTACATGAAAGGATCCCTCTGCATGTTACTATTTATGCTAACCTTCAAATTTTGTTACATCTGAGTTACATTAAACTGAAACTGTTATTGCAAGACAATACTAACAGTTTTCTTATTTGTTTACGTTTGCATTACAGATTCAGCTTGTATTCTTTATGTATGCTACCATACTATTTCTTTCATATGAAGGAGCAAGACACCAAGGATTAAAGCAATATGTGGGATGGGTGATGGTGTGACCATTGGGTATAAGGAATACAATATTATCTGCCCTACTTTAAAGGATGTTGAAAGTTTCTTCGGCCTTT
This sequence comes from Calotriton arnoldi, assembly GCA_963921515.1. Taxonomy (NCBI): domain Eukaryota; kingdom Metazoa; phylum Chordata; class Amphibia; order Caudata; family Salamandridae; genus Calotriton; species Calotriton arnoldi. The sequence continues at coordinate 8,232 of CAWUFW010011958.1, read as the reverse complement.
TCCTCTTTTCTCTATATGGTCATTGACTCTTATGCTGAATATAATAGCTCTATCCTTATAATCAAATTAACTTCAAATTGGTCAATTTAAATATAACATCTTCTGTCCTTACAAGAAATGGTGCAAAAGGGTTCAGCATTCAAGTCAAATAATTATTATTCTATCTTGAGCACTCACTGCAAGATGAAAATGGGTGATTTCAGTGTTGTTTTCAGTTATTTCAGATGTCCACTCGGTATTGCCTTACGGTTGCTACCCTACCTCATCTTATTTAAGTGCTGGCACTGGTGTTTTAATACCCATATGGTGTTTTCTATGCCCCACTTGCAAATCATGCTCATTGTTGCCTTTCACGCATCTTCTGTCATCTGATATTTATCCAATATATGTGCTGCCCCGTATTGAAAATTCACAGAAGTCTACAAAATCACTCGTTCACCTTGCTTCATTTCATAAAAATCTTCAACCTTCAAATGCCAGTGCAGTACTGAACTGAAACTGAATTAATATGCCCCTTTGGTCGATTACCCTTAGAAATACAGGCCAGCAGAATAGGACAAGGGAGCATTTGAATCCGCCCAAAGACGCTCCCAGCATCAATTCTGGGAACCTTAAAAAAAGGCCCTAGTGGAGAGCAGCGACAACAGCTTCAACACCAGAAAGGACATTTTTGCTATCATCAAGGACTTCACCACACTAGTAGCGACCACCAGCAACATCACCCCAATCCAAGACCTGTGCAACAACCTCTAAGACGTCTTCTGCAATGAAATCACAGCCACTTACACCAAATTTGACCCACAACCGACCCCAACAACCTTGCAATAAGTCTTCCAGTATAGGACAAAAGCAATACCCTGTCAACATGGAACCCTGTCACCACTAAGGAAACTACGAAAATCATGGAGACCATCCACTCTGAGGCCCCAACTGACCCTTGCCCCACCACACCTTCAACAATGGCTCAACCAGCCATTCACATAGGCTCAACCCACCATCAGCAAAGCCCTCACCCCCATTCTCAATGCCTCCAGCAATCCAGCCGTCAATGCCCTCCTGAAGAAGTCCTCAGTAGACCCATCCAAACTCACAAACCACCAACTGATCTCCCTCCTTCCTTACCTGGTCAAGGTCCTAGAGAAAGCCATCAACAGATGCTTTGCTGACCATCTCACTAACCATCCGCTCCTCAACGCCATACAATCAGGCTTTAGACATAACCACATTACAGAAACCACCATCATGGATGATTCACAACAGAGGAGCTAGAGGGCATCCCTCATCCTAACCAATCTCTCTGCAGCCTTCGACACAGTCTCTCATCCCATCATGATCAGATGCCTTCACGAGGATGGCATCGAGGACTCATACTCCAATGCATTAGTACCTTCCATACCAGAAAAACACATTCATCATGCCACTGTACTCCTCTGAAGCCCAGAAACGAATTTGTGGGGTCTCACAGAGTTCCTTGCTGAGCCCAAACCCCTTTAACATATACATGTCACCGCTGGTAGAAATCATCCATGCACACAACATCACCATACTCACCTATGCCACTATGACAGCCTCTATGACACACAACTGATTTTAGTCCCTTTGTCCCTCTTCGACAAAACACCCAACACCAGGAACAACTTCAACTCATGCATCACCAAAGTGGCCACCTAGATAAAGTCCAACTGCCTCAAACTTAAAACGGACAAGACCAAAGTAGTAATCTTTGGAAAGGATTCCTTGCATTGGGACTCTGCCTGATGGACAACGGCCCTAGGACCCACCCCCAGCATACAAGTAAGAAACCTCTGGATCATTATCAACTGCAAGCTGAAAATGTCCTCCCAGGTCAACGCCATCTCCACAGCCTGTTTCCACACCCAGAGGATGCTAAAAGAAAATTCAAGTGGCTGCCTAACAACACCAGGAAAATTGTCACCCAAGCCCCATCAACAGAAGACTGTTTCACAGGAATACCCTCTATGCAGGAATCATTGACCACCTCACAAAAAGACTACAGACCGTCCAAAACACAGCAGGCAGACTTGACCTCAACCTCTCACGCTGGTCTCACATCACACCACACCTAGGAGAACTAGACTGGTTCCTAATAAATCAGCCAGCACAGTTCAAACTCTTCCCTCACACATACAAAGCACTACACAACACTGATCCAGCCTAACTGAAGTACCATGTGCAGTTCCACTAACCATCTAGACACCAGCTCACAGCGGGCCGGCATTAGCACATGTGCCATGCATGTACTAAAGTAGATCAGATGGTCGTGCCTGCTCATACATTGCTCCTAAAGCATTAAACGATGTCCCACAACACATCAGACTGTATTTGGAAAAAATATTGGAAAAAATATTGTGATACAAAACGTTTGTGGCAAGAATATAGAGATATTAAACATATAGTCGACAGGAATATCAAAGGTAAAAATATAGGGCCGGATTAAGAGTCTGTGAGTCTTGCAACCGCCAGACTCGTGCAGGCGGTCCACCATCCGCCATATTACAGCTGTTAAAGTCATATCAGCGGTAGACCACTGGCTGTGCCAGGGAACAGTCGTTCCCTGGTGGTGGCGCAGCTGCACCACAACGCAATGGGCTTGATTACGAGTCTGTTGGTCTTGCGCCAGCCAGACTCGCGCAGGCAGTCCACCGTCTGCCGTATTACGTCTGTTAAAGTTGTATTGGTGGTGGACCACCAGCTGCGGCAGTGGCGCAGCTGTGCCACAATGCAATATGTTGAGCGGGGACTGGCGCAGTCCTGCTCAGCATATTATGAGCTCATCCACCGCCAGCATTTCATTGCAGGAGCCGCGCCATGAAAAGACTGGGGGTGGGTGAACAAAGGGGGCCCTACAGGGCCCCCATGGAACCCCTCCCATAGGGATACATTCATGGGGGCACAACATGCACCCCCCTGTCTGTATTCACACAAAGTTCCAGCACGCCGTGGATGTCAACGTCCATGCCGTGCTGGAAATTATTTGCCATTCCCATTGCGGTGCCTGTTTTCCAGGCACTGCCATGGGAAAGGCAAAGGTACGCCAACCGTATCACGAGTTGAACTTGTGTAACACGAGTTCAACTCGTGATACGGTCACGGTCCTTGTGCAGGTTTCGTCAGCCGAGCCAGCGCTGAGCCGGCGCAGTTGCACCAAACTCGTAATCAGGCCCAATATGCTGAGCCTGGACTGGCACAGTCCAGCTTAGCATATTACAAGTTTGTCCACCACCAGTCTTTCATGGCGGGAGCCTCACCATGAAAGGCTGGCGATGGAGGAACACAAAGGGCCCTACATGGGGATACATTCACCGTCTGTATTCTCTAAAAGTTCCAGCACAGCATCGACGTCCACGTCCATGTCGTGCTGGAACTTTTTTGCTGTTCCCATTGTGGTGCCTGTTTTCCAGGCACCGCCATGGGAAAGGCAAAGGACACCGACCATATCACGAGTTGAACTCATGTAACACGATTTAAACTCGTGATAGGATCGGCGGGTTCTTGCGCGGGTTTGGCGCAGTGGAGCTGCCGTTGAGCCTGCGCCGTTGCGCAAAACCCATAATCAGGCCCATAGTTTTTGGTGTTGTTTTTAATATCATTGTAGTAAATAGTGATGTAGAAAATATTGTTGCATGTAAAATCATTTGTACATGTTAATTAGTACATAGTTTAATGCAGTGTGTTTGATTTATATGTTTATTTTTTGTTATTTGCAATATAATTTTTTAGTTACAAAATAGTTGACATTTTTTTTAGCAGTATTAATGTAAATAAATAATTATTTCATTTTTTTTTTAGTAGCGGGATATTGCGTTTTTAGGGGAATAGGGGTGGGAATATGTATTTAAAAATAATAGTTTAAAATAAATTGGAAAGTAATGATTTTAAAGATATACAAATGAATAATTTAGCATTTTAAAATTTTGTTTGTTATATTAATATCTTTAATACATTTTAATTTCATATTAATGAGGATATATTTTAATGGTATTAGATAAAAATGAAAAACACCTTAAATAATATAAAATTAAAAAATATAGAAAGTTTTAATATACTGAAATAATTAGAGATACTTTGGGGCCCATTAGGATGTCGGGCGGTAGCACCACCGCCGTGCTGTCGGATGTAAAAACCACCAGTTACCGTCCGCCCGCCGCGGCCCAAACGCCCGCCCAATTAGGATGTGAAAAGTCAGCCAAACACCGCCCGTAAGCCAGCGACGCCGTCCGCCATCAAAGTGCGCCCGTTCACGTAGCGGCGCGGCCCAATGGACACACACCGTCCGACGAAATCACGTACCGCCCGGCGTACAAATTACGATGCCGCAAACAAACAGCTCCCACGGCTAAGAGACACCGCACGAGAAACCAAGGCGGAAACTCGATCGCTGAGTACGGACACCAAAGAGGCGGACCCCCGAGCATGAATCCAGCACTGCAGGCCCTCCCCATGCTCTACTTGATGCAGAACCTAGGAGTCAACGCACCGCGGAGACGCAGGTAGGCAGACACACAACAAGGGCACGCAAACACCGCACACCATGCAAGGGCTGAAGAACTGTACATGGCCCCCCCCAGACACCCCTGCGTGTACACGACACATCCACCACTGCACCCACAAATGTCACACCAGGCAAATTGAAACAACTCGTAACAACCGGGCACACACTACCTGGGACCAGGAACTAACGTCCCCGTCACGGCCCCGCAGCGCAGCGGCGAAGACGCAGCCACACATGCGCACAACGCAGAGCCCAACGACAGCGCCATGTATGCGCCGCACACAAACAACACAGGGCACAACAAACACCACACACCAGCCCCACCCTAAACGCACATGTCACGTGACAGACCTGCCACAGTCATGTCCCCAACCGGCAATTCACTGTTGCCAACCTGACATCACACAACTGACCCGAACATGTCAGTGATGTCACGCCAAATTAGGACACACCCCTGTGTGCAAAACATGGCGAAGCACACAGCGGCGGCAATATCACCCAGCAGAATATGGACCCAGTCGGCAAAAGGTACGCCAGTACCACACAGAAACACCGATACCACCCTGCACCCAATACCAAGACATGCAATACGTAACATCAAAGATCCCGGGGACCGACAACAGGTGGCTCCAATTATAACACCCACACACAAGGCCCAACGTATAGCGGAAACGCAGCATGCCGCCCACACACGGGAGAGGAGATAGCACTGAATGGCCTTCCATACCCACACCGAAACCACAGCTCAACCATTCAAGCAGGACAATACAGTCATTATCCCCAAAAAAAGCCCAACACAGGCATGCAGAGGGAACCGTCCACTGGGCAGATAGCGCATAACACGAAAGAACATTCGAACGGAAAAAAGAAATAATACCACTCCCCATGTGGTTCACATGCAAGTTATCTGGAAGGAGTCAGACACCACTGACCTTGACCATTCATAGAAGCATGTGGGATGAGGGCCCGTGTCCTCCGCACAAGCTACTATAACCCAAGTCCTGCCTCCCTACGACCATTACAGAATTCCCAGCAACGTCGGAGGTTGCACTCTGCAGACTGCACAGACAGCCGGAGCACGCCATCACATCGCCCTGCAGCAAAATGGCACTTGCACCACACCTACCCAACTACGCCGGACAGATGAAGGTGTACAAACATAACCTGATACAGATATTGGGATGTGAAAATCTGGCTCTGCTGAACGTAAGTTACCGACTAACTTACCGCATCGCATTGTTCAGCTGCGTCATCCCCGTCTTCTACTGTCGGAGGTGTCCCTTCTACTGTCCTGTGGATTTATGTCTCTCCAACCCGGCATGTCCAATGGCGGACCTGGTACAACTGTTCAACCCCTGGACGTCCACGACAGGATCTGTTCAGCCTATGGGGGCATGGCGTATGTGGCTGCAATCGGACCCACACTGCAATGGGACCACTGTGCCTCCACACGACGTATTCTGGATCACAGTTTCATCGAATGTCATCCAACATGTCCCATCAGGCTCCTACAAGGGACAACTTACGACCAACACCTTGACAGCCACCATCCGCTTCATTGGATGGCATCCATGTATACCACCAATGCCATGGAAGCCCTGCTAGAAGGTATCGCATACCTGACAACCTGTCAATTCGTCGGACCCCGACGCAATACCCCCAATTGAACAATGATGTCCTACACCGTACCCATGCTTGGCTCCGCACGGACTGAGCAGTTACCAGTACAACAACTATACCAAACAACCTGCAACTAACACCACACCATTAACTACACTGCCATGATATCGGATATTTTCGGGACATGCACTCTGTTCCTCATCACATCCAGTAACTCTGCATGAACAGGGGAGGCAGAGGCATGGGATTTGTGAATGGCAACCACATGGACAACACTGCACGTACAACTATGCCATAATATGTATCCTGCGCCCATGAACCTATGCACCAGTCAGTGGACAGTAATCGGTCGGCTGTAGTATGTGAGAGCTGTCACCTCACCTCCCTCTGAACTTCCGTGCCAGGACTTTTGCATGGACAACAAGTGCATCCCCCTACAACATGACCCCAGTGACTGTGTCATGTCCAGTAGCCACCACATTGCAACAACAAGTGGGACGCCGTTGCATGCACGTAGGCCCATGCCCTCATGACACCCCTCACGCACGTGTGTATGAGTAACTATAGCAGCAAACCTGTAACATGGAACTGAGATGTACTGTGCCCATCAATCAATCAATCAATCACGGCATTTATAGAGCGCGCTACTCACCCGGGAGGGTCTCAAGGCGCTGGGGGAGGGGGTAAGTTACTGCTCGAACAGCCAGGTCTTGAGCTGCTTCCTGAAGGAGAGATGGTCCTGGGTTCGCCGAAGGTGAGTGGGGAGGGAGTTCCAGGTCTTGGCTGCCAGGTAGGAGAAGGATCTTCCTCCGGCGGTGGTTCTGCGGATGCGTGGTACGGTGGCGAGGGCGTGGCTGGTTGATCGTAGCTGGCGTGTGGGCGTGTAGAAGGTCATGCGGTCGTTGAGGTACTTTGGGCCCAGGTCGTGGAGGGCCTTGTGTGCGTGGGTGAGGAGTCTGAACGTGATTCTCTTGCTGACGGGGAGCCAGTGCAGGTCTTTCAGGTGCACGGTGATGTGGCTGTGTCGGGGGATGTCCAGGATGAGTCGTGCGGAGGCGTTCTGGATGCGCTGGAGTCTCTTTTGAAGTTTGGCTGTGGTTCCGGCGTAGAGGGTGTTCCCATAGTCCAGTCGGCTGGTGACGAGTGCCTGGGTGACGGTCTTCCTGGTTTCAGTGGTGATCCATCTGAAGATCTTGCGGAGCATGCGCAGGGTGTTGAAGCATGAAGATGAGACGGCGTTGACTTGTCTGGTCATCGACAGGGAGGAGTCCAGGATGAAGCCCAGGTTGCGTGCGTGGTCCGTTGGCTTGGGCGCGGTGCCCAGGGCCGGGGGCCACCAGGAGTCGTCCCAGGCGGAGGGTGATGAGCCCAGGATGAGGACTTCCGTCTTGTCTGAGTTCAGTTTAAGGCGGCTGTTCCTCATCCAGTCGGCGACGTCTCTCATCCCGTCGTGTAGGTTGGCTCTGGCGGTGGTGGGGACGTTGGTGAGGGAGAGGATCAGCTGGGTGTCGTCGGCGTAGGAGATGATGTTGAGGTTGTGTCGGCGTGCGATGGCTGCGAGGGGGCTCATGTAGACGTTGAAGAGGGTTGGGCTGAGTGAGGATCCTTGTGGAACGCCGCAGATGACTTCGGTGGCTTCGGATCTGAACGGGGGAGGCGGACTCTCTGGGTTCTTCCGGCGAGGAACGAGATGATCCATTCCAGTGCTTTCTCTCGGATTCCGATGTTGCTGAGGCGCTTCACTAGGGTGCGGTGGCAGACGGTGTCGAACGCCGCAGAGAGGTCCAAGAGGATGAGGGCAGCTGTTTCCCCGTTGTCGGTTAGGGTTCTGATGTCGTCGGTGGCTGCGATAAGGGCGGTCTCGGTGCTGTGGTTGGCCCGAAACCCGGACTGCGAGGGGTCGAGGGATCCATTCGTCTCGAGGAAGGCGGCAAGCTGTCTGTTGACGGTCTTCTCGATGACTTTGGCCGGAAACGGAAGGAGCGAGATGGGACGGTAGTTCTTGAGGTCGGTGGGGTCCGCCGTTGGTTTCTTCAGGAGGGCGGTAAGCTCGGCGTGCTTCCAGCTCTCCGGGAAGGTGGCGGAGTGCAAGGAGGAGT